>JAJEJO010000583.1:210848-370838 GCA_020662805.1 Glaucomys volans | reverse complement strand
CCTGCGGTCTTACTCTTAATGCTCAAGATTTGGGGTCTATTTAAAGAATGGTGGATGGACAGGTAACTTCCAGGGATGGCATGGCAATTCCTGGGACCAAGAATCTAGACAGCTGCACACAGTCACCCACCAGGCAGTAGACCATGGTGCCACTACTCAGTGATGCTTGCACCTGATGACCCCCGCACCTGATGACCCCTACCAGAGGGGCCGCAGCGACTCGTGGGCTCCTCTCATCTCAGGCTGCCGCGCACACACGACCCGCAGCAGAGCTTGCAAAGGTGGCAGCAGAACAGCCTTCACTTGTTTGCTGCTTTTTGGTGACGCTGCGGGGGAAACCAGGGCCTCATACAAGCGAGGCAGCTGCTCTGCCAGCGAGCTGCACCCCATCCCCAAAGCCAGCCTTAAATGACACATTCTGTATGGTCCTTGTGGTTCGGAAAGCTATCATACTTGAACCTGTTGGAACCTCCCCAGTTCAGGAAGTAGGAACTTGATTCTTCCCATTTTATAGAAATGGGAAGCTGAGGCACAGAGAGGCTGAGTCACTTTCCCAAGGCCACACGGTCACTAAGTGCTAGAGGACGAGCTCTAGGCACCAGCTCTAAGCCTGCTGGCATCTTCTCTCTTACAGGGATGCAAGGCGGGTCAGTGCTTAGGAATCAACCCCAGGAGGGAGGCGGGAGCAGAAGGGGAGGTGCGGGGAACAAAGCTCAAGAAATTGTGCCATCACATTGTGCGCATGTACCAGTGCGTGGTAAGGAATCCCACTGTTGGGCTTAAGTGTAAGGCCCCAGTTAAAAGGGGAAGAAAGCCAACTAACCCTCTCAGGGGTGGGCTCAGCTCCGCGCAGGAGGCCCTGGGTCCCACCTGCAGGGAGCAATGCAAGGCAAAGCAGAAACCCTCCCTAGGGATTTGCTGGGGGAAACCTGCTGCGAGCATGGGAGGGAGGTACCGATGACGTCCTGCTGCAGGAGAAGAGCAAGGCACAGCACCTGGGTGGACAAACAGCCAAATGCGTGCCTGACCCCCAGGACGTGAGCCGAAGGGGACGGGGCCTCCGGGGAGGGCGGCGGGGCAGGGCAAGTGTGGGCGGCCGACCGATTCCTTCAGAAGGGCGCAAGCCTTTTAAAGCTCTTGCTCCTGAGTTGAAGTCTTGGTGCCAAAAGCAGTGAGGGTCAGTGGCTCCCCAGGAAACTTGGGGAGCGTGCCTGGACCCTGAGCGCTCTGACCCCCCGTGGACTGACGGACAGCATTATTGGGAGGTGGCAGAGACTAGAGGAGGCGGGGCCTGGCTGGAGGAAGTGGCCCGGGCGCCCTGTCCTCCTCTGCTCAGGCCACGACGCCTGGTGTTGTACAGGCCCAGAAACACTGGAGCCCACTGCCCACAGCCTGAAACCTCTGAAGCTGCGAGCCCCCGTCCACCTCTCCTCCAGGTTATTCCTTCCCGTGTTCTGCCACAGCCATGGACAGCTGGATAACACTGTGTCCTGCAACCACGGTGCATTTTACTTTTCCAAAAATCCCTGGAAATCATAATTAAAAGACAAAAGTGAACTAACTCTCCGACTCTGGTTGTGACTTTTGCCGTCTTTGACAGGCAGTGACCTCCTGCTGGGGAAGGGGAGCCCTGGACTGTGCTGACAGAGCCCCCGGCTCCCTCAGCAGCAGGGCCGCCTGTTGTCTGGGACAGAACATCGGGTGGGCCATGGCGCGCGGCGGCTGGCTGTCGGGGAGGGAGGTGCCCTCCACTCGCCGGTGCTATTTCATGCCCCTGGTGCAGGGTGGCGGGCTCCTGACCCCACAGCCAGTGCCCAGTGAACCCAGCCAGCATTCAGAGCGGCCGAGGCTGAGAGCAGCATCCACTCAGCAATCAAGGGCCTTTCTGCCCAGGACATGGTGACCATCCTGACAGGCTGTGTCTCCAGGAGGCTTCTGGAAGGTGTGTCCTGCTTCCTGCACCTGCTGGGCAAATGGGGCTCAGCCACCCCCTCCACAGCCTGCCTCCATCTCTCTGGAGGGGTCAGCTACAGTGCAACCAAATCCCTCTCCTCAGCTCCGTGAGAGAAGGCTGACATTGTCGCAAAGCCGGTGAGCAGTCTGCTCACCCCAGGGATGCTGAGTGGACGCCTGGTCCACCTTGGAAGCCCTGAGGAGGGTCAGTGAACCTGAGTGAAGTGGACTGGCATCCTCCACCCTGGGGGCCCTGGCTGGGTCTGGGCATGCACCCCTGGGAGATTCTCAGCACCCCACAGGTGCAACCTGTGACTGCAGACGGCTTCTCCCCTGCTTCTGGCTTGCCCGGGCAGATGCAGGGGCAGCGGGTGCTGCGGCCTGTGCTCTGGGCAGCCCGCGCTCCGCACAGCGGCCATGCTGCTGCCTCATGGCTCCTAGACCACCTGCCTCTCCCTCAGTCAAGGGTGCCTCCCCCGAAGCCCACACACTCCCCCCACTTCTGGCCTGTGAGCTCTCAAGAATGTGGCCAGCGAGAACCCAGCGCTCCCCAGGCCTCGGTCAAGTTCCTCTCAAGACCGAAGGTGCCCACAGGGGCAGGCAGCTTTGGGGAGGCGGCTGAGAGTCTCGAGGCCCGACAGCCGTGGGGCAGGGCACCCCTGAGGTCCCCTCTGTCGGCACTGGCCGCCCACACTTTTCTTCTCACGTGAACCTTCAGGCTGCGGCGGCAACAATACTCCACACCAAGACGCGACGTCCCCCAGCCACCGCTTCCCTCTGTCACTTCTACATGGGCCCCTCGTGACTGTCTGCTGCTAACCTGTGCGGCCCGACCTTCCTCATCTGAGCTTCTGTGCCCTGGCGCCCCCACTGGCACCCTCTCTCCCGGACCTGGCCCCTCTCCAGGCTCCTGCAGCATTGCTCCCGTGCCCGGGGACAGCCGCCAGTCATGTGGCTTGCACTGTGTCCTGAAACCTGTCCTTTTATGTGCCACCCTTGATAACATAAACACGTCGCACGCAGTATAGGCTGACACCAAGAAGGAAAGAAACAGTGAGTGGTGCCCCAGTGACATCCCAGGCCCCGGGACACAGCGGCCGTCTGCCTGGAGAGGGTGCTTCCCAGGCCGCTGCGGTGGCTTGTGTAGCCGGCTCAGCAGCCCCACAGTGCTGTCACTGGTTGATGTCCCTCAAAGGGAAGAGGAAAAGACAGCACCCAGGCTCAGGTGCTCACGGAAGAGTCCTGCCAGCTCCCACCAGGGCCACGAAATTTTCTGGGGCTGCCAACAGCCCCTCTGTTCCCACTAACATGCCACCTAAGTGACCTGTAGTCACTAAACCTGGGGACGTACTGTTCAGTCCAGGACACTGCAGCAGAGTCCCGGTGCCCAGACCCTAGACACAGCCTTGGGCCACCTGGGGGGCGCTAAGTGAGGTACATGAAAAAGCACCTGGGCCTGTCCCTGTGGGTCCCCCACAGTCCTGCAGAGGTCACGTTGGGGAGGGGAGCACCCAGGCCACCCACTGCAAAGTCGGCCGCAGCAGCTGTCCTCGGGAGACAGCTGTTGACAGACAGTGGCGACAGGGCGTGGTGTTCTCCAGACAAGATGTGGCACTGCAGCTCCCACACCACCCTGGGAAGAAGTCGCAAGGACACACGGAAGCTGGTGTGACAACGCTCCTGCTGCAGGGTCCCAGGGAGGGGGCTCCCTCCTCCCCATCAGGCCTCGGGGCCTTCCCTCTTCCCCTCCCGCTTTAGACCTGGCTGTTGTCTCCTGCTTTCTCTAGGGGCAGAGAGACCAATCATTCCAAGGAACTGTGAATAGGAAAGACTTTCCAGCCATCCCGAGGCCTCGGCCTCCTGTCTGCTGCTGGACCGTGCCCGCCACCCCCCACCGCTCTGGAGCTCAAGGCTTGTTTCCCTTAAAAAAAAAAAATTCCCCACAGACAAGCTGGCCACACCCTGAGCAAATCCCACGCTCCTTCCCCACCGCCTCTCCCGTGCCGCTGTCTCCAGCTGGGCACCATGACTGGAACGGGACATACACAGAAGGAGCCGTCCCCAAGGGCCACCTGCAAGCACATCTTTAAGACATGGCCTCCAGAGTAGACCCAAGACCCCTGCAGGAACTGCCTTGCCTATCCAGCACTGGGGACCTGACAGATTACACAACACGTGGGAAATTAAGATTGCCAGGAACCACGGGAACTGGCTGCGGTCTGAAGATCTGTCCCTCGGTCCCTCCCTCCCTTGAACACCTGCGTGCAGCCCACTGCCCACCTGACGCTTCAGCGAGGCCTCAGCGGCCTCCAGGGAACAGCCTGGGTGACCCCAGCCACTGAAAATGGCACTGGATTTCCTTAGCGCCCTCGCACCCCCTGTTGAGGTTTCCAGGGCATGTTCTGAATGGCAGGCCCTCTGAGGGGAAAGACAGGCCTGGTTTCTCTCTCCCTACCCTACCACTGCTCAGCGAGGACAACGCGGGAGTCACTAAGGAACAGGGAAACCAAGGGATGGTGGACCTGGGCAAAAAGTGAGGGGGAGGTTTCTGAGGCTGCAGGAGTGAGGCCACTGGCCTCCCGTGCACCTGATCACCATAGCAACGCTCTGCAGGGAGACCAGACTCACTGGTGTGACTGGCCAGGAGAGTGGGAGGCAGGTCCTCCAAGGCTCCTACCCCCAGGGGGCCTGAATTCTCACTGTGTGGATCTTACCACTGTCCAGGGACAAACCAGGCCAGGCTGAAACCACCCTCCTGCAGCCTCCTGGGTCCACCATCCTGTGAGGCTCCAGGCAGACCGGATGGAGCTGCCACTGGGGACAGAGCATCTTTCTGAGCTGAGGGGCCCCTAGGATGATTCCGGGGTAGCCACGGTGAGGGGGGATTGGAATCCCATGGAGGCTCCCTCCTCTGCCTCCGGAGAAATTGTGTTAGCAGCTCCCTTTTCTTTAAGCTGTACAGGTAGAGACTAGAATCTTCTGGTCACTCATCCCAGGGACTTTCTAACTGCACCCAAACAGGACAGTCTTATTTTTTGAATCTAAGTTCCATACACTGTAAGCACAGGCACTGCAATTTTCAGAAACTCCTTGAAGAGACAATAAGGGATGAAGACATTTCACACGAGGAAGACTGCCACCTCCGATCCTGACACCGTGCGACAGTGGCTTTAAGCTGACCAGCAGTTCCTAGACTTCCTGGTCCAGACAGCCTTCTGCAGTGACCACCATGACATCAAACCCTTTTATCTTCCTGCAACGTAAGAAACGCTCTCCCATTTTTCTCCCTGCTGGCTGCTGACTACTGTTTCTCCTGGTGGCCTCCTTAGGAGTGCTGGGGCCTGCGGCCATCCTTTCCTCTTGCCTGGGGGGCACCTGGAGGGCTGGACCTGCCTGCCACCTCTGTAAAAGCCATGGGTGACTCTGCCATGTCGCTCTGTGCTGGTGCTTGGCTCCCCCCTTCTCCAGTCTGCAGATGCCCCAGGAGTTTAGATGACTGCTCCATAAAGTAACTTGATGCTTTATAAATGCCACTCGCATGCCTCTTAGAAGCCCAGCGTGGGAATGTGGCTGTCCTGTGGATGCTCCAGCATGGGGCAGTGCTCTTCCTAGAGGACACCTTCAGACATGGGGAAGGTCCTGCAGGACCCTAAGAGGCTGGAGCTGTGGAGACCTCATGTTTTATTTAGGAATAAGAGGTTTTGGTCTAGAAAGCGACGTCCCCTCCTGCCACATTCAGCCCTGCTCGGACAGGCCAGCAAAGGCTCTTGGGAGTTTAAGGGGAGGCCAACTTCCCCTGTGTTCTCTAAGCTGAGGCACATCCCTCCCCTCTGTATCCTGAGCGGGAGGTGGCAGAGCAGAGGGTCCTGGGAACCTGAAGTGGACTGCACCTGATCCTCCTGCAGGTGGAAAGCGTGGGTAGGGCCCGGCCTTCTGTCCCCCACTGTGGACAAAGCCAGATCGGGACATCTACAGCCCACATAACCTCCAGCAGGAACCAGGATACTGCTGCCCGGCTCTGGCTGCATCTGTGTGTGGGCCGGGATCTCACGGCAGCCGCCGCCGAGGCGACCAGCTGTTCCCTGCTGCACATGTGTCCCCTCTCAAACCTCCCGGCAAGCTGGCGGCTTCACACTCCTCACTTAGCTTTGTTTGTGTTTTCAATGAATCAATGGGATATGGAGGCTAATCAACATATTTAGAGGAGTAAAGAAAGAAAAAAGAACTGTTCATGACGCTGCTGCTCCTGGAAGCTGGGTGAGAAGAACCCGGCTACGCTGAGGGCCCATGGCAGGAGGGAGCACTGGGAGACCAGGGAGGAAGCCAGAGCGGAGGTCAGCTGGGGCTGCTGTGGACAGGCACCCTTGGGGTGGAGATGACAGGTCTGACCGCAGGCTCTCCAAGGCCAAGAGGAGCCCCACCTCTGCGCAGGCCCCTCTATCCAGTCACATCATGAGCTGTTCCCAGGGGCTTCTCTTCCCAGGGACCCCATTCCTCATGCCCCAGTCTCTCACCCAAAGCCTGCCCAGAGGACGAGATGGGATGAGATGGGACGAGATGGGATGTCCCCTCTCATGGCCCTGCTGGAATGGCAATGCCTGCATCTTGTGTCCCCTGTTACACTGGAGGCCCCTGCATGTGGAATCTGTCCCTGACTTAGTCCCCAGCCCCAGACACGGTGCTCCATGCCTGGAAACCAACAGAGCTATGGTGGAGTGCAGGAATGACGGACGGCTCCGAGACCCTCCACCAGTGGCCCCTCCTGGAGTCTCTTTCTTCCACAACCACTTTGCTTGTAATAGCCAAAACCCAGAAACAACCAAGATGCCCCTCGGTAAGCGACGGGAACTGGAACTGGCACTGGCACAATTGTACCAGGGAACCGCAGTGACGCTGGGAGCTGGTGCCGGCTATCTTACAGCTGAACAGAACGGATCTCCACACCTTCTGGTGGAGAGCGGGTCCCCAGAGGCTGCTTCCTGTAGGACTCCCCCCACGGGACCCTCATGACAGCACAGGGCGATGGGGGCAGGAGGGGGCCAGGAGAGCGGACCTCCGGGTCACAGGCAGGCCAGGGACCCCGGGAGCCACCCAGCCCAGCAGAGAGGAGGGGGACCAGGACGAGCAACACGACATTTCATGGGCCCGAGAGACGCGGCGTGTTACCTGAGCTCACGCAGCCCTGCTGAAGGGGGTCCTGCAGCGACGTCACGGAGGACAGGACTGGAGGAGAGAAAGGGGCGTTAGGAGAGGGGCAGCCCCGCTAAGCCTCCTGACTGAGCGGTGGAGGCTTCCCGTAGCTCACGCCCAGGCCAGGCCTGGGGTCGTTCAGGCCCAGCGGGCACTGCCCCTCAGAGCCAAGACCCTGGGCCAAGAGCCAGCTGAAGTCATGGCCTAGGACACTTGCATCTGTGCCTTTGGTGGGTTTTCTTCCTGAGTCCCTGATTTAGCTACTTGACTTTTACCTATATTTATGTATAAACAGCACTTAATTGGCAAGTCATTTTCTGCTGCTTATAAAATTAGCCAGGCACAATCTTCTCACTCCTAAGCTCTCGTCGTCCTATGGCAACAGGTGTGGAGGGGGCCGCTCTCCACATGGGGCAGCCGACAGCGGGGCCGGGCTGCTCCCTTCCTGGCCCTCGCCCAGGGGCTGCTGCCTCCCCCACAGCCTCTCTTTCTCCAGCCCCTCACCTGGCCCTTGCTGCTGGCCCTGCACGGGCAGCACACCTTGGCCCAGCTCGCCGTTCAGCCACAGCTGCATCCGGATGAAGGGTTCCCGGCCCTTCTGGGTCAGCTTGCTCCACGGTTTTGGCCGGGACAGCATGTCGCTCACACTGCCCTGAGACAGGCCCAGCACCTGTGGTGGAACCAGAGACAGGTGGTCAGTGCCCAGGCAGCGAGCGGCGTGATCCACGCATGTGTGAGGGTGGGTGGCAGGGTAAGGGCACACAGCCTGTGTCTGGGGCCAGCTTCTGAGCACAGAGCCATGGTCTGTGGATGGGGACGGCCAGGGGAACAAGCTTTGTAAGATCACTGAGGGTCGATGAGCTGGCCCAGGGTGGGGCTCCCGACAAGTCATCCTCAGTCAGTTCCCAGGGACAGGAGGCTGGGACGGGAGGGTTGCCACCTGACACAGGAGGAAGCACTGGCGGCCACAGGCTGGGGGCTGGGCAGAGAGCCCCTGAGAGGCAGAAGTGGGGGTGCGGGAGGGAGAGGGACGGCAGGCTGCTTTAGTGACGCCGAGCCAGGGTGGCATTCTCCCTCGTCACACCCTGCTCACAAGTGGGGGCAGAGGTGAGCCGGCAGGGCCAGGAGCCGGTGTGGGAGGGACAGTCGTGGCAGACGACGGCGAGCTGCGCACACCGCGGCTCCTGCTCACATATGGCCATGCATATGCATGGGCGCCGGCAGCCCCCACGGCCCAGATGCAGCCCAGGGATATTTAGGGGCTGCATCCCATCATTCTTTCGAAAAGTTCTCAAGTTCCAGAATAAACTGCACTCATGGGCCAAACAAGTGCGACACTATTAAGTCTCCGCTAAATTTAAGGCTTGAGCACAAATGTCTATTTAAATGTTCTCAGACGGTATTTTTACAACACTGAACTAGAAATCTCAAGGGACTTTGAATCCCATCCCTGTTTCTATGCACCCCATCACCTGTCGTGAAATCAGACGGAGACTTCACACACAGCTGTCGTAAGGACGGACAGTGTGACCCACGGCAACACGTGGGCCGGGCGGGGCCCCGTGGGGAGCAGCCGCTCTCGGGGGCGTGGGGCTGCAGCTGCGTCCGCTCCATTACTACCTCATCGAAAGTGCTGCTACGACTTTACAGCCCGTGAATCTCCTTATCCAGAATCTGTCACCAGGGTGGTGCCAAGAATAGAAAGGTCTAGAAGCTCACCCACAGATGATCACATTTTCACGAACCATGGAGGAACAATGTGGAAACAAGGGCAGCCCCGGGGGGTCCCCAGTGTCCCCACTGGGGTGTATCTCGGGCAAGTCGCCTGCCTCCTTGGCAGGACAATACCCGAGTGCCTTTCAAGTCGCACTAGAAAGGAAGAGCTGCAGCTTTTCCCATCAAGTCCCCGCTGGTTCTCTGCAGGCTGCCAGCCTGCTGTGATCTGCCCACATCAGACCTTTTTTAGGCCAACATGGCCTGCAGAGGTGCGGCCTGGCTCCACCTGGCAATGGAGGCTGGAGCTAGACCCAGTTCCCTGCCAGCGTGGGGCCAGCTTAGCTCCTTCTGCCCCGTGATCACTTTTCCAGCCATCCCCAAGTCGCTGAGAGGCTCAGCAAGGCTGAGCCCAGACCTGGCCCCAACAGGGCTCGGCACGTGGGACCCAGGCAGGGAACAGCCACTGGTTGGCTTCTGGGGTTGGGGTGACCTGTGGTGTGTGTTCAGTTCAGATGGGCAGTGGCCATCCTCTGGGGAGGTGCTAGTCCTGAGCCACGAGGAGGACAGGGAACGGGCCGGTGGAGTCCCTTACCTTCTCCCCGAAGATCCTCTGGCAGATGCCGTTCTTGGCCAGCTTCTCTTTGACCTGCCGGGTGAGCTCGATGGTGTCCACCTCCTGGTACATGTAGACCTCGTACTGCTCGGGGGTCAGTGGAGGGACCGAGGGCTTGGTGGGCTTTGCCAGGGGCACAATTGGGGAGGAAGGCAGGGGGCTGTTCTGGGGGGTCTCGCTGCGGCTGGCTCCGGCAACGCTCAGCTCCGAGCTCTGAGAGTACGGGGACTCGGCGCTGGGCCACTCCTTCCAGCACTCTGAGGACGACGAGGGCCCTTGGAGCTGTCCGCGCTCGGCCCGGGCCTGGCCACTGACTCTTTCTCTGCTGCCCCCAGCTTCGTCGGCCTTCGTCTCTTCGGAAGAGGGGGCGTTTCTCCGCTCGGGCTGCATGGGGCTCCACCAGTGGTCCTTCCACCCGCCACCACGGCCCAGCTCGCTCTTCACCTGCCTCAGGACCCCTTGTGTGGCATCAGTGGTTCCCTGAGGGTCCAGTGCAGGCACATCCTGGGCCTCCTTTTTGAGGGTTGGGGTGCTGGGCAGAGCTGAGGCGCTGGCCTCGGGGGCTGTGGGCGTCTTTTTCAGGGAGATGGGGAGAGGAGAGTAACTGGGCACGGCCGACATGGGCGCAGCCGGCAGGAGCTTGGGGGTCAGGAGGGCGAGGTCGGGCTGGGACAGCGGTGCTGGTTTTAAGGCAGGGTCCAGGGCGGCCTGCTGGGCCTCCATCTCCCGGCGGGCTTGCTGCAGGATGGAGCGAATGGCGTCGTCAGAGTTCCCACTGCTGGACGCCGAAGACGGCTGGGCCGGCTCTGCTGTGTGGGGCAAGCACAGGGGTGAAATTGAGGCGACCGCCCCAGCTCTGCTCGTCACTCCTGACCACACCGCTGTGTTCCCGACACCCCCGGTCAGCACGACGGCTGTCATCCCATCGGGGACGGCCCCCCTGCTGCACGGCCTGCTGGCCTCGGCCACACACAGCTGCAGCTAGAGCTCCAATCAGACTGTGACCAAGGAAGGCGCGGGCACACTGGGGACACGCCCTCTGGGCTTCTCTTCCTGGGGCATGTTAAACTTGACGTGCCTTCTCCTGAGCCATCTCCACGGTTCTCAGGGTCTGCCTGACGTCAGGAGCACGGCCACTGCCACTGTGGCAGCCAGGACCAGAGGCTCCCAGGGTCCTGTGGCCACGGCAGCGAACCTCAGCCAGGGGCAGAGGGCTGGAGTGGCAGTGGGGTTTGGGGACGTTACTGGCCCAGGAACCTGGGAAGTCCTAAGGCACTGCTGGGCCTCAGAATTTTCACGTGGCCAGCTGATGACCAGATGGACCATCAGGTAGGGCTTGTTCAAGTGCACGGGCTGGGGCTTGTGCTGGTGTGTAAAGGCAGCAGGTGTGGGGCCGGCCCAGCAGCCCCTGGGGACCGCAGAGGGCAGCCCTGGCTGAGAGTCACTGGACAGATGCTCCTCAGGAGGTCCTGGCTCTGACATTCTGGGAGTCTGTGGCCTCCCTGGCTCTGCCCCGAGTCCCCTGAATCTTTTGCTTTCGCATTTAGGAGAGGAATCCTATTAGCTTTGAAGGACCTGATCCTTTCTGCTTTAAAGGCGACCTAAAAGTTCCAAAAGCAGCAGCCACATTTTGGAGGGGGGTACTGAGCATTAACCCTGGCCTTCACAAGCCAGGCGTGCACCCTACCACTGAACCACAACTGCAGTGCTCCCTTGAAAAAATTTTATTTTGAGACAGGGTCTTGTGAAGTTGTCCAGGCTAACCTCATACTTGTAATCCTCCTGCCTCAGCCTCCCAACTAGCTGGGATTACAGGTGTGCACACCGTGCCTGCCAGCAACAACTCCCGTCACTTCAAGGGCCTTACCACCTGTGACAGGGCCCTCCTCCTCCAATTCAGGCCACCCTTATGGCATCACAAACAAAGGGACTGCGGCGTGGGGAGGAAGCAGGCAATGGAGGGTGCCCACCATACCGTGGGCCTTCTTTCCTCTTGGCCCTGCAGTGCTGCCCTGCCGTGCACCCTGGCTGTCTAGCCAATGGAGGTGGCACGGGCCCCACCTCCACTCTGGCCAGAGCAAGATCTATGTTGGACTGAAAGCTCTGTCCACTGTCAGGCTTGGGCCCAGCCAGGACAATGTCCTATCTCTCTGGAACCTTAGCAGAAGGCAGATGGCACCGGAGTCGAGAAACCAGGGCTTCCATCACTTTTACCACCTGATGAACTTGGGCAAATCATTTTAACTGAGGCTGAGCTGGATAATCAGGAGTAACAGGATGACAACATCTATCCCCAGGTTCTGAGGGCTCCGTTGGAGGGGGGTGCGGCAGGGGAGATGTCCAGCCTGGGCCCAGGACTCAGAGAGAACACTGAGCTGAATGAGCCGTGGAGGGGAGGCTGAGTGACTGGGCGAGGAGCCGTGGGTGGCCCATGCCCAGCTGTCACTGCTGCCCGCTGCCAGGCCGGGCGGGGCCCTGCGGCCGTTGTGGGGGTGGTGCCATGCAGAGCGGGGCATCATGGGACGGAGTGGGCTGCACACAGGAAGGGGACTCCGGCTCCTCTCCGACAGTGTGGAGCTCCTCTCTGACACTCAAAGCTCAGTCAGAGAAAAGCCAAAGCAGAGGCCCTGTGCTCTCAGCAGACGGGCTCCGAGGGCTCGGCATCTGGAGGCAGGCGGCAGAGGGGACGCCTACCCCCGGGTAGCTGGCTCCTTGAGTCAGTCAAGCCCCTCCTGCAGCGGTGAGGCTTATTCTGCCCACTCCTCTTCAGCAGCACTTGCTCAAGTATGATTAATAACCACGAAACAAAGGCCTGCACTGTACCGAAAAGAGGCTTTCCGACACAGTCTGCCTGCTAATTTAAGTTGAGGAGAGTCTAGGTCAGAGGGACATTCTTGAGTCATTCTTGAGAACGACATTAAAAGAAGTGTGGTAAGTGTTGGAAACTGACGGGCCTCTGACCTGCTCTTCTCTCCACGCACCGAATGCATGAAAACACGCTCACTAGTGTTTAAAAGGAAGTGAATTCCTGCTGACCACAACACTCAAGATAGTTCTTTTGATTAAGCTGGGAAGACGGGCGGAGAAAGAGGGACCATACCAGTTTTCTGCACTTGAAGCTCCCTCTTGGCTTGCTCCAGGATGGACTTGATCGCTTCATCAGAACCAGCGTCGGAGGCTCGGATCCGCGTGGTGATGTTACCTGTGGGGAGAAGCCAAGCAATGACATCAGAACCAGACTCTGAGTGCAAGATCAGAGCTGCAAGAAGACATCATTCTGACAATGGCCCGAGCTGAGGCTGGAGATGTAAGGAGGCAGGCATGGCCTCCCGTGGCCTGCACTTGCAGGAGTGCGACCTCACAGCTTGTACCCAGCCGCCGAGCAGGAGGCTTCCAGCCGAACCTGCCTCACAGAAACGCTATTTGGCCAGCGGGGCAGGCTCCCACATCACCTGAGCTGGATGTCGCCCGGGGGTTGGTATCAGGGAGGACAAACCATTTAAAGCAATACAAAAAAAGATGATGTATTCTAAGGCAATGTTTTCATGAGTCATTTAGAAGCATCTCCAACAACTGCCTTGGCTTGGGACTATATTTGGTCTCTGTATGTTTATTTTTCCTAAACAGGAAAAATGGGATGGAGGGAGAAGGGTGGAGGCTGAGCTTCCATCCATCATTCAGATGCACCAGGTGAAGAGGCACACAGCTGAACTTGAACTTTTACAGATCTATGACCACATACTGTCTACAGACAAGGAGAGAAGCCTGCAGATTCCTCAAGGACAAGACCACCTTCTCACAGTCACAGGGTGGTGCTCACAGAGCAGCCGCCGTGCAGATGCCCTGAGCCGTGGGCCCCGGGCTGGCCGCAGCGCCTCGGGATGCTCTCTGGGTGTTCTACTGGGTCACCGCCTCACTCTACAGGACATGCCACGTTACAGCATCGAAAAGCAAGAACGCCACAGACGAAGCCCCCTTAACTACACAACTCCACAGAGCCAGGGGGGGTTGGTGCGCCCAGGCCCACAGGAGGACAATCGCACTTGGAACCTGTCCACCACGTGGACCTTTGACATAGGAGTCAGAAGCTGCAGGGAAGCAGCAGTACTGGTTCGACGTGGTCACCTGATTTTTCTCAGAGCAGTGACAGTTGCTCTTTCTCCTGCTCCTGAGAAAATGGGCACAGTGGAACTGGAATCGAGGGGTGGGGCTGGTGCTTGTGCTTGGGGACTGACCTTGGGGACACCTTCTCGGGGTCTGGCTCAGTAGAGCGCAGGCAGCCGGGGGGGCTGGCGTCTTGAACCCGTGCTTTGTTTTATACTTACTAGCTGTTTTTCCATCAGGTTCCAGGCCAGAATGACACTGCACAGTTTTAACCCAAATGCACAGCTAAGGACATGCTGCTTCCTAGGTTACTGACTGCAAAGAAAAGCACCTGCCTGCGACATACCTTCAGACCCATTTCTTCGTTTCGGTACTTCCTGAAATAGTCTGTTCAGGCTCTGGCCTGGATTCTCTGTTGAAAAACAAGTGTGGTAAGAACAAAACAATCAGGGGAACGGTGGCGTCGACGACATGGGCTGTGTGACATGGAAACCGAGCCGCCTGTCGCTACAGAGAGGACTCCGGGCTTCCTGTCAACTCGGGAGCTACTAGAAACTTCTGAGAGGCCCTTTCCTGGCTGACCGGCCGCAGAGGCCACTGCTCACCTGAAGAGGAGGCTGACACACTGAGGAGTGGCAAGGTATTGCCACCAAGAGGGCCTAAGGGAGGGAGAGCTGCCTCCTAGCAAATCACCCGCCAGCCCGGGGGGACTAAGCCTTACGTCCACTGTCCAGTCACATTCAGTTTCAGGTCACGTCACTAGGAAACACTTGGTTTTGTGGGAGAAACCAATGCTGTTTGGAAGGTCTCCCCTTCTGGTTGAGTCTCAACTTCAGGGTGTTTCGAGTGTGGCTGGTTAAGTTCCCCTCGAACCCTGTTGAATTAGCACATGGACCTCCTGTTCTGAAGTGGGGATGTGACTGGCTTTTATTTTTTTATGAAGGGTGGGGTAGGAAAGGTGTTCGAATAAAACTTCTGTGCATTTTGCTCATGGCAGGCATGTTTTGATCACTGTGCTTGAAAAATCGCTAACCGGACATTAGGTGACCACAGGACACAGCCTCCCTGATGGCGGCAGGAAAGAGGCAGCTTCCACAGGCCTGACCCAAAGTGAGTGTGGCCGCTACGGGGCACAACGGCCCCCAGGCGGCTCCCAGAGTAAGCCCAGTGGCCGCTGAACATGCCGATGTCGTAACCTAAGTCCCTCCAGTTCACTGTGTAGCAGCGGAACATGAATTCACTACGAAGGTGCCCGTGAGTGTCCAGGACAGGCTCTCCCCAGGCTAATGGCTTAGCTCATGCCAGTCCACCCTTGAGCTCTGGAAATGGCAGAACTGAAGAGTTTTACCTGATGTGATGCACAAATGTTTGTCACACGCACAGACACACACGTACACACACAGCCTTGTGACGGGCTTGCACACAGGCGCCAACGCCAGGGCGGCTCTCACCTCTTTGTCTGCCTTGGATGCTGCGAAGCGCCAAGATGTTCTGCTCGTCGGAGAGGAACTGCTTCATTTTGTGGAACGGCTCCTTGCCACGCACAGTCAGCTTATTCCACGGCTTCGGCCGGGCCAGGATCTCACTCACGGACCCTTGAGACAGTCCCAAGACATAATGTCCGAAAATGCGCTGTCCGATATTGTGCTTGATCAGCTGCTCTTTGACCTGTCGGGCGATTTCTGCAGTGTCTATCTCCTCGCCCTCGGAGACGCTCCCAGCACTTTCTGACTGGCTGGGAGATGGGGCCATGCCATTTACGTCTGGGCTTTGTTGTAATGGACTTTGGGAAGATATGGAGTTTGTGCTGTATGGACCTGTTGAAAAAATCATGCTTGTGCTTCCTGCTTCCTGCATGGCCTTGGAGTAGAAGGACTGCATGAGCTGTCGCTGGAGGAGAGAGTTTAGTGCAAATTTTCCTGTAGAAGCCAGGGGCAGGCTGGGGCTTGCCAGGGATGAGCTGAAAAAGTCTTGACTTAACCCCGCTGGTGAGAACTGGTGTGTACCATTAGTATTGGAAGCCTGCTCCCCCGTGTTGCGGGGCAACTGAGGAGGAGGGGAGGCCGGCAAGGGTCCAGGGCGCCGACTCTCAGGCTGGTCTTTCCCTTTTCTCCTGGCTGACCCTACAAGGAAGGGCAAACAGAATGCATTATGGGGGATTCAAAAGGGAAAAAAAACCAAGACCAGAATGCAAAGTTTGCCCCACAAAAGGGAAAAAAAAGTGCAGATTTTACAAGGGCCAATGGGGTGTGTTGGTTTGTTTCCGATTGAATCTGAGTCAGCCAAACGCGGCCCCCAGCACAAGCCACATGCATTCATGTTTGCGCCTTTCTTGTACGTTGCAGCCTGGAGAATCCCCTCGACACGGTTCAAACTGCTAAGTGACAAGGAGCCGGTGACACACAGGGAGGTCGACAGGTGGGGCCACGCGAGGGCCCTGCCTGAGGAGCAGCGAACACTGACACTCGGGCACAGTGGGGCCGCTCCCACCGCGCTCGGAGGCGAACGCACCGCACGGCACCGAGTCCACGATCGAAGGCACGCACACATGAGAACGCAACGTCATCGGAGCCCAGACCCTGAATGCGGTTACCAGCTGCCAAACCAGAAGCACAGTCAGTGACGCCACCACTTTGGGACGAGCAAGAAAGGCTACGGATGGGGGACGCGTCCCCAAGGAAAACCTGACGAGGGAAGAGAAGCCGCTGAGCCTAGGAGGGCGGGCGACCCCGAGCAGCCCCCGGACCCCAAGAGGGGGTCACTCCTGCCCTGATCGCAGCACAACCAGAAAGAGACCGGAAAGCAACGTCCTCGGTGGCCCTCCAGGCTTTCCGCACCGCACCCCAGCTGCACGCCACAGCCTCCGAGCGCACGCGCATGTCCTCGCAGGCTGGGGCCGCGGCAGGGCTCTCCTGTGCCGGCTGCACCCCTGCCATGCACGAGCCAGACTCACGGTTCACCCACGGCTTCCTCGACCCCTGGAAGCGAACCAAGCACCGCACGTGAGGCCCCGTCCACCTACCGCTCAGGTCGCTGTTGGAGATGCGCAGCGCGGTGTTCTCCGACTGCAGCGAGCGGTTCTTCTCCAGCAGCAGCACCTCCAGGGGCTTGGCTGCATCCTAGATGGGCAGAGCAGGGCTCACCTGGGTGCACCTCCCACCCGCTCCTGCCACCCCCAGCCCCACTGACTCTCAGGGATGCCCAACGGGCATGCTGCAGACATCCCTCTCTTCATTTTGGGTGAGGCCACTTTTCTTCTCCTTAGACTCAGCTGGCTTCAGACAGTTCATTATTCCCTATTCTGCCCCCAAACTCCAGCAGTCTAAGCTGGGGCCTCCATCAGCAGGACTGGTTGTTGAGAACTGCCCTCTGTCAGGAAGAAACTGTGCACTTTCTTGTCTTTTTCCTTTTGGCTGGCTATGAAGACGTGACTGCCTTCCGGGCAGCAGGAACAAGATTCCACTTATAATGTAATTTCAAAAACTGAATTTTTTTTTTTTTAAAATGAAAAGTGCCTCCCTGTGTTGCTCAGGCTGGCCGTGAACTGCCTCAGCCTCCCGAGCAGCTGTGAACTGTAGGCGGCTGCCAGGCGACAGGCAGCCACTGTCGCCCTGTGCCTTTCTCCACTGGGGCAGTGGGCAGGGACCATGCCCGAGCTGACCTACTTAAGGCTGATCCTCAGCAGGACCTGAGGTGGTTTTACCTATGGACTCGTGGGTGCTGGGATGGGACCGGAGCCTCGGCTGCTCAGCACGTGCTCCACCATGAACCCCAGGGCCCTGGGGGGCTTCTTGACCATGGCCTCAGTGTCCACCCAGGTGAAGTCAAAGCCTCACTGCATCCAGTCAGCGTTCTAGAAAGTACTAACTTGCTCTTTTTGCCTCCTTTTAACTAAATATCATCTGCTTTTAGTGGCCTAACGGTTCTTAGAGAACCATTAGGGGTGAGTGAGGCCTCACATGGGTGGAGGGAGGAGGCCGCCCCCGCAGTGCGCACCGCCCACCCTGAGAAGGAGCGGAGACAGCATACCTGCGTCCCGGCTCCCTCCGCCGGCGCGAACTCCATGGACTTCAGGATACTGAAAGAGCAAGACAAGACACGTGTTTTCTACTCAGACCTCTGATCCGCCACGCTGGTGGGCACCAGCGCTACCGTCTCCTGCTCTCCAGGAACGAGAGCTGACAGCTTGAACAGCGTCCCTGGCAGGAACTGAATCTGTAATGTCTCTAGAATAACTAGTATTCGACTAGCAGTTGGCCAGCAAAAGTTCTTTGCCCAGCATGTAAATCATTCCATATGGAATCACACCAGGTCTGTTCTGGGTATGATTTTAAAGTTTAATACAGACATCACGTTGCTGTGAGTGGAATGTATTTGTTAAGCTTAAAGGGAAAGAAAGTTCTCCCAAGGAAGCCAGAGAGGGGAACTCACGACCCTCTGGCCACTGCCCAGGAGCTTGCTAGGCAGCCACCGGAGACCAGTGGAACAGGCCAAGAGCAGCACCCCACTCCCAGATGGCTCAAGGCCAGGTGGGCACCTTCTCTGCAGCCCCAGGTCAGGGAAGGAACCCAGAGGAAAGGGTGTGGTGAGGTGAGGTTCTACCCCAGTGTCCTGGGCAGCTCTGATCTTGCTGGGCCGGGTCACTCAGGGCTCCTGATCTCAACAAGCTGGAGCTGAGTGAGGTCGGCCCCAGCACCGTTTCTCCTGTTCCCTTCTTTTGCCAGTACGAGGAAGGAAAGGGGAAGTGAGTCTGTGGGGTCCCAAGGAGCCGCCCAGTGCTAGGCCAGGGTGGGTTGGCTGCTCGGGGGTGTCCTACTGGCAGGGCAGAGTTGGGGCCAGCAGCACCCGCCAGCAACCCTGCAGCTGAGTTCAGTCTTCCTGGAGCCCCATGTGAGTGTCATCCAGACACCAGAATGCGAAGGTCTGCCATCAGAGCACGGGGCCCAGAGCTGGAGGCCACCCTTGGCCATGGCTGCTGGTTCAGTTAAGAATCTGCCTCTAGTTCATCTGCGCCTCTGCAGGGATCCTCGTCAGGTAACTGCCGACACAGGAGGAAGAGCTGGCCTGCGTGGTCCTGGGCTGCTGGACCCTCAGGTGGCACAGAGAGGCCACAGGCAGCCTGAAGGCACTTGTGTGTCCTCCGAGGGCTCCCCGGCATTCACGACCACGCTCCTGCCCCTTGCCCGACACCTTCTGAGGATTATGTGATGCAAGGCTGGCCAAGTCCAAGAGTTCACACAGGCTGAGCAGCCCAGGCCTGAAAACCAGCACCTGAGTGTCACAGGTGGAAAATTCCAGACTGTGAAGCTTAATTTCATACATAAAAATCATAAAAAATATTGCATAAAATTACCTTTTGGGCTATATGAAGAAGGTGCACATGAAACATAAATGAATTTCATTTAGACTTGGGTCCCATGCCTAAGCTATCTCATTATGTATATGCAAATATTTCAAAATTCAAAATCCAGAACACTTCTGGTTTCAAGCATTCCCCGACCTGTACTGAAAACACAACATCTCTACATTTGTTCAACAAATATTGACCAGTGACCTCTCAGGTGCCTGGCACTGTGGAAAGTCAGAATTTTCTGAGTCCTGACCTGCACCCCAGGGATGTGCAAGCAAGAGGCAGGGTGTCCTCAGTAGGAGGGACCTCGACAGGATGGAGACAGCTTGGAGGAGCAGGAGGTTTTATAGGCCCCTCCAGTGGGTGACCCTGGAGAGAAGGCACAGTCCATGGAGGCAGAGGGAGGTGGGGAGGGGACTGGACGGGAAGGGGACTTAGGCTTGTGTCTGAGGGCACTTGGTTCGCCAGGAAGAGGGAGGCCAGGAACACATTTCAGCAGCAGTCACCCGAGAAGAGCTTTCAGGCACGGATGCGGTGGTGGAGGCCGTGTGCAGACATACGGAAGGGCTGGTGGGAACGGGCAGGCACACGACGCAGGCAGAGCAGAGTGGGTTCCCAGAGGAGGGAGTGGAGGACCAAATCCCAGGGCGAGAGGTGGGGCGGCCAAGGCCAGCGAGACAACTGATGGAAACTAGATGGGCCAATGTCTTTTCTTTTCTCTCTCTCTTTTTTTAAGGGTGGGAAAAGACGGAAAGGAAGGGAGGACTAGGGGAGGGAGGGAGGCATGGAAAGTCAGCCAGTCAAAATATGTCCCTGAGCTGGAAGTGGGGTGGGGGCAATGCAGAACTGCTGGGCTGGAACCAGAGAAGGGCTTAGGGGTCCATCTGAGGGGAGGTTGTCTGCAGCCAGAGAGGGGCACGCCTGTGCCGGGACAGAGTGTCCAGGGAACAGGGACCAAGGGAGTGGCAGAGTCCTCTCACCAGGAAGGCTGGAGGAGGGTATGACCTGGACAAGGTCAGAGGGGCCGAGGGAATAGAATTGGTAGAGAACTCCAGGCCAGAGGGGGTGGGCTCGCCTTAAACAAGAAACTGAAAGTGGCTGGCGGAACCGCAGGAGGGCAGCCAGGAGGGGGCTGAGGCCCAGGTGGAGGGGCCACCTGGACACACACGAAGCAGGGCCCAGAAGAGGAGGGGCGGTTCTGGGCACCAGGCTGGCGCCGCCCATGAGGCACAGGACTAGGGTGCCTGTGTAGAGGCCCTTCATGGTGTGGCTGGGGGCAGAGGTCAGGGGCCAAGGAGCCCGGAGCAGCACCAAGCTGGCCGCGCACCACGGTGAGAGCCAGACACCCGCACAGACCAGTGGCCTCACCACGGTGACCTCCCTGAAGTGCTGCATGAGCACCGTGGGCACTGTGGGCTCTAGGCTGGGTGGGCCACACCTGGGAGCTCCAGAGGCCAGGAGGGAGCTGGCCTGAGGAGGGAACTAAGCTTGAGGGTGCGTATCAGCCCTGGAGGATGACCAGTGAACAGCTGCGGCCTCACAGAGGGGAGGAGTCTGGGAAAAGGAGGTCCTGAGCCATGTGTACTTTCAAGTGGAAACTGCCCCCTCTTCTGCTCTGCCTGCTCGGGGACTTTACACCTGAGAAACTACTCCTGTTTCATGATTTCTGTAAAGGTATATTTCCCCGAATGGGAGCCTACTGCATACCTCACAGGCACCAGCTCTTTCAAAAAGCCCACAGAATTCCAGGTGCGGCCCAGCACAAACCCCCACAGCGCCGGCGCCCAGGACGCTGCAGAAGCAGAGCCCAGAGCCGGGCTGCGTGCGTGGGCAGCTCTGGAGACCAAGTGCAAGGAGCACGCTGCCTGGTGCTGCGTGTCTGTGAGCCAGGGCCCCCGCTTGGGAAGGGCCACATGCATCTCCATACTTACTTCAGCTCTTTCTTCACCTCCTCATAGTCAGCCTGGCCTTTGAGCTTTTCTTCCAGTTGCTGAAAACAGAGAGGAATTTTATTAGTGCCCACGTCTGTAGGTAGGGAGATGGACTTCAGCGAGGACGTGCCCCGTGAAACATCCCGCTGGTCCAAGTGGGGAAGTGACCTGCACACGCAGAGGCCCAGCGTGGGCACCATTGCTTGGACATAAAACTGAGAGTGAAAGGAGAAAGCGCCCCTGAGGTGGAGAACTGAGTCAGGGATATTTTATTTTGCACAAAATACCAGGAGACAGCAAACTGAGGCAGAGATGCGGCCTGGCATTTAGAAAGCAGGGTGTTTTCACGAAGTGAGTTCTGCTGACTGACGGGCACAGTAATCATCCACACCTTTGGGGGGACCCCTGCTGACAGGAGAGATGAGCTCTTTGCTGCTGAGTGTCAACAGCACATGGACATTGGGAAGAGAGCATTCACACTCCTACGGTCCCCCAGATGCTGGGGTTTTGGGAATGGAGGCCTGTTTCCTGGGAGTCAGGGGTTTCCCTGAGAGTGGACCCAAGTCCTGCAGAGAGGGCTCTGCCTGCCAGGGGCCCCACAGCCCCTGGGGTCCTCCTGGGGAGGGACAGCATGTTGCCAAGGTGTAAGGGTGTGCCCACAGCCCTGCCAGGCTTTCTAGCTGAGAAGAGCTGTTGGCACAGGGTAGTCAGTTGAGGGTGCTTCCTTCTATGAAGGCGTTTCTGGACTAGTTTGCTTCTGGCCTCCTCCAATGGGAGCCCCTGGGGAAGCTCAGCAGATGCTGCCAGAACCCAGGCAGGACCCTGTGAATCAGCATGTTTCCAAGCTCAAGGGCAACGATCTCCACTTCTGGAGGTGCTAGCACTTCCTGTCTGCAGGGAGTCGAGGTGCTGCTCCAGGTTCTCCCTAACTCAGACCACAGTCCGAAGCCAACTCTGGACCTTCTGGAATTTGGGAAGCCTGTCTGGCCCATCGGCCTCCATGCTCATCAGAGTCTGCAGCTAGCTGTCATTTTGAGGACGCAGTCGCGCTGCACACCATATTCACTGAGCCCATCTCTTGTTGCCGCCACCAACAATCTCTTGCACATTTATTTTCTATTGCGTAAAATTGCTCTGCCTAGTTCCCTTTTAAGATTTCTTGCCAACTTATGTATTATAATGGTTTCCTCAGTCATAATCAAATAGGGGGTAGCAGGGGCTCATTTTCCCACAAAAGATTCTCAGAAGGAGCTTGGAAAGAAGTGATCATTTCATCCTCTTCCCTGTAGTCGAATGGCAGGAGCACTGACACGGCGGCCCTCCCTCGCAGACATCACCAGTGCGCGCAGAGCCGGGAGGACGGGAGGCGGTGGGGCACCGACCAGGGAGGCCGAGGCTGCAGCACCGCCCATTGGACACAGGCTGGGTGTTAATGAATGTCTCACAAAAATTGGGAGTTACAGCAAGTACCTCAGAAGATGGCACAAGCCGAGAGCTGGTGCAGATGTGGGCAGCTCTGGGCCTCATGCAGGGGCTCTTACGCTGCCAACTGTGTCACCGGGGGGTGTGGCTGCAGGTATCCTCTCAAGACTGGGTCTGGGTGACCGGGTCCGATCAAAAAGTCAGGACTGGAATCCACACATTTTAGACGGTTCTTGCCGAGAGCTGAATGGCATCCACTGACATCTCTGCTGTCCACCCGGGGCAGTGTACTCGGGAGGACCCACTCCTCTTTTGCCAACCTCTGATGACATTTCTTGTCTCAGGCAAACAAGTTGGACAGAAGCCAGGGGAGGCTGCCCGGCCTGCAGCGCACCTTCAACCTGGCCGCACGGCGGTCTCCTTAGGGCTGCCCTGGGGGCAGCAGGAGTGGCCACAAGTGCCCTTCTGCAGATCTTGCAGGACGTGGGGGGTGGCAGACCCAGGCAGGAGGAGTGTGTGGTGCGGCAGCAGCTCTGGTGCTAAGTGCCACCGGCAGCAGAGCAGCACGCAGCCAGGTCACAGAAGCAGAACCTGGGGCTGCGCTCTTCCCGGAGGGAAGCACAGACGCCCTGATTTAAAACGGTGGGTTTAGCAAGGTTTCAAAGGCCGCAGGCGTGGAGCAGGAACTGCCCTGTTTTGAACTTGGCTCTCTTCCTGGGTAAGTGATTTGCAGTGTGACACTTTCTTGTGACGCTGGGCAGTGGCAGTGAGCCACAGCTCCCAAAGAGCCGCAGCTGTGATCTCAAGGGCGACACCGACTGCCCAGGGTCCCAGTGCTGAACTGCAACGTCTGCCGGGTGTACGAGGCCTACTGCCCACTTCGCTGCTTGTCAGGATGCACCCCACTGTAAGGCCAGGAGCACTGAGCCTGTCTGGACACGTGGGGTTGGATCCCGGGAAGTGGGGGAACGGCAGGGGCCGGAGTTCAGGCTGCACGAGAGCTTGGGTGACCAGCTTGGCCGGCTGTGGCTCAGTATGGGAAGAGGCAGAACTGACAGGGTTTCCCAAGGACAGCGGGGAGGCTGTGCGGGACATGCCGCTCCCCACGACCCTGCCCACACCAGGGCTGAGTCCACCTGTGGTTCCAGGAACACGGGAGGCGCACAACTGCCTCCCCAGCCGCTAGAATCCCAGCTAAGACAGAATCACAAGCAACTTAATTTAAAATGCCACGCATTTTGACATGCAGCAAATTACGCATGCGATTTACAGAAGACTTCTATCTCACTCAAGTCAGAAAACATGGGTGCTCTGGGGCTACTGGCAAAGGGACCTGTGGCACTTCAGACCAGTGTAAGAAGGGCAGAGAGGCCACCGTGGGTGGGGTGTCCACAACACAGGAGCAGAGCTCGGCTCTCGGCGGGCTGGCTGGGGAGTCCTCCACTGTGCCTGGATGCCCTCTCTGGGGGCACTGCCTCTGCACCTCCTTTCCAACTGAAGGGAGACCCTTCCCTTAGGAGAACCCCTCTCTCCACGGTTGCTGGGGAGAGGCAGCAGTTACAACCGGACCTGCCAATGCTGGGCCTCGGGGAGGAGCTCAGGGTCACCTGGTGCCTGGACAGTGAGTGAGTCCCAGTCTTTCTGGAGCCTTCTGAACACTGGGGCAGATGCTGTGCATGCCCTGGAGGGTGCTCAGCACGTGAGAGGAAAGGAGAGCTGCCCTGCCATGGCCAGATGGTGGGAACAGTGAGGGTGACAGAGGGCTGCCTCTGTCCCTTGAAGGCTGAAGTTAGAGTGGACAGTGCCACAGGGCCAAGGAAGTGTGGCAGAGGAGGGACCTCTGCACAGCAGACACCCACGGGTCGCCTCTGCCTTCTAGGGCTGTGATCCTCGTCTGACCCAGGCACTGGGCAGACAGGATCCAACGGCTCACAGACCAGGAGGGACCTGGCTCAACGTCAGCTCCTGCTCGTCACAGTTGGGAAGTGGGCTACTAATCTGGCTGCCTGGGCTGTCAGACCACCGCACTCAGGGAGCAGGGCCAGTGTCCTAGGCCCACCATGGAGTCCACGCCGGACAGGCTTCCCCAGCACTGCAGTAACGCCCACGGGGTCACAGCATTCTATAGGGATCTGCTTATGCCTTCGTGCAGCCGATTCTCAGGCCTGGGCTTGCCTCCCCGCCGCCAGCAGGCGAGCCTCTGCTCTGCATCAGGGCCGTGGGCGCCTTCCCGTCCTCAGATCTGCTGTGCCGGAGCCTCGGCCAGGACGGTGCTAGTGGAGCTGTGTGCCTGGGCTCCCGCTGACTCTGGATGTTTGATGTCAGAACTGGCGGTGCCATCCTGCAGAGGTTCCTCTTCTCCGTCACCCGCTGGCTCCTGGTGGCTGCAGGGTGAGTGTCAGACTGGGGCTAAGCCCTGCTCCACAGCCACAGGTGGGACGCTGGGCCTAGGGTCCTTGGGCAGTGACTGCCTCCCCGCCTGCTTGCAGGGCAAGTGTCCAAAGGGTCACAGGAGGTTTCTGAACGAGGGGGTCTGCGTCTGTGGCAGAACCTTGCAGAGGAAGCCTGGCCAGAGAGGCCAGGGTCAGGGCAGGGTCAGGCACAGCCCACGTCGCCAGGGAGGAAGGCTGTGTGCCCCAAGGGGCAGCCTCTGCAGGCACGAGCCATGAGCCCAGCTGCCCCCGCTCCTGAGGGACACAGCAGACTCCTCCAGTGGCTCTATGGGACCCATCAGAACCTGAGGAGGCAGGGGACAGAGGTGGGAGCATATGCAGTTTGGAAAAAGACTCTCAGGTGATGCCAAGGCACCTGCCCACTCCCCAGCGGGAAGACATGATCGTGAAAGCATCTTTAGAAACTGTGGTTTCTCCTTGGGGGAGACGGGCGTTCTTTCAGCTAGCCTTTCTTATAAATACCCACTTTAAATTGAAGCTATTGGTAGCATTATTTTCTCTGCCGCAGTGAGTCTAATGCAGGTGACTGTCTAATTACACTGCCTCTGTATTAGAATGTTCCGACAGGAAACCACGGAGCTGAGAGTTATCAAAAATAGCAGCCTTATCACGGCGGTCGGGTTATTTCATTAATTACAAACACACATTTCTCCTCTGCGAATGGCACTGCGCTTGAGTACTTGTTAGATCGGGCAAGAAGAAACGTCCCACCCTTCAGAGCCTGCTTCCACATCTATTTAAGGGTTAGAGGACGCACAGGAGACGTGGACAGAGATGTGCTCTGAACTGCGCTTGATTGCGCAGGGCCCTGGCCAGGGAGACCGGTCAGTGGGCCACGTCCAGAACAACAGCTCAGCTGTCTAGGTGGACGGAAGGAACGTTGGTGGGAAAAAGATGGACAGGTTCATTGTTCGGGGGACAGCAAACCCATGGATTGGTCCCCAGAGCATCAGCTACAGGTGGTGCCACCGGGTGCATTGGTGGAAGACACCCGACAAATCTGGCCACGAACCTCTGCCTGTGGAGGCTGCCCTCACCCCAACTGACCGCCACAAAACACGGTGTCTGCCTCAAAGGTCGAGGACCCACCGTCAAACATTCCTGGCGGAACTACCTGCAACTCCAAAGAGCTGAGAGCGGAGTTGGACGGCGCAGCACCCTTTGCCAACCAGCACCCCAGCTGCAGCCCACTGTGTGTCTGAGAGCCCCCCCGTGCTGGAAAACAGCCAAAGAAGGAGAGAATGGAGAGGGAAGAGGGCGGTGGGAGAGAAAGGCCGGCCAGGAAACACCCGCGCTGGTTAAGGAGAGTCCCAACTCGCTCTTGTTCGTTCTGGTTACCGCCTCTGCGGGGTCAGAGCTCCTCAGGACCAGGGTGTCAGGACGCCAAGGTGACGTTTCCCTAATGATTGCATCCCTGCTTAGCCAGACTGCAGACTCTGTTACACACAGTAGGAAACTCCCGGAGTCCTGAGAAGGCAGCCCTTTCAATTACCCCTCCCCCTGGGGCGGGGCGGCAGACGCCGTCTGGGGAAGGGGAGGCCGGTGTTGGGTTTGCTCTCCGAGAAATCTTTACTCCTGGTGACAAGGGGTTAAGATAATTAAAATCAGAGCAGACTCGTTATTAGAGGATATGTTTTGATTATTAGATCAGACAAAGAGGAGGGAGCGATGGTTTTTGGAAGAAGTATTGCCGAATTGTTTCATTAACTGCGCAGCATTAGAGAATTCCCCCAAGATACGGGTGAAGAGCATTCATTTGTGAAACTGCGTTTCATTTTTTGTGAAGACGAACATTAAAACCTTAACTGATTTAGAAGAAATTGCTCCATAATGAAGAATGGAAGGTCTACGGTCTCCATGTCACGGAGCCGCGCGGGGCGTCTGAGCGGCGCCCTGTAACCGTGACAAAGAGGAGAAAGGCACATTATCTAATAATAATGCCACCAGGAGGGTCAGAAACGGCTCTAACATGAGAAAATTAGACTTAATCTAGAAATAAGAGCGACCCTGGTACCGGTTGGGCAGGCCGGGGAGAGGCAGGAGCGCTGGAGAAGTGACTGCAGCGTCAGTGGAGGGTGTGACCGGCTTCCACGCCTTCTCAGAGGGAGCCGGTGCCTGGAGTTTCTCAGGAAGTGGATGAATTCTGCCCCAAAGAGGCAAAGAAGAAACTAGCAAGGGCGGGCGGCAGGTGCCACTGGTGACAGCGACAGACCTGCTGCAAGTTTAGCTCTGGGTCAGGCCTGACCGTGTGTGGAGAAGCAGACCTCCATTAAAAAATGGGGGGCTCCATTCCAGAATTACTTTGTAAGGGAAGTCTTCTTTTTCTCCCTCACTCCCTTTTTAAGAATTTCAAGACAGGGTCTCTGTCCCTCCATGTAGCCAGGCTGACTGGCACACTGCCAGGTCATGTGACCCTGGAAGACTTAGGTGTGCACCACCATTCCGGCTTCATTGAAGTTTCACAGTGACTTCGATCCAACTGCTTTGGTAGAGCGTGAACAGGAGTCCCAGTCGGTGACGCAGGCCCTGGAGGAGGAGAGCCAGGGCAGCGGACAGACCGATGGGACCCTCCCAGCGGCAGCTGGGGCCCCGGCCTCGTCAGTCCTGGTTACTCATCTGCCAAGGAAGATGCCACCCGGGGGTCTCTCCTGGCTGTGAACTGTCTTTAGCTCCCACCTGACTCAGCAGACCGGGAACACTTTGAAGCAGCGCTACTATTATTTAATACATGAAAAAGGTTCTAGATTCTGCGTTTGGGATATAAATTGAGGAGAAAGCCCTGGAAGTAGCTTCTGCTAGGCTCCCAGGGGGCCCAGCCTGGGAGGAGAGAGACGGTGCAGCTCTGAGCTGAGGCTGCTGGGCGGCAGCAGCAGGCCCGGGTGGCAGAGGAGTGTCCCGCGGATCAGGGTCACACAGGCCCTCTGCCGACCACTGTGCTTTCGTTTTTGATTCAGGCACAGGAAGAACCAGAACTTCAGTGTGCTGGGCCCTCTTGTTGGGAGAAGGTGGAGGCCTGCAGAACCGGACCACAGCACGTCTGCAGCTGCCTCTGAGTGACAGTGCTCTCAGTCCACGAGGGCACAGCCAGCAGGCGTGTTCCTACCAGGACACTGGCTCCACATGTAAGGACTGACCCATTGAGAGGCACGCGCTATCCATGCTGAGTCACTGGTGGGGTTCAGGGTGGCCATGCTTGCAGTTGGTGCCAGCAGGTGAGGGTGGGCCGCTGGGCCTGCTGGACCCCCTGCCCCCAGCACCCCTGCAGGGCCCTTACCTTGAGCGTGCTGTTCTTGGCGCTCAGCTGCTGCTCGAGCTGGGAGATCTGGCTGGCAGAGTTCTCACGCAGCTTGGTGAGGCTGGCCTGGAGTCTCTGCACGTCCTCCACCAGCTGGGCGATCTCCCTCTCTTTGGCGGCCAACTCAACTTCCAGGCTGGAGCGGGTCAGCACCTCTATAGCCTGCTCCTGCGGGGAAGAGAAGAAATGACAAAACTGCCCTGGCCTCGGGCAGGTGCTGGGGGCACCGAGCCGGCAGCGGAGGCAGTGACCACAGAGCTCAGGACATGCACGCTGAACTCAGGGCAAGACACGGCTTCCTGCCTTGGCTTCCAAGTGATCTGCTCGCACCTGTTCCCCTCCCCCAACACCACCCCCACGTCTACATGGTTAGCTGCCACCTGGATCCCGTCACCGGACATATTCCAAGCACACACTAAGTACGAGGTGTGCAAAGTCCCTGTGTCCATGAGGCAGAGTAGACAGTCCTGGGTGGTGATGTGTGCCTCCAAAGCAAGGGCAGCCAGTGCTGGGAGAGGCCAGAGGCTGTAACAAATTATCTGGGACAGCTTCACTGAGTGGGGACTGGGATCTGAAGGAGCCGTGGGGGGGCCGAGCGCTCCCGCCTATGGAGGTCAGCAGGGTGGCTTGGACAGGGCCGGACATCCCTCCAGCACTCACGTCTTCTACTCCATGCTGTGATTTGATCTCCTTTGGATTCGTTACTGAATCATCCAGAAGCCAAGATCTCGGTTTGACAAATCTGATCCTTGGGGTTCATTCCTGAGAGCTAAGAGGTGGGAGCAGCATGCCTGGGCTCCTTTGCTCACAAACAAATGAGTTTATTTTTTAAATTATTATTATTAAAAGAAACTTACTTTCCTTTCCCTCCAAAATGCTCAGCATGAAAAATGTCTCAGACAGAGAAGAAGGTGTTTTAAGTAAAGTCACACGCGTGATTTTGCTTCCTGATGACCTGAGCAGTGCTGGTCAAGCTTTACGTCACCTCAACTTCTGCACAGGCCGTGTGCATGTCTGGGCATGGCCAACGGGCACAGGGCGCAGGGCTGTGGGGCTCTCTGAGAGCAGCTCAGGATGCAGCCTGGAATGTCACCATCGTGGCCAGTCCCCTCCTGGAAGCACGGCTTCAAGCCTCGACCTTGCCTGTGCCTGGTACAGAGGGTGGCGAAGGTGGCAGCCCTGCCCTGAATGCCAGGCAGCAGGAACACCTCTTCACATCTCTCCTGGCAGCTCAGTGCCCAGGAGCGGCTCCTCTGTCTCTTTATCCTGCTGGACACCATTAAGCATGCAGCTAACCACCCTGACCTCTGGCAGAGGGTCATGTGGCCCGGGCCTGAGCCTCCCCTGCTGGTTACTTATGACCCTCCAATGTGGCACGTGCCCATGGGCCACTGCTAAGTCACCAACGAGCCAGAGCACAGTGAGGCCAGCACCGAAGTGGGGAGTTGGCATTGGAAACTTGGGAGCCAGCTGACATTTCAGTGACATTTTTACTGTCTTTTATCAAACTATCAGTCTATAACAGAATAGAATTTAAAAAACAGGAGTCGTTTACTCCAGAGCTTGGAAAGCACCACTCTGGGTGCCACGGGCCCGTCTGGCCACTGAGTGGCTCTAGAGCAGGGACATGGCCTGATGGCAGGTGGAGACAGACCACTCCTTTTATAGCCTTCCACCTGGGAGAGGCCTGCCACCAATACTGCTCCCAGTGCAGTCTGTAGGTCCAGCCCGAAGGGATCTGGGCTTCTGGACAGGCAAGGTCACGCTACTGCATCGGGACTGTGGTCTAATAACTGCCTAAACACAGCAGCTCTTGGTGCTGGCCCTGGGTCCAGGGCAGGGACCTGGGAGTAGGCAGTCCTGAGGGCCACCTGCCGAACTCCTGGGGCCCCGCCTGGCCTGGTCACACGGCCTTGGGCACATCAGCGGTTTCTCAGGAGCCCAAGTCACAAATTCCTTGTTCGTAACACCCAAAGAGCACCACTGCCTCCCGTAGGCCAGAGGCACGGGACAGCCGACATCAGGCAGGATACCTGGGGGTGTGGCAGGGAACAGCACCCCACCCTATGACCCAGACCCAGCTTCCTGGCTCCAAGCTGCTGGGGTGCTCCTGGTGGTCCCATCCTGAGGACAGAGGGAGAAGGAAGAAAGAAACAGAGGGGTCCAGGGACAACCCTGGGCTGCAATGCAGGGAGAAGCCTGGCCTGGCAGGGGGCTGGGCTGGGGAGGACACTGGCACAGTCTAGGGTAGACATCCAGGTGGCAGAGTGAGCACAGAGGAAGGGGCAGCCCTGAGGTCCTCAGGGGTCGGGTGGCAGGCAGTTGTGCTACCAAGCTCATGACCTGGGACGCCTGCCTTACGTGGGTCCAAAGACAGCAAGGACCACCAGCGCCTCACGTCAGAGGCTCCACTCAGCTGTGTGGGGATCACACAGGGCATTCAGGAAAGGCGAGGGTCCTGGGGCTCACCTGGAGCCTGCAACTCAGGGCTCGGGACAGGGGCGGGGCTCAGCATCAGAACCCTTGGTCAGGTAGGGGGCAGGAAATGACAAGAGGTCTCTGTGGTCGTGGCGTTGGGGGGACAGCCCTTGTGTCTGTCCAGCATGGAAATCCCAGAGGTCCTTGACTTCCAGGACCCTCTGGGCATGCTATAAGCCTGCAGGGCCCTGGTGGCTCAGTAGTCCCAAGAGGACACGTGAGCACACTTAGCTCAGGCGGTCTAAAAGCACTGGTGCTGGAAGGGCTGCGGCGGTGAGCTCTCAGCGAAGAGTGAGCACTGAAACAGGCCCCTGGTGTCGGTGTTGTCCGCGTGTCCCTTTGGACCCACCCCTCTCTGGCTCCCAAGCACCCGCACTGAGACCAGAATGCAGGCCCAAGTGCGCTGTCACCTCGTGCCCTGCAGCCACCTTCATGGTGATGGTGAGAGCTGGGTGGTGAGGAGACGGTGGGCCAGGTCCAGGTGGGAGGCGGCCAGCTGGAGCCATGCTGCCCTTCAGTCTCCTTCCCTCACAGGGAGGCCGCAGGAGGCGGTTGGCTTCTCCTCCCCACGGCTCCTCTAGAGCTGGCACTGGGGTGGCCCTCTAACAGGACGCTTGCTTAGGTCCCAGAGGGGGCTGTGGGCAGTGTCTGGAGCTCAGCACTCTGTCTGTCTGCGAACCCTCCACCAGGGCCTCTGCGGACCCCACCTTGCTGAAAGCCCATGAAGGAATGGGAGGTGGATCCAGGAGTGGCCTGGAGCAGGGAGGGCTGAGGGCCACACTCCATCCGGATTCTTTTATTTTTTAGCAGTGCTGGGGATGGAATCCAGGGCTTCATGCGTGCTAGGCAAGGGCTCTGCCATGGAGCCATGTCCCCAACCTTTTTAAAAGTTATTCTATTTTGAGACAGGGCCTTGCCAAGTTGCTAAGGCTGGCTTTGAACTTGTGATTCTCCGGCCTCGGCCTCCCACGTGGCTGGAATTACAGGTGTGCACCACTGCCAGACAGGCTTGATTGTGTCGTAGTCCTGAGATGCTGGGAAAGTTCAACTCCTCTGAACCTCAGTTTTTTTGCCCGTACAATGATGATACGCAACTCTCTTATATTGACTGTGATGTCAAGAGGCAGAAATGAAAGACCCAGGTAAGCTCTGCTCACTGAGTGACCCTCTAGGACTGTGGTTCTGCTGAGATGCCCATCAAGTGGCTCTTGGCTTCCACCAGATCTATGGCCTCTTCTGTTCAGTGGCGAGTTCTGCAGCCAAGCCCAATAGACCATTTTTCCGCTGGCCCGGTTTCTGTGTTGGCTGGAGCTGCTGCTCCAAGCCTACGTGGGACTGGGAGCCAGGGGAGCCCAGCAGCCGCTCCTAGAAGGCTGAGCTGGTGCCAGGTAAACACTGCCCGAGCCCGTGATGAAGCGTGTGCGCCCCGGACCACAAGGCTCTACCTGTGAGAACATTCATTTCCTTCTGACATGTTTTGGTCGCTGCAGTCCAGGGTGGTGCCAGAATTCTTTTCAATCAAAACATTTAGCTCAGGAGCCGTTAGACACGTTAGGATGGACAGCTTCCTCCACAGCACCAAGGAGGCTGGGGAAGCTACCGGCCCCAGCACCAAGGGCTCCTCTTGCCTCAGCCCTGGCGCTGCGCCTGGTGCATCTGACCTTGGGCGAGGGAGTGGAACAGCCAGGGAGACGTTTGCAGCACCAAGACCATGAGGTAGGAAGGGTGCGCTGCCCCCGACGTGGAAACCTTCTCCACACCCTCACACGCCTCAGCCGAGCTGCATTTAATGGCAATTTAAAGAAACCTGAGATACATTCTTATTCTTTTTGCCTTTGCAGGTCTGGGGATGGAAGGCAAGGCCTCGTGTTGCTAGGGAACACAACCACCGTGCCCGACTACAGTCCCCAGCCCAGCTGAGATCCGTTCTTAAGGGAAGTCCTGACTGGCAGTTGGCTCCCGGGCAGTCCTGGTAACCACTGAACAGCTCCAGACTTGGGAGCCTGAGGTCCCACCTGAGTCCTGGCTTGGCCACTGGCTGTCCTCTGGGGCCAGCTGCTGGTCCTCACGGCTTCCGCTCCTCATCTGTGTAAAGAGCAGCAGCACCATGCTTCACGGGAAGGCGGAACAGTGGCTGTCAGTGAACTTCTCACGGCAGCAACTTCTCCTGAGTCGGGGCTCGTTCCTCATTGCTACCCTAGTGCCCAGCCACACCAGAGGGCAGCAAGAGCACCATGAGTCTGTTAAATCCAAGGACCCCTATGACTGCCAGGGACTCGCGGTGACCATTGGAGCGAGGGAGCCTTTGCTGGGACCACTTCATCCTTACTGAACACCTGGGGGGCTGCGGTTTGTAGGTGACCCAGGGCTGGGGTTCAGTGTCACGATCACAGAGTCAGGAGGATGGCACCAGCCACAGGTGACCGCTCGGTGCCCAGAGGTCTGCTGGCATGCCAGGCTCACTCACGATGACTCCTGAACCTCAGGAGACCACGCTTTATGGGTGGAGAAGGCCCCAGGGAAGCCACGCCACTTCCCCAGCTGATGGACACAGAGCTGGATGTGACTCGGGGCTCCAACGTCAGGACTCAGCTACGATGCTGCACTGAGTCGAAGGAGTCTTGGAACAGGATGCTTAAAATCACCTTGATCACGCTGGGGGAGTTGTGGGTATTTGTCAACTTTAGAAACGTTAAGGAGCGAGTGAGTCACAGCCCGCTCTACCTGCCTGCATGTGCTTCTGGCGAGCAAGATCACAGCCGTCATGCCCACTCAGGGCACGCTGTTGTCCTACGACCTCCTTGGACCTCGGGATCGCCGTGGACTTTCCTCCCCTAGGACGGACGCTCTGGGAGGACAAACCCTTGACAGTTCTATGGAATTCTGGGGAGGCCCCTGTGCATCCCCACTGCCCCCAGCAGCCACCCAGGCCCAGCTGGGGAGCTCTCAGCACTGGGGAGACGTTAGGCCGTCCACCGGGCAGCTGTGTGTCCACCCAGGCTCCTCCTTTGATGCGACCAGGTTCCAGCCCCAAGTTGTTGAAAGAGTTCCCACCAAACAGCAGCCCTGGCTGAGTGCTATTCCAAAGGTGGCATTAAAACCCCCAGGAGGAAAGTGCTCCGAGGCGAGGATGCAGATGCGGGGCGGAGCCCGCAGGGTCCAGCTACCCACCACATCCGGCGCCTTCTGGATCTGGGAGGCCAGCTGGAGCGAGTGGTTGGCTGATGAGAGCTGCTCCCTCAAAGTCTCCGCCTCTCTCTGCGCCACCTCTGCCCTCTGAAGGAAATGAAAAGGGGCGAAGAGAGAAAGTACACTCGGTTTAACAACTGACAATTATTACGAGAACATTCATCAATTCATGCCTGACTGACTATAATTGATTTTCCTAAACACTCAACCTAATAAATGCTCGGAAAAAAACATAGAATGTGATGGATTTTTATTTTAAACAGTACAAGGAAGAAATAATTGAGCGATTATGACAGTAATTTAACGCTAGGAGCAAGGAATCCCCTGCTGATACTAATGCTCCGGCCCACTGAATTTCCCAGACTGAATAAATACCAGTGGAAATAGAGTCTTCTGATTCAATTTCTTTCTATTCTCATAGACCGAGAAGATTTTATTGCAGGATTACTCCTGGGAGTGATTCTCACGGGTAAACAGTGAATTAAAGACACTTTGGCCATTCTTTCCGTAAACACAGGCAGTGTTGTGGCTGCTTTCCTCCAGCAAGCCGCTCATCCCGAACCGGGTGCGGAGGCCACGTCTTCTGAGAGGGCTGGGCTGTTCTCAGGCAGCTTTAACCCTTCACCAGGCATCGTTTTTGAAAATCGATGCTGGATGATCGGCCGGCCACGCCAGCCTGGGGCCAGCACAGGGGGCAGCAGGAGAAAGGTGTGGCCCTTCACCATCTGCCTACAATCCCCAGACAAGAAGACCAGAACTGCCGCAGACCTGCCTTCCCAGGGCAGGGACGGACGCCACTGCAGGGCCTGCCACCCAGGGCTCCACCTGCCCGTCTGTACGGCGGGGCTCGGTGCCTTCCCAGAGGCCTGGGAAGACGGCTGTGGGCGCTCAGCACACGGAGCCCGGGCCGAGGCAGCCTACCAGCTGGCTTGCCCGGTTCACAGTGAGGGTGGAGACAAGACCCCAAGGTGGGAAACGGGAGACAACAACATCAGGCACGTGGACTGAGGGTGACATGACGCTTCTCAAACCTTCTGTGAGTGATGTCCACCGACAGGAGGGACTGAGGAGGAAGCCAGCCGAGCGGCTCCTCTGGGTTTTCTTATTTTGTGGTGTGACAGTGTGTCTGCTAAATGCTAAGCAAGAACACACAAAGGGAAATAAGAAGCTGTCCTGCCCGGTCCTTGCAGGCCAATCCACCTGGACGAGGAAGGATCTGGCAGCCTAAGGGCCCGGGCCAGGGCAGCCTTAAATCTAACCACTTCGCATACAGAAGAACCAGGGCCCCCGAGGGCGGCAGCAGCCGCTTGGAAACCCCTGAACGCAGTTCACGAGGTGCCTGGCTGCCTGTCGACGTCCAGCGTGTCCTCCCAGAGTCTCTGCTCCAAATGGACTCTAGACCCAGCCACTGGGAAAGGTGGCTATGTGACCAGTGTGGCGAGGACAGTGAGGGCCGTTTCTGGTTCATGCCAAGTGCTTGACATTAGGGCTTTTAATTTCCTCTTTAAGTGTAAGAGATTTCCCTCAGTTTATTTCCAGGTTTTCCTGATGAGTGCGACACACGCCTGAAAGCGTATTCTTTCTTGCTCCTCATCTAAACCTTGGGCACAAAATCCCCGCCTTCGCCAGGTTAAGATGTGTTCTGACACACCCCCTCGTCTCCCTGACGAGGAAAACCATTCCCATGCCCACAGCAGGCTGTACTGGCAGCAGACGACCAGCTGGCCTCAGCCTGGTGTGGGGTGCCGGCTCTCAGGTGGGGCTGGAAGGAGGGTTCAGGAGGTGTCACCAGGAGACGGGGATGGCCTCTGTGAAGGCCATGGCTCACAGGGTAAGAGACCTGACCAGCCACTGGCCATCCTCCAGACTGCCCTGCATCCAGTCCCCAAGTTCACATCTGGTGGCTCTGGCCTGTCCCTTCCCAGTCACGGCCTCTCTGGCTCGACATGGTTAGTTCAGTGTGACTTTCTGGTTTATTTGGGGTTTACACCCCAAGTGCATCCCACCCAACAGCAGAGCCACCGTCACTGAGGAGTTGATGCGGGTCATGTGGCCAAAGAGGCACAAGCCAGAAGAATCAAAAGCAATGGCAGGTGGAGGCAGGAGCAGGGGACAGGGAAAGAGGAAGCCACGCAGCCGGGACGACTGGGTTTAGCTCACAGTGGTGGCTGGGCACAGACGGTGCCACCGGTTCCAAGGTCTTCCTGCAGAAGTTGCAGGGTGATTCCCGATCTGACCCAGACATGGAGGGTGGCTGCCCAGAGCCACAGGGACACCGGCCATGCTTTTGGGAGGCAGGCTGACCACAGCCCTTGTCGTGAATGAGAAGCGCCCTGCCGAACCCAGGGTCTCCTGAGAGGCATCTCCTGCTGACACTCCACCTTCCAAGGATCAGGGGCAGAGGTGGGCAGGATGGTGAGCAGGACGGTGCTCACCTGCTGGTGGCAGCCCTGACGGTCATGACAAAGAACAGCCACCAGGGCGGAGGGCCAGAAGGACCAGAAGTTGAAGCCAGCCACACCCACCACAGGGATGGCGCCCAGGGAACAGTACGGCTGCCTCGGCGTCCACGCTATCCTGCCTCAGCACAGACAGCTCTCTGAGGGGACAGTACTGGAGGCTGTAAGCGGGTCTTCAGGTTACACCCGTCCCTGTCACCTGAAAGGCAGGAAGGGGCTGGCCACAGCCATTCCTGAGACTCAGGCCAGCAAATGGAGTGACGATTCCCACTACAGACGCTAGCCAGCCCCAGTCACAGGAGAGCTCCTGTTCCCCAGCTGGTGGCACATTGGGTGCTGGGTGATTCAGGGTTGGGCAGCCGTCCTGTGGGTCCACGGTGCCACCTGAACAGGTCCTCGGAAAGCCTGACTCACCGACCCCTTGCACACTCATGGGGGCCCGGAAAGGGCCCCCCAAAGGAGCACATGTGATCTGGGAGGCTGCTGTCAGCCTCTTGTCGGTGCCTCCTGGGGCAGGGCATGCAGGAGGAGGGCAGGGCCTGGGCAGCTGTACCCTGGCAGGGTGGGGATCAGCGGGCAGGGCTAGGGGACCAGTCTTGGCCTACTGTGGAGCCCATAGCCGAGAGGAAAGGCACTGCAGCGAGGAGCCCCCAGTGAGTGCGTTTCTCCCTCGGCCCATCCCAGAGCTGAGGCTGAGACCCGGGACCCCAGCTCAGGCAGCCCTCCCAGTCTCCTCCTCAGGGGCTTTGATTCCCTGGCTTCGTTTGGTGGTGGTGGTGGCCCTAGGCTTTCTCTCTCACACTCTCTGCATGTGTGGCTCTCAGAACACAGGCGTGGGGAGATCTGGAGGAGCAGGACCCCAAGCACACACAGCCCTGCAAGCTGATGAGGGGCTGTGTCCCTCCACAGTGTCCGGATTGCTGGAGACCCCGTGAGTGACGCTGCAGGGCGTGGTGGGAAGCACCGCCACGGCCTGGAGAGAAGCCCTGGACTCGTCCAAGTGGGCCCTGCATAGGCGGTGCACCCAGCTCGGAGCCACGGCCGCTGCTGCGGGGGACACGTTGGATGCTGAGGTGGGGACAAGAGTAACCAGCCGTGTACACACTGTGTCACAGGCTGGGCACATTTCAGGAGCACCAGAGAGCCAGCTTCCCACCACTGCCTGCCAGGCAGGTCCTCCAGGCTGGGCCTGACCTGGGCTGGGAGCCCGTTCGAGACAGGGAACCAAGGCTCCCGGGAGGCCTAGGCAGCACCATTGCGCACGTGGCTGGCCCGGGAGGAGCATGTCCTCGGCACTAGGAGAGGCCGTCCGACAGCCCCCACAGGGACCTGTCCAGCCAGCGAGTAAACGAAGTGCTTCCCCACCCACCGACAGGGAGGCCCAGGGCGGGGGCTGCAGGAAACGCCAGTGTTCTGACCCCAGAGCCAGGCAACCTCTCCCATCAGAACAGAAGCCTGGCCACGCAAGGCCAGGCCTGGCATGTTCCTTTTTCTCTGTGCCTGTCTGCCTGGCTCCTTGTCCTTGCCGAGGTTCCACTGAGGTTTCCAACCCTAGTGGTTTCTTCCGCTGGGCAGACTCGAACAATGGAAACCAGAGGGGTCAACAGGACCAGGACAGCTGGCTAAAATGGCTTCCTCCTCCTGCTGCCCAGGCTTCCCACAACTGGACCCAGGGCTGCTGGCTGGAGGGGCACAGTGGCCACACCTAGTGCAGGGTGGCCCCAGGTGGGTCCCACCTCTGCTCCTTATCTACCACGAAGCCTCCGAAGTTCTGACCCTTTACAGTCACCCATTAAGACAGGAGTATTAACGTGAGTGCCTCGATGTCGGACAGACAGGTGTCAAGGAGACCCTCGATAATGACAGCGGCTGCCTGCGCGGCCACTTCTCCATGACGGAAACGGAGCACCTTAGCAATGAAACAGAGCTGCAGGTCTCAGCAGACATCTTGGCTGTACACCCAGCACAAAAATAACGTCAGATGCCAGTGAACTAGCAAATCGCTCCTCCCGGGGGTTCCCGACGGGGCGGCGGGGCGGATGTGCGTGGAACCGGCACTGGCGTGCAGCTCTGAGAAACTCTGCTCGGGGCCGGTCAGCCGTCCTCCCCGTGGGGACTGCCTCCTCTTGGGTGCGGTGGCTTCCCTGACCCGTCACCATAGCTACTTACGGCACCCCTGGCCTCCAGTCTTCTGCTCCCATTCCCTCTCCACGGCTTGGCCTGATAGAGCCTCCAGAACACACCAGACCCTGGAGCCTGCCCATGATGCCGCTGCTGGCAAGAGGAAGCCTCTGCCCAACCTGCTGACCCTCCCAGCAGCCAATCCCTAGCCCACCCCTCCTGCCACATCCCTGCGGCCAGGGAGCTCTCCTCCAAGGTTAAGGTCCAGGTCAGCTCCACTTCCTTCCCCGGGGTTAGCCCTCAACATTCGGGGCTTGCAACCTCGCTCCCTGGACACCTTAAGCAAGTGGGTTCACCTGTTCTCATAAAATCCTAGCCTCAGCACCGCAGAGACCCCAGCTCCCCTTGTTCAAGCCCTCTCCATCCCTGGAGAGCCGGCCGGGGAGGCGTCTCCTCCCACCAGCCTCCAGCACGGTCGTGGTCCTCTGGGGCCCTGCAGGGAAGTCCTGCCCCTGCGCCCTGGCTGGGTGTGCCAGCTGCGGGGACAGACCTCGGGGCCCACCAGCGGTTCCTTTCTCATCTTTCAGCATCCAAGTTCCTGAAGTTAATCCTTGTGCTGCCACCTCCTTTTTATTATTTTTAATTAAAAAGTTTTTTAGTGGTAGGTGGACCCAATGTCTTTATTTCCTTATTTAAATTAATGTGGTGCTGAGGCTCACACCCATGCCTCCCATGTGCTAGGCAAGCGCGCCACCACTGAGCCACACCCAGTCCTTGTGCTGCCCTTTTCCTGATTTCCAAAGACCAGGAGTGTCCCCAAGCCTCTGGTGTCTTTGGTGCTAGGGTCCCACCCCACCCTGGCTGTGCAGTGGAACATGACTGTTCCAGGGAGCCACTTTCTTCAGTGTGGTTTCTAGTCCAAAATGGACTTTCCCAGGCATGGACTAATGGCCGCCAACGAGCCGACAGCACCCTCAGTGTTCTGGGCACTCTGTTTCTAGCAATGCAGTCCTGGGAGGCTGTTAATCAGGCTGGGCCGAGGGGGAGGCTGCCTCACAGGGCGGGACCCCGCAGCCTTCCCTGCCAGCCTGGGCTGTGCGGCTCTGCACTCCCCTCCTCAGAACCATCGTGCAGGGTGAGCGGCGTTCTGGCTACCATGCGCCCTCCTGCCCTCCCAGAACGGCTCAAGCTTTCAACCGCGGAAGGTACAGCGTGAAGTTCACCATCACAACAACCTGCGTGGACAGCTCAGTAGTGTTGGCTACGGTCACCTTGGTGTGGAGCCCATTTCCAGAACTTTTCCATTCTGCAGAACGGTCACTGAGCCTAGTCAGCAACCCTGTTTCCCCGGCCCGCCCTGCCTACGCAGCTGCACTTGGCGACCCCAAGACTCAGCTCCTCTGGACACGTGTCTGTGGGATCACGCAGCAGAGGGCCTTTTGTGGACGGCTTATTTTCCTTAGAAAAATGTCCTCAAGGTTCATCTTGTATTTCCCACTCTTTTTCTATTTTAAGATTAAGACATTCAAGAGGTTAAGGAACCTGTTGGAGCCACACAACCAGGAAATCCAAGCTAGGCTGCAGCAAGTGGCACTCTCAAGTTGGCATCTGTCTCAAGGGGCCTGCCGGACATTCCCGAAGACCAGGAACCCCTTTGAGAAGGGCAATCAACTGCCCAGGACCCCGGGGTCGTTCCAACAGTGCACACCACACTCACAGACTCGGGCTATCGGCTGAGCAGACCAGGGCTTACGCAAAAGTGCCAGCCCAAGGGGACCAGGCCCCTGCTGGCCTTAGGGCAGCCGGGTGGGAAATCTGAGCAGTACCACCAACCAGGTGACGGAGAGGATGCACTCCTTCAGGCCCCCGCACAGCGCGGCAGCCCAGGCCATCGAGCAGCCGCCGGGCAGTGCTGCATCAGCAATGGCGTCACCTGCAGGAGGCTGGGTGGACAGGTGCTCTGTGACCCTGTTTCCAGGTGTTTTCAGGTGGCCAAGAGCACAGCCTCCAGTCAGACGGGGGGTCCTGGTCCTGGCTCTGTACCTGGCCAGCCACTAGCCTGTCTCCCTGTGTGTGAAGAGGACTCTTGACAGTGCTGACCTCAGCGATGCCATGGCTGAGTGGACCAGGCACAGTGCCTGGAACCGACTCGGTGTGAGCCAGGGCTCAGAGCGGCCACTCCAGCTAGGGCCAGGCCAGGAATGTGCACGAGCGCCCTCGGCCACTCACACCACACATCTCCCCCCACCCGCGCTGGCCGTCAGGCCCAGATGCCAGATGGGTCTGAGGACTGAACACCGTGCCCACAAAGTCCCGAAGGGCAAACAGAGCCACACGTTCCCGGTGGGTCCTGAGCAAGGGTTGGCTTTGCTGCCTCAGCCTGTGGGCAGGAGGGACGTGAGGCCTCTCCCCAGGCCGGCTGGGATCTGGGTGAGCACAAAGGCAGCAGCCCAAGGGGCGTTTGCAGGTGGCAGGCAGAGACTGCAGGGAGCCTGGAAGGGGCTGTGCTGCCCAGGCCAGCCAGGGCCACCAGCTGTAAAACGGAGCGGGGAGAAACCGCAGCTCAGGAAGCGCCACGCTGCTCTGGCAGCTTGTCCTGCAAGTGAAGACCACACGTGGGGAGGCCTCTTGCTTCCCAGGGGCAGCACCGTCTGCGGGGCAAGCCGCTGTGTGCGGGGCGGTGGGGGGCGCGGGGTGGCTGGACTGACTGGGCAGCTGAGGTTTGGAACCATCTGGTCCTGAGCACTGTTCGGTGGCACTGTGCCGGGCATTTCCCGAAAGGTGTGTCTGACCCCTCAACGCATTTCAGAAGGGGCCGCAGCCTGCAGCTCCTCCAGAGCAAGAGGCTGCACCCCTGGAAGGTGGCCATAGAGATCTCTCTACCACATGGCTGCAGTGTAACGGATGCCACAGGGCCAGAGAGTCACGCAAAAGAAAAAGTAGCCCCTCTGGAGTGGACGTTCCCCTGGGCTGACAAGACGCTGGGTTCACATTGAAGCTTTGCCAAGGAAATAATGCTGGAAATTTCCGTGTGTTTTCCAACCTCACACAACATCATTAAAAGCACCAACACTGACAGTGGTTAGGTAAACACCAGAACAACCAGCCTCTGGATGAGCTGGCAGGACGGGGGCGCACTGCAGCTGTGCCCCGAGGCCTTTGGGCCACCTACCTGGTTTGCTCTTTCAAGGTCAGTCATGATCATCTCGATCTCGTCGGCCCTGGAAGGCGAGAAGAGAGACAGCGGGTTAGTTGGGGACGAGGCAGGCTCAGGAGCACAGGGCAGGCTCTCCGGCTCAGCGCCAGGCAGGATGCCCACACTCACTGGGCAAGCTGGGGTCCCTGTGTGGGGAGGGAAGGACCCAGCAGACTTGTGGGAGGAGGTGGGCTCTCACTGGGGGTGGCCTGCCTGGGGCTTCCTTCTTCTGAGGACCTGGTGTCTGGGGAGGCAGAGCCCCAAAAGGTAAAGCACACTGTGTCACTGTGTCCTGCTAGGATCTGAGAAGGGCTCCGAACAGAGAGCGCTCTGGAAAAATGGAGGAGGGAGTCAGGGAGGCTTCAGGTGAAGGCCATGCTGGGGCTGAGAGGACCCAGGAAAGGCTATGTCAGGAAGAGGCCCGGGCAGGCAGTGGATGGAGGGGAGGGCAGGGGCGGAGAGGCTGTCGGGGCTCTGGGGCTGCGGCACTGCCTGGGCTCACTGCTGCCCAGCGTGCTCCTGGCAGGGGTCTCCCGGCTGAGCTCTGTTTGAAAGTCCTCCTTGGGCGGCAGAGGCAGCAGGCACCCTGACGCACACCACTGTCGGGGGCGGCGGGCCCACCCAAAGGCTGCCAACGCCAAGACCCTGCAGTGGCTGGAAGAGGACCCGGGCAAACAGCCCAGCACCTACCGCCTTGAGGCAGATCCTGCTGATGGCCTGTCAGGCTGCAGGATGGGTGGCTGTGACCTCAGGAAGGTTCCAGCATGTCCACGGGGACAAAGTGGAACATGATGGCCACCAGGCCTGGCTGGGGCTCTGGGCCCATTCTGGCTCCAGGCCTTGCTCAGCCCAAGTGCGCCTGAGCGGCCTCTGTTGCCCCAGAAGTCCTTGCCACCCTCAGCGGTGCCCCGGCCTTCCCACACGCCAGCTCCTGGCCACCACCCAGCCTTGCCCAGGGTTCAATGCTGTGGCCTGTGTCCTGACGACTTCCTCCATGAGCAGGAGCCGACACCGCCCAGGCCCCGCTACTCCCAGCCCTCCCCGTCTTTCTGGTGGCTCCGTCTGAGGCTGTGGCACAGCCCCCTTCCCTCACGGGCAGGCCTGAGCTTTCATTTGGACCCCCAAACACAGTGAGCTCTCTGAAGGCCAGGCCGAGGGTCCCCTTGGCCCCATATCTACAGGAGTTGAGTGGCCAGAGGCCCACACGTGCTGTCTGCCCGTCCCAGGCAGGTCTGCTCCCTGGGGCAGCCCAGGGCACCTGGGCAGGCCTGGCTACAAGACCTCTGTCCCTGAGACCTGCGCCTCATGGGTCCTGTGAGGCCTGTGTTACACAAGGGGCCCTGTCCTCCCCTAACACTGAGCAGGAGCATGACTTCAGGTCCCTGGACCGGTCAGTGGTCCAGGCCGGGGTTTTCCCAGCCCATCGCTGCACATGGGATCCTAGGCAATCTTATCAACTCCCAGAGGCCTGACTGGGGTCACGGATGCCTTGGAATCAGGTTCGACGCATTGTATCTGAAATAGTAGCCGCTTTCAGACTGGCCTGAGTAAAGTCTGAAACAGCCGTGCAATGGCCTAGTTAAACGGGGCTATTTTTAGGATGGTTTCATGGGGAAGGCAGTGTCTCTGAGATAAAAACCCAACGGGGCCCCTGCTGCGAGGTGCTGGGTGCCAGTGGGTGGGGGCAGTGGGCGTAGGTCAGGGAGCACTACGGCGTCATCTCAACCCCAAACTCCACGTCGAGAGAAACTGCTGGGCAGAGGCAGGCTAACCACCACTGAGGGTTAATGTGCCCGGGGCCCCAGACACGGCAGAAGAGGAAGATCAGTCACACAGAAAGCCGCCTCCCGTGTCCACAGCCTACGATGAAGGGCTCAGGGCCCGCACCCCACCTGGTACACACGGCAGGTGCTCCCTGCTCACCGGTCACCCCCTGGCACCGGGAGGCACAGGCAGATGCGGGTCACACCTCGCCCGTGCTGCAGGGTTAGGAGGGATGAAGGCCGCGTGCCCCGAGTTAGAGCTGCTGGGAAAAGGCAGCAGCTCCTCCTCCCTGGGGGCTGCAGACTCTGGGCAAGTGGAACCCGCCGGGCTGGTGAGCAGAGAGCTGGTGTGCCCGGGCGGGGACTGCCGTGAACCTGAATTCCAATTAACCTCCCTTCATGCAAAACATTCCTCTGCTCTGTGGATCCTGTCATTTGGACATTGTCGGCCACACTGCTCCGTCCTTCACGTCGTTCAACCTTTCTCATCTCTTTTGCTCTTCCCTCTTTTTCCTGCAGTCTTCTGGGGCTTCCTGTACACCACCTGAGTGCTTGTGGGCTGTGCCACCCTCCACGACTGTACCACCCTTCCTGTTTTGCTCCTCAGTTTACTTTCCAAGCCTGTTGTTTCCACCTGGTTCAATTTTACATCACTCCAAGCTTTGTGTCACCTGGTTACTATCTCCCCACGTCCTGTGAGTCTACTTCTCATGCCTGTTCTGTTCTTGTGGCCTACCTTCAGGTCACGTGCACCATGGAGTGTGTGGTCTTTTAGGGGCGAGCTGTTTTACCCATGTGCTTGGGTACCCTTCGGAGAGCCAGTGACCCCTGGGACTGTGGGTAGGTCGGGGGAGGTCAGAGAAGCAAGTCCTGCTGTGTGTGCCAAGGAGGAGGAAAGGCCCCAGGCCCCGACGGCTTGCTGGTGACTCCTGTGGCTGCCCTCCACCAGGACCCCCTCCAGTCACAGCTCGGCCTTTTCCTTCCCTGCCTGGGGAAGCAGTGCCAGGAGGTTTCCTGGATGCAATCCCCATCCTGGACATCTTGCCTGGGAGAGCAGGGGTCAGATACACACCAGCATGAGGAAGACGGGGTTCCAAGGGGCTGGCTGGGGTCCTGGGGGCTGGGAGTGGTGCCCCATGGTCCTGGGTCAGGGGGCCCAGGTTGGCTTGGGAGCCTCCTTGCAGATGTGGAGACTCTGGCTTTGTATGTTCATTAGGATTCTTAACATCTTGGAAACTATGCCTCGTATTTCTAAAAGATTTCAAGTCACTTATTTAAAAAAAAAAAAAAAAATCAGTCACATTTAAACAGGAAGGTGCCTTCTCGGCCGTCTGAAGCAATCCCTGGAAGTGAGTTTCAAGTTTTCCATCCACAGGTCAGTTTGACTTTGGTTCCTAAGCAACTGCTGAACTGACCAAAATACTGAACCCGGTAATGACCTCTGCCCGCCTTGCATGGCCAGAGCAGCTCCTGCCCTCCCTGGCTTTCACAGGACAGTGACCACCCCGAGGTCTGCCCTGTGGCAGGTGGTCCAAGTCAGGTACAGGGAGGCCGCTGGGTGCAGGGGGCTGCAGCTCTGGACCTCAGAAGGGACAGCAGGGAGCGGGCTGTACCGGGAGGCCAGGCTCAGGCTGCCTGCAGGCAGGCTACTCAGTTTTTTGTAGGGGCATTTTTTTTTTTTAAAGGTCAAAGGGAACAGAGCTGGACACAACCAGGCGGGAACTGAAACGCGACGAGGGCTACAGGAGACGCGCAGTGGCCCCTGGCACCCCCATGGCCAAACCAAGAGCCACTCTTGCCCCAAGTGCCGCCAACCGCCCCACGAAGTCCACCCTACCAGACCAGTGGCCCTAAGTAAGCCTGAGGCGCATGCCCAGAACCGGCCCCGCAGAGCCCCAGGAGGTGGGGGGCGGCGGCTTCCAGGTGTGCTGTTCTCCCTCTCAGGCTCCGTGGCCAGCCAGCATCTGGAGCCCGACATTAGTCTAGAGTCATTTATTTTCCAAAGTCCGCAAGAACTGCACATATTGTTTGCTCAGCAGAACGATTTATTATAAAAATCTAGTTCCTTCACCTTTTTACGAGCTGACAAAACAGCTTCCCCTGATCTATTAACCTGGGCTGCATTATGCTCTGCTCCGACTCCAGCGGCAGATCATTTCAGTTTGGCCTGGAATATACAGTTCATTCCACCCGCTCCCTGCAGATCATTTCAGGCTATTCTCTGGGCGAACACACAATTTTTATGAGGAACTTCAAAGGACATAGTCAAGGTTGATGGAAAGGAAACCATACCCACGCTAGACACCGTGTACTTCCTGTGTGCTGGTGTCCGGCACCAGGCCAGGCTGTGCACTCCAGCACCCCAACCACCGCAAAGCCACCGGGAGCTCTAACAGAGGACACCCTGCCTTCCGTGTCTGCGGGTTCCACGTCCACGAACCACCAACCGTGGATCGAAAATATTTGGGACCAACTGTGTCTCTTCTGAAAAGGTGCAGACCTCCCCCCGTCGTTATCCCCCAATGACACAGGACAACTACAGACACAGCGTCTGCATAGGATCAGGTATTGTGAGTCACCTAGAGACAACCTGGGGCCTACAGGACGGGCCACATAAGCGCTATGCCAGTTTGGGTTTTGTGTACCTGGCGTCCCAGTTCCACCTTCTAGAGTACGAGTGCCAACTGTGTCTGCAGGGCAGCTGGGGGAAGAACAGGCTGCTCTTCCCAGAGGGAGTCAAATGCCAGTCTCGGTACCACACTGCAGTCTTTGGCACTGAATGGAGAAACATCTGAGGATGAAACTGTGTTAAAGAAGATGCCCCAGCACGTCTGTAACACGGTCCCTTCTGCACACCTCCGCACCGGGGGCGAGTCTGAGGCTGAGGCTGGTCCTTCTCCTGACAACCCGCATGCAGGCCAGATGGGCTCACCCAGGCCGTGCTCAGCCAGGTGGGCTCTCTGGATACAGCTGCGGGGGGTGGGCTGGGGCTGGGATTCCCTTCATGGGGGAGATCCCCTGGCCACCCAGGAGTTGCTGGGAAGGGTGGGGACAAGCCGAGGGACAGCTGCTGGGGTACAGAAGCTGGACATCACCCGGAGGAAGGGCTGATCTGTAGCTCTTGTGTCCGCCAGGCCAAGGCCATACCAGGGCAACGGCACCAAAGGCTGCTCTGGAGTGTCACTATTCCTCCCTGACGGTGGGAGGCCAGTCAGGCCTGCTCACCACCTTCCATGTGCCGAGCTGCAATGGCCTGGCAATGGCACTTGCTTTCTGGCTAGTGCAGGAAGGGACACCCTCAAGAGATGTGCCCTGCAGGCCGGAGGGTAGGTGGGGGGCAGGGGTCGGGGGCACAGAGCTCTGCAGACTCGAGCAGTGGCCTCTCACGGAGGGTGGGACACTGGGGTTGTGGAGGAAGGAGGCGAGTGCGGGGCAGAGGGAGGCGCCAGCCCTGGAGAGGCCCGCCACGCAGCGCAGCCTGCGGGACTCTGCGCCAGCTCCGTGTCGCTCCGGTGGGTTTTCATCTTCCCAAGGCCAGCGCAGCCCCCAGGCCCGCCTCTCACTCCTCTTGGAGACGACCAGCCACGGGGATGGTGCCGGCCATCAACCCCGGGATAGCACCCAGCACTCACCCCATGGCTGGCTTCGGGCTGCTATGTCTTCATCTTGTTAAAGAAACGTCCGGCAGTTCCTATTTTATTATGACTTTTTAATAAAAGACGGGTATTGATTTCATTAAGTACCTCTTAAGCATTTACGGAGCTAATGAAATGGATTTTCTCCTCTGACCCGCTAAGCTGGTGACCTGCACCGCCCCCTGCCCCCACTGGTCGTGGTGTCCTATGCATTTAATGAGCTCCTATGTTCTGTTTGCTAATATTTTATTTAGTTTTTTTTTCATAAATATTTATATATGAGATTGGCCTCTAGTTTCTTTCGTCTGATCGTGGGTGAAGTCATAAAAGCCATTTTAGAGCGCTTCCTTCTCTGCAGACAAAGGGGGCCTTTGGAGCTCAGCTGTACTAGCCCAGCACACCGCGCCTGGTGCCGCCTGCTGGGCATACCAGCTGCAGGCCTGGCTCCTGTGGCCCCTCCCTGCCACCTTCGCCCCAGGAGGCTGGTCCCCATCTTTCTCGAGGGTTCGGGGCCTCCTTACTGAGCCGTGTCCCATGGGGCGGCACTTTCAATCCCAGCCCACTGGTCACGGCCTGGGGTGGCCTGACTGAGCCCACAAACGCCTTCTCAGCTCTTCCTCTCCCAGAGCGACCCACCGTGTCCTGGGGGCCAGGACCCCCAGCCTGTGGGCCCAGACGGTGAATGGAAGAGTCCAGAACTGCCTCCCATGAACACCTGAGGTTATTTTCCACTCTTCAAACAACATCTTGTCTTCCAAACAAAGGCGCCTGAGTGGCGGTGGTGCGTCCTCATCAGGGCCATTGTGCGGGGGAGTCTTTGTTTCTTGAAGGCAGTTTTTTTTTTTTTTTTAATCTATTAGTAACATCCGTTCCATGTGAATTTTTTCTATAGCTCCATCAACTGTCAGTTCTCAGTTTCCTTCGTTCTATCTGTTCCTTCAAACTGGCATTCCTGTCGTCACCTCTGGCCTCTGTGGCCGGGCTGCTGAGGTCTCCACAGTGGCCTGTGCCCTCACCAGGGCACCTCAGCCCTGTGGCCCTGGGAAAGGCCTCCCACAGCCGGCTCGTCCGGCCTCAGTGCACTTATTCCCGTGGGAAGTGTCTCGGGCAGGTACCGATGACGTGCCCATTCACTGCGGTGACCCCAGGGCCTACAGGAGGGGCTCACTAAACGCCAGGTGATGAAATAAGCAAATCAGCATGCAATTTACCAACCGCACATGCAGAACCCTCTGCCACCTCAAGTCCATGACACTCGGCAAGCCCCGCCTCGGGGTGCGGGTTCTCAAGGGCAGGAAGCACCGGCTGCTCTGCCAAACTGCAGACCTGCTTCAGGACTCCGCGGCCCTCTCCGCGGGGCAGCGGGGCACTTGTCAGTCTCTGAGCGACAGGTGAAGACAGCTGCAGCTCCGGAGTTAGGCACCCTTTGTCCACTGGATGGCAGGGTCCCCACGGGGCTGGTGGGGAGACGGGAGGGGACGGGGAGGGGAGAAGCACTGAGGAGAGGCTTTCCTGACAGCCTCGCTTGCAGGACTGGTGGGGTCCTCCGTCATCCATCCCAAGTTCAGCCGGCTGTGGTGTCAGTGGAGGGGTGACACCATCTGGTGTCCTTGCCTGGCTGCAAGTGTCACATCAGAGCAACCTCATGGCTCCCCAAGCAAGGGCCTGGGTAGGGAGATGGCCACAGAGCTCGAGTGCTAGGGAAGCCTTCTGGAACTGGTGGTTTTAATTTTTGTTGGAAATAAAACTGTGTCGAGGGACAGTTAAGCGGCCGGAATGTCACTGTCTGCTCAGACATTAACCACAATTTGTTCTTTTCATCACCATCATGTTAAACTTAAATGATTTAACAGTGAAAATTAAAACTAGTGAGGCCTCATCTTTTCAATCCCAAATGGGAAAGGGACCACCCCTCTTGCCCCCCAAATTTAGTAGACCTGTTGACATTAAATGGCTTAAATTAAATCTGCTGGCAGTTCAACCCGAGTGTAGCTGAGGGCCCAGGAGGCCCCCACAGCCCACACAGCGGTAACTCCACCAGTGCCACAGAGGGCCACTTGGGCTGGTCGCTGCCTAAGGAAGGACCCTCAGCGTGGTCACCCATCTGCCACTTAGGCTTCAGTCGTGTACAGGCAGGGGACACAGGACAGCTGCCACCTGAGAACTGGGTTCCGACTGTGCGTAGCTCATGCTGCTTGCGTTCCCAAGGCCCCCTGAAGCCTTTGGGGATAAGCATCCAGTCCATCTTTGGACACTTCTTACCACTGCCCGGAGCGCTTAGGGAAGCAGCGGCATGTTCTTTTCCACCCCATGGTGCAGCAGAAAGGTAAGGAACATCTTTCCTTAAATCAAGAGCCATGGAGTCACAAGGAGGCTGGAGTTATGAAATGCAAAATTAGGAAACCTGGTCTGGAGGGCAGAAAGCCCGAGGCTGGCAGAATAGATGGGTTTGAATTCTCCTTCCAGTCTGCTGGCCTTGGGCTGGGCTCTGAGCTGGACGGTCACCGGCAGACATCACGCTGCTGGCTTGCAGAAGCCGCACTAGGTAAAACCGGTACGTGGACAGAGCAGGAGAGGCCCTGGTGCACCTCTCTCACGTGCAGTCTTGGCTGCGGCCGTGCAAGCGTGTCAGGACCTTCTTCCTCTGCTGGAGCAGCTCCCAATCTCTGAGACCATGAGGAGACAATCACAGCCAGCCAGGCAGTGGCCATGGGACCCACAGTTCCAGCCTACATCTGATCAAGCCTCCACATTCAGCTATGAATTTACAGACAGGAGAGGACAGAGGAACATGCTAAGCACATCTGGGACACAATCAGGAAGATCCAGATGGGGAGATACTTTGGTGTAAATGACCTGATTTCACTCAGACTGTGAGGCAAAGAACAAGGGACGATGGGGGGTTGGGGACACATCTACAACATCAACGAGACCTCAAGGTGTTGGTATTCCAAATGATCCCAAGGTGTGGCTCTTGCTTGGCTTCTGATGCAAACAACTTTAGGGTCTGTGGCACAAGCCTGCCCTCTTTCATAAGCTGGAGACTGACATGCAAACAGTAGACGAAACCCCTGCAGGGCAGGTGTCCCTCCTTTGCTACTTGTTGGTCTACAGTCTGTCCCAGTGTTGACTGCTGGCAGAAATGAAGTGATAAGTGAGGCAGGAAAACATTTGGGCGACAGATGGAAGCATCTAGAAGGATATTGCTGCACAGCCCTGGGAGAGAACGTGGATTAGGAGGCGTAGTCCATTGCGGGAAGCCCAGGTCCCCCCAAGGCCCCAATTCTGGTGTCGCTCCCCCCTCCTGGGGAAAATGCACCCGACAGGCATGTCTCTGGAGGAAGGCGATCTAAAAGTCATTTGGGTCTGTTTTTCCTTGACACAGAAAAAGTGTTAGCTGAGGACAAAGAATGGGAAGAAGAGGAACTCTGGAAGAAACCTGTCCCAGGACACAAGGGCACAACTGTTCAGTCCCTGCCCCACCTTCCTGGAGCCCCTGGGTGACGGGCCGACCCACACTGCCAGGACCCAGGGCAGGCGGGAGCTGCACCAGCAGGACCCGAGACCCGGCTGCCGCTGCCTCAGCTCGTGTTCTGCTGCGGTCACTCTGTCACTGTTTTAACAGCCTCCTTCCCACGCTCAGTGTCCGACTCTCGTTCTGCCAACCTTCCCAGCAGCTGGAGGGCTGCCTGCCCATGCTCAGTGCTCCCTCCTGTCCCTTGGGGCTGCCGTGGGCTGTGGCTCTCCTCTCCCGTCCCCTTACGCTAGGAACACCTGCCTATGTCCGAGAAGCACCGGCCAAGCTTCTGCTGCCTGAGGAAACCTGTGAGATTGCTGGCCTGGTCCTCTTTCCCACCCGCCTCCTGCGCCGTGCAGGGAGGCACACACGCCCACACAGACAGGTGAGGAAACTGAGGCCCGGGGCAGGGTGACGACAACGGGCTCACAGTCTATGGCAAACCCCATTTTTACTCCAAATGCGAGGGCCTATCTCCTTTCTCCTCCACGTGTTACTTGGTAGGAGCTGTTAAGAAAAGGGTTGGTGGCAGAAGACTGCCACCCGCATGCTAGCCGTTACTCTCAGCTTCCCCGCTCGACCCCCAAGCCTGAGTCCAGGCTGACTGCCTGGGCCCATCTCCCAGGCCCAGGCCGTCACCTTCCACCCTCCCAGCCCCTGGGCCTCTGGCCTCCCCAGCTGCCTCCCCCTGGCTTTCCCACCACACCTGTGGCTTAGAGCCACTGAGCTGTCCCCCACCGTGCCCTGCACTTAAGTCTGCCATGGTCTCTTTAGCGGGAGCAGGCGGCCATGGAGGCAGCGGAACACCTGAATGAGGAACAGCATCCTTCCTCCCTGCGGCACCGAGTCTGCCCTCCGGCGGCCTAAGCGCCTTTTTTAGGGCAACTTGAAAATGAATAATTCAGCGGCTCCTCTTCTACTCATGAAGCGTTAGACAGACAACCAGACGGGCCAGACTTGCTGGCCCCACGGAGACCGTCCCTTCCTCCATTCTGACCTCACCGTGTCGGCCACACATCTCTGCGCACGCCCTCCATCCTGTGTGGTCACTAAAACACCGCAGGGGGAGCTCGCAGGCGACGCGGGGAGAAAACAGAAAGGCTCATCGCAGCCGCGAGTCTTCCCTCGCAGGCAGGCAATGCCCGCTCTCAAAACCCCGCGGGAGGAAACGCCCCGGCCACGTTGGGCTAGTGAATAATGGAGCTTTTTTTAAATTTAAATCCAAGCCTCGAAAGTCGTCTTCCCTGTGAGGTCCACCCCTTCCACTCCCGGCTCCTTTCAGCCCGCAATCTGACTCTGCCTCGCCTAGAGCTGCTTCAGACGCCTCGCAGGAGGGGAGATGATCTCAGGTAAAGAAGACAAAATCAAGTGACCTTCCTGGTATTCTTCTAGAATTTCTTTTGGAGGACTTGCACTGGACAGGCCATGCCCCTGTCTTGTTCAGGGCTGGGTGACTGCAGCTGTTAGCCTCTCCCCACCAGGAAGACACAAAGGTCAAGGCGACAGCCCGGCTCTTCATCATGGCCGCAGGATGGTATCGTCATTCTGGACAGGAAATTGGATTCAATCAGTTTCCAAATGACGGGGCTTCCCAGAGTTCACCTGCAGGAGGACCCTGGATACCCTGTGACAAACTTCTGAGTTCAGTAAAAATGAAAAAGGCAGCTCGAGCCTCTCAAACAGGCGACGAGCAGGTGGTCCTGTCTATGTAGGTCACCTCCTGGGATCGACCTGGCAAACCTCGGCTGTGTGAAACACCTTCCCATATGCTCGGGAATGAAGGATTCTTGTCACCACTTGATAACCCTGCCACCAGCACATGCTTTCAGCAGCTCCCTGGAAAATCCAAGTCTCTTTAAAGAATCCGCTGGCAGGAATCTGTAGGATCCGAGTGTCACAGAGGAGCTGGGCCTCGCTGCAGAGGCACCGGTCATCTGCGGCTCTGCTGGGCGTGGGGCGTGGTAACGGTGCAACGTGGTAAGAACACTGACAGAGACAGTTTTCAAGAGGGTTGCCGAAGGGCTTGGTGCTTCTCCCCCTGAAAGTGATCTTCCATAATAAAGAGGAGACTCACCGCTGGCCTGAGAAGACTCTGGACATTAGATAACTGATTCAGCGAATCTTCTTTGAATAGCCAGAAAGTTTATGACAGACATCGTGAATCAGAGAGCAAAAACCAACACTTAAAAAAAATGTAAGAGAAGAGTTATACAGACAGGGCAGGTTCACCCACAAAGAGAAAACACGTATTTGAAGAAAATGTAAAATCTAACAAAACAGCAGGAAGGTGCTTTGCGGGAGAAGGCAAAGACTGACTAGATTTTTAAAAAGGGCTAAGGAAGGTCAGGTTCCAAGCCGCCGACCTGCCTGCCTAGCACCCCATGCAGCACAGGACAACACTGAGGAGAGAGAAGCCGTGCTGCAAGCCACCAGTAAAGACATCCGCCCGCACCTGTCCTAAATGACAAGGCGAGAAGATCTACAAAACATGTGAAGTGAAAATGGAAGAAAATGCAACATGCACAAGTGGTCCTCTTACCGCCCTAAGAGGGTAGTGTCAGGTGTGAGGGGTCCCAAACACGTGGAATACAAAGACAATGTCCTGGCTGAATTTAGGGGGCAGGGCTATGGCTGGAGCACACGATGAATGCCAGAAAGGACAGCGACTTAAAACCAAGAGCCTCCACTTTTCCTCCTGAAGAAATAACAGATGCTCCTTCGAAAAACAGGGTCAAGCTGGGCACAGTGGCACACACCTATAATTCCAGTGGCTCAGGAGGCTGAGGCAGGAGGATCTTGGGTTCAAGCCAGCCTCAGCAAATTAGTGAGGCCCTAAGCAACTCAGTGAGACCCTGTCTCTAAATAAAATACAAAATAGGGCTGGGGATGTGGCTCAGTGACCCAGTGCCCCTGAGTTCAATCCCTGGTATCCCCCCCAAAAAAACCCCACAAAAAACAGGGGTCAAGAAGAGGAGTCAATGTTCTTGTTGTCTTAAAAGGGTTCCAAGTCACCACCTGCAGGTACGGTGGTCACGTGCTCACAGAACCCAAAGACCCACTTCAGCAAGAGGGCGGAGGTGGCCAGGGCTGCAGTAGGGCCCGTGATTTTTGGCAGAGGCGAGAAAACAGTTGGCTTTCATACGCCAGTCAGAAATATCTGGAAAATGAAGTCAGCGATCTAGCTCATCTACAATAGGAATATAAACATTAAACATGTGGGAATTAAAATAACATGGCATAAATTCCATCTATAGAAAATCAAATTATAAAATGCTACTGGCAAAGAAAGCTAATGATGACATTTCTTATTTGAGGTTGCATTAAATATAAATAAGGGTAAATTTATCTCTCAAGTTAATTTACAAAACTTGGTAAAATGACAAGATGTGTATGGAATATTAGGTGGGCTTTTAAAAAGTCAACAAAACAACACTAAGCCAGCTGTATACAACATGAAAACAGAAAACAAGGAGCTCACCAAAATCATGTGGGACTCACAGAGTGGCGAGCGGGCGCGGGCGCGGCCTGCACACAGAGCCAGACACGCGGAGAGCGCAGCTCGGGCGCGGCATGCACACAGAGCCAGACGCGCGGGGGCACTGGCGGCAGGAACCACCAGGACCACTGGGCACACTGGGTGACATGAGGATGATGAATGGACGTGAGTCACCCCTCGTGCTACAAAAAAGGTTTACAGAACAGGAAAACAGGAGAGGAAGGACCGTTGCCTGGTGTGCAGAGTGTAGCAGAAATGGAATGGACGAGACCTGCCTTATTCACAGACTCTGTGGTTCCTCGGTACCTACGAGGCATTAGGTCTAAGAAACCTGCAGAGACCAACATCTGCAGAGGCTCAAGTCCCTTTTAAAAATTGGGTGGTATTTGCATAAAACCCACGTACATCTTCCTGCAGACTCGAACCCATCTCTCGATGACTTGTAATGCCTGATGCGATGCAGACTGTGAATAACTGCCGCACCGTGCTGTTTCGGGAATAACGATGAGAATAAAGTCTGCACATCTTCAGTAGAGACACAATTGTTTTTCTGAATACTTTTGACCCATGGTTGGCTGAGTCCGTGGATACGGAACCCAAGGGCACCAAGGGCCGCTGTATGCGATTCTCCTGGAATGAAAGTTGCTAAAACCAAGTGAAGACAGCAAGCAGTGGGTAACAGTGACGAGTGGCCAAGATTTGGAACGGGCAGAACAGCACGGCAGCTCCAAGGCTGCGCGGGAATGTGGTGACCAGCAGAGAATAACGTGAGCGGTGACCGTGAACCTGCAGGGCCAGGCACCGTGAGGCTGCCCCAGCTGCATGCAGGTGTCCCCGTCCTAAGCATCTGGCCCCGAGGTCCCCAGGAAGCTGTGCTCGCCAGACCCCAGCGTGTTCTGGAAAACCGCAGACCAGCCTGGCTCCGGGTCACGCCTGGCAGTGCGGGTGGGGACAAAACAGCATCTCTGTGGCCCCAAGCAACTTCTCATTCTGAAAAAAGTACTTTCAGAAGTTGTTTTTCTGAAGTTTATTACAAAACCCTAGAAATCACCAAGATGCCTGCAAACGGAGCAAGGTGACCTAAGCTTTAATTCATCCAGAGAAGAAAACAAAGTGTCACCATGAAAACTGCAAGCGAGCAGATGAGCAGGTGTGAAAACGGAGAGAAATGATGTCAAGTCACATCAAAGAACCACGAGGTGGCCTCTCCTGGGCAGGCCACTTTACACCAGGCACAGCGACGTGACACCTGTATGCACAGCTGTGCCCTCCGACATGCACAAACCCGCGCGTCCTAAACTGTCCTAAACAGTGACAGGACTCACGCCTCGGATCCCTCTGTTACCATAAAGACCGCTGACGCCTTACGCAAACCTCAGTCCCGATGAGTTCACGCAACGCCCTGGGGGCTGCCAGCTCCCACGCGGGCCCAGACCAGGGCTCTGAGGGATGAACACGGTGACGATGACTAGCACTGGCTGACCGAGCCTGGCACAGCAGCCATAGTGCAGATGACGGCGTGCATGTTACCAGGAGGCAGATGCTGCTGCAGACCGTGTGCCCAGGCCGGGAAGGCAGCATGGCCTGCCCAGCTCTCCAAGGGAAGTACCCTGGGAGGGGATTTGGTCTCTGCACACCGCACCTTCTCTGGGCTGGATCTCAAAGTGTATTTAACTAAAAACTCCACACAGATTCTGCTTCAAAAATACATGCATTTGAGAAGCTGGTCGAGGGGCTTTTTAAGTGTGCTGACTGCGCTCCAGAGACCAGCTGTTCTGCAGGGAGGCTCCGCTGGGCACCCGTGTCCTGTGGGAGGCACTGACTGCAGACTGACCCTCAGGGCCCTCGGATGTGGGCCATACAGATGCCAACCTCCTGCACCATGGTGCTTCTCAAGCCAGTGAGCAGCACTCTGCCTATGACTTCTGTGATGTTAGAGGAAGACACCCACATTCCCACGAGCAGTGAGGCCCCAGTCTGCAAGGTAGTCTGTTTGCTAAGTTCTCTCCATAAGCACCGTGTCGAGGTTCAGAGGCACAGGAGGGTGCAGGCGTGCAGAGGGGAGGAGGCCCGGCCTGCAAGCAGGAAGACACCAGCGGGGAGGCCTGGAATCCTGTGCGTGGGGTGCTGACTTCCGCACTTGACAGGGCCATGCAGGCAGAGCCGCACAGCACGCCACAACTTGGGACTTTTCCTCAGAGGCAAGGGAACAAGGCGCAGGAAGATCTCAAGCAGGTAGATTTAAACAGAATCAAGTCTACATTTCAGAAAAAAGATAGGGTTAGCTGATCCTTGGAGGATGGATGCGTCCAGGGAGAACCTGGCAGCAGAGGCACCTGGTGGTAAGATACTGACAAAGTGAGGCCCAGAGGTGACAAGGAGCCAGAACAGCTGGGAGGGAGATAAAGAATCGCAGAGCGTCCTGGGAGGGAGAAGGAACAGGGATCAGACAGGAGGACAGCAGAGGAGTCAAGAAGCAAGGCCTGCAGGCCTACCCGGAATGCAGAAGGCCACAAATGCCCCAAATAAACAAGCGAGCCAAACAAACCAGTGAAACCTGTGGGCAAGAGGGAAGTGAGGGAGGCAGTGAGTTAGGCAGAAATGTCTCCTGGCTGCGTCCTGAGCCATTCCTTACTGACTTCTAAGGGCTCTCCGTAGATGCAGCAGCCCTCTCTCACACAGACATTGCAAATATTTTTGCCCATCCATCATCCCCTCCCTTCCTCTCCAAAAAGCTCTGCATTTCCCTTTTTGTTTTTTACTTTTGGCATCATGCTTAAAAAGACCTCCTCCATCCCCACGATATAAATACCCACCTAAAAATTTCTCCTATGTGATTTTATGTTTTTTTTTAATCGAAGTATTTAAAACATCTAGGCTTTAATTTGCATAGGGCTCAGCTCTGCCTCTATTATTTTCTACACAGTTAGCCATTTATTCCACTGCATACTGAAGACTTCGTTCTTCTCTAACTTTATTTAAACTCAAGTGATTTTTATACACAACTTTTTCTTCTTAATTTTGAAACCTTCAAAAATACAGAACTCTTCCCGAAGAAAATAACAATCAACCATATGCCCACGAACAGAATTAGCCACTTAAGACAACCGGTCTCGTTTCCATTGTCAACGGCAAGTTCTGGATTTCTAATTACTCTTGGGCTTTCCATGGAAACTGGAAAACACCCAGGAATCTATATATTCTGTAAGTCTTACAAATTGTAAAGCTTTTTTTAAGGGTGGAAAGATCACCAAAATGCATCAAAGTAAAAATAGTCACACTTTAAAAAAAATAAGAGGAAAGGTAAAAATATATACTAGCCAATAAAATTCAAGAGAGTGTTCTACTTCTGTGCTCGGGGTGGTTTGAGAATATTGCAAATAGCACATCGTTTTGAAATTTTCTCCCAACTCCTGAGGGTTACCTTTCGGGGAATGAGAGGGCAGGCGCGGAGGTTTGGGGGTTAATTCCCCCCAATGCTGAACGCCCCCACCGCGGCCTGCTCATCGGTGCGTTAATCTGCAGGCTCAGGAGAGCACCGCCATGGAGTGCTGCATTAACGATTCGCACTGCAGGCCGCCCGAGAGCTCTGGCTGAAGGAGGTGGCAGGGAAACACGAGACACCCCACTGTCTTTCTGGCAATTGGAGACATTCCTCAACAACAGCAGCTCAGGAAGAGGAACCAGGCAAGCAAGCCGTGAAGGAAATCGATGGCTTCAATTACCTGCTCGCCTGCTTCCTGTAGGAAGCGCCACTCTTCAGGCTGGTTCCACAAAGTTTTCAAAACCACAACGCAGGTACCAGGATGAGCCCGGACACCCTTGCGGGTAAGGGCCGTGTGGCACCTCTCCACCTGTCCACCAGCTCCCAGAGCCCCAGGTTCCAGGCAGGTGGGTCCAGAGCTCTCCTGGGCTGGGAGGGGGATGCATACTTGTCCTCACATTAAAATAGGGTCCTGCAAAAACGTGGCCTTCCTTCCTGTGTTAAAGACAGTGATGGCGGAGCTACTGGCTCTACGGCTGATTTGCGGTTGCATTTATTCAGATATCGACAGTTCTGCAACGGTTTGACTGGCAACTTTTGGTCCCCAGCCAGAACCTAACTGGTGACTAGTTAAGATTTCAGAACTCAGAGTCCCTAGGAAGGTGACACGAGGCAGGGCAGTGCACCTCAGTCCCGTGTTGTGATGGGCTGGCCAAAGACCCTGTGACCAACACCCATCCCCCAACATAAACGTGGAAATGGTTGCAGTCCTCAGAGTAGGAAGAGACCTGGGGTGGGGGGTACGCCAGGGGCCCTGCAGATCCCAGCAGGCAGCAATGCAGCCACCACTGACTGAGGAGGTGCTCAGGGGTCCTGGGCCCGGCCCTCCCTGTGACACCAGTTCTCCTAAGTAGAGACGAAGGCCCCAGGACACCAAGTGCCCTGTGCAAGGTCACTCAACTCGTGGGGTCAGGAATCAGGGCCATGTGACCCCAGGACATGGGCTCACTCTGAGGTGGCTCACTCGGCGCCCTGGGCAGGCCTCCCTGCAGGGCATTTCACAAAAGGAGGCAGTGCCTGGGCCTGTGGGAGGCCCTGGGCGCTGAGCTCAGGAGGCTGGAGGGCTGGCCCTTGATCCTGCTGTGCGCCAGTTCCTGCTTCTGGTTTTACTACCAGGGATGGTGCTACTGCCCAGGGAGGGAATTGTTAGGCCACCCCTGGTGACAGAGCTGGGACCAGAACCAGAGCTGACTGACCAATGCCAATCATGGGCACCACCACTGTCCGCTGACATACACCAGCAGCAGTCTGGTGACATAGGTCTTGCACAGGTGTGGCTGCATGTCCTTGGAGAGTTCTAGGCCTCCACACCCACTCATCTGATGACAGCCCAGAGAAGTCCCCTTGAGATCCACAGCCACTGGCAGAACATAAAGACATAAAAAAGAGCGAGCACAAGGCTTCCTGGTGCATCAAACAGGCTCCCACACAACGGGGAACAAGGGCCCGAGCTGGGCGCCCCCATCCGGCAGGAGGTTAGGCAGAGCATTGTGCTTCTGAAGACCTCGCAAAGACACAGGAGAGCTGAGCAACCCGCCCAGCAAAAAACCCGGACAGCAAAACTGCCCACCAGTCTAAAGCCATTGGTAAAAGAAAATTAAAGAAAAAGTAAAACCCTACAGGGAAAGCTGGAAGAACCAGGCCCAGACTGACAGCAGTCGCCCCTGCACGGGGCCAGGGGTGGTTGCACTGTCGTCTTTAAAAATCCACTCGAAGTTCGTCCGATAGACACACCTGTACCTTGTAAATAACAGTAACAGAGGTCATACCACAGCAAATGACCTCGCTGTCGCCTGCTGCACTCCACAGGGACGGTGCTTCTCCCGTCCGCCAGCCTTCCCATGTCCCTTCACAGGACTGGACGCTGTGAGGCGAGTCACTTTCTCCTCTGCTACTTCTGGAGCAAAGATGCACTGAGTCACGGCAACTGCTGAGGCCAGGTCCTGTTAGTGATGGGCAGGGATTCCCTGTGGTGAGTCAGAACCGCCCTGCCTCAAGGAATCTGACCAGGGCAGAAGGCGGGGAGAACGTTCCAGGCCTCCATCCTCATTCTTCCATCTTGAAGCACTCGAAGCCCTGGTGCCCACTTTCTTCCTGGAGGCCAAGAGCTCACCCTCTGGAGCACTGCAGACCCGCCCAGCCGCGGGGCCTGAGCTGCGAGCTGACCCGTGAAGATTCCTGCTGACCTGCTACTTCTGCAGGCCTCTCTGTGCACTGGTGATGCTCCGTATCCGCCAGGGAGCTCGAGAAGGCCCCAGGCAGGCAGCTTCCGCCGTCACCGCAGGCTGCCCCAGGGCCAGCCTCTGGGCTGCAGGAAGGCATGCCCCTCATTGCCCAGCTAACAGGTCATCCAAGGTCTCCTTCGCCTTCAAGGTGCTGGCTCCCCTCCAGTGTCGGAGCCCACTTCCTTTAGCTTTGAACCATGAGTCCCCCAAGATTTAGCTTGATAACAAATCCGAAAAACTTTAAGGATCTCTAAAACAGTAAAATACCGTAACAAGAAGCCTGGCAGGCATGGTGGCACTGGCCTGTTGTCCCAGCTACAAGGCAGGCTGAGGCAGGAGGATGGCTTGGGCCTAAAAGTTTGAGACCTGGGCCACAGTGAGACACTGCTAGAAGGGAAGGGAGGGGAAAAAGCCAAACTCAGGTGACCATCTGTGAATAGTGGCTTCCTCTACAGTCCCCTCCCAAAGGATGCTGGGCAGACAAGACTGCTTTACTATATTCACAAACTGTGCAAGCTGTAACGGCTGCAGCCCACTCCTGCTCAGTGCCTGCCTCACTTTCTCACTCTCACTGAGGCTTCCTCGCCCCTCTGGAGTCAGGAGCAGGTGAAGGGGCCCTTGGCACTCAGGAGTTTCTGCCTGGGTCTGGACCTGGGAAGCCACCTCCTTGCTCTGGCCTGGAGAGGAGAGCAGAGCAGGGCAGGGCTGCCAGGGGCAGTTACGCAGCTGTCGTGGGGCAAAGGCCTAGAGGAGCCCTTCAGGCTGCCCAGGCACCAGCCTGAAGGTGTGAAGCAAAATACTTGTACGGGAATGGAAAATCCCAGGAATTCCACCAAACGCAAAACTCTTGGAGATAAAATAGGGAAAAAAGGCATCACATTTTCCCCTCCCAGTCTGATTTCGTGGATTTCAGGGACAGTAGGTTCTTTATTCGAGTCTATATCCTCGAGATCGTAAAAGTAACTGCTTCTCTATTTTTAGGGAAATTAATCTGACCAGGATAATTACAGTAACTCGTACTGGAAATTGATGACTCATCAAAAGGACAGGAAATAGAAAACGTTACATTCTTAAAGGTACAGGAGGGACTGCATTTTATGACACTTAAGTTGGTCCTTTCAATTCAATCGGGGAAGCAATGTTTGTCTTCTGCGAGGATCAAAATTGTCGTGATTCTCAGGCTGAGTCAGCCGGGCTCCACCTGGTTCTGTTTCCGGAGTTTTTCCCATGAAACCATAAAGAAAATAAAGGAAAGCCATCTGCATGAGGGCTCTTGGGATGGGGAAGAGACCGAATCCCTCGGGACGGGGCCAATGCCTGCTCAGCCCTCCCACAGGTGACACTGCCCTGCTACAAAGGCAGCCTCAGGGGACTTTCTCACTATCTTTCCGCAGTGCTGGGGATGGAATGGGGGTCTGGAGCATGCTAGGCAAGCCTCCACCACTGGCCACACCCATCCCCAAAGAGGGACTGCAAAGACCACCACGGTCATGAGCAAAAAACACTGGACACTGTGCCCACAGCAGGCAGCAAAGGCCCGACTCTTCTCGGGATGCTCCTCACCAGTGCCTCCTGCTCAGCAGGACTTCACTGGCCACCCCTCCAACGGCAAACACGGACACGCAACCCCCCAGGCGAGTCTGGCACCAGCCGCTCGAGGGCACCTGCGTGTCTTTGCACAGGGCCGGGGGCTGCACTCCAAGTCTTCCTGCGCCCCTTTCCTCATCTCTTAAGACCTATCCTCTGTCCTCTGCTGGGACGTGGTGGTCCCTATCCTTGTGACACAGGGTCTGGCTCCCCGAAATGATTTCAATAAAGCTCTCTGCTGGGGTGGCTGAGGGACAGTCTTGTCTTGTCCAGGGCCGGCTGCTGTGAGTGATAAGCATGAGTCACATACGTGACACAAAGCAAATACTCCCAAACTGGCCCACCTGAGGCCCCTCGTGAACGTCTCTTTATAATGCCATATGAAATTAGTGGATATACAATGTCACTCTTTGAAAGGGACGTTGAGGCCAGGAACGCACCCGAGTAACCTTAAGAAATGTGAAGCTGACTGGCAGGAAAGGTTTGGGAGATGCAAATTCTCCTAGACGAGCACTAGTTATAAAAAGGTGGCATTTCAGAGCGATTCAGTATTTCCTTTCATCAGGGCTCGGAGACCCCGCCCACGTGCTTGGAGGAATGGAAAAGGCTGACTGCGTGTGTTCCACTGAAGGGCCTGTCACCCAGATCTGGGGCCGGAGCAAAGAGGTGGCCATGGACTGCAGCAAGTGGGGATTCCTGTGCTCGTGCGCGGCTGGGAGGCTCCTGGCATGCGCAGCAGCGACCTGAACCCAAGGGCAAGCGGACAGCTGTGCGGCCCAGGCCCAGGGAGGAGGGCAGCGGGGCTGCCTGGCCTCTCCCGGGCACCACCAGTTGTAAAGCCCAGATCCACACCACTGGGCTTGCCAGGCTCTCCAGGGGAAAGCCCATCAGGGTGCTATCTCCATCTGCTGAGACTCGGGGGACTGGACAGGGCGACCATCTGAGGAGGGACAATCTCATAGGAAAAAGCAAGCAGAAATAATCCATTTTTTAAACCCAGAAACGGTTATAATCTGAAGCGCTGCAATCCGCTTACACAACAACTGTTTTGGCAAGCCCCTCCACGTTCCAACAAATATTAAACTGTGCCTGCCATTTGTCTAAGGAATCCTGCATTAATAAACATGAAGAAGAGCACTTTTTACCTCCCACTCTCAATGACAGGACAAAACAAAGACCAGCTGTGTTCATCAATGGGGCCTTGTTCTGCGCATAAAGGCTAATTACACTTTGCTTCAAGCCTACACATGGAAAACTTTACTGCTGCTGTCCCCGTCACAGCCATCGGTGCTGTCCCAGCTGACGCACGGTGATGACTGCACTCCACCAAGGGGTCTCAGGACAGGGTGGTGGCTTCGACCTGCAGCCTCACGAGCAGCAGCGGAGGTGAGGGGGGACAGTGGCCACCATGGAGGACAGGCAGCGTGTGTCCTTCCAATCTCCTGGTCCACTGGCTCCAAGGCCAGCTGCCTCCAGAGCCCCATCGGGCCCTGGTGCCACATCTGTGGACCCTGCCCGGCTCTCGCTCTGCCAGTGCCACGCATGTGCACCTTGCTACTCCCTGTGACCACGTGGGGACTGCACGGTGCAGGTGGGGAAAGCCAGGCACAGAAGCCACAGCTTGTCACACAGAGCACGCTGGAGTGCAGGGTCCGCTCCCGGGCAGCCTGTTTCCAGAACCCATCTTCATCCTGCCTCCCAATTCCCTGTTGAAGAGACAGTGTCCCTCCCTTCCCACCCTCCTTGCCCAGAGGAACACAGTTTTAAGAGTTTTAAGATCACATGTACAAAGATTTGTCCTCCAGAGTACTATATTTATATATATGACTAAAACCACTCCGATCTAATAAAATACGTGCAGGTTGGACCTGAAGCAGAGTGAAGCGATGAACCCTCCCCAGAAAAGAAGGGAGAGGAAGGCCGAAAGTGTGCCTCATGGGATCTCGAACACGAGATACTTGCTTCAAAGTGAAGAAAGTGGCACTGGCAATTCCCTAAACTTTCTGTGGATGACTTACTTGGAGACCCATTGACGGTGAGTGTCTGGCCCTGGGCTGCCTTTTGCTGGCAGTTGATGGCTGAGCCTGGGCTAAGCCTAACCCAGCCCATCATCTCTGTGGACCTGCTGGCTCATCTTTGGGGACCTCAGACGAGCCTAGGCCTTCCACAGAGGTCCTCAACCACCTAACCCATTTCCCAGGCTCAAGTCCTGGCCAGGCAAGGTGGTGCCTCAGTCTTAACTGCTCAGGAGGCAGAGGCAGGAGAATGACGTGAGCCTGTGAGACCGAGGCCAACCTGGGCAACAGCTGGACACTATCTCAAAGCAGAACAAAAGCCAAAACAAAACCCAGCCTAAGTCCTCCAGGAAGGCGTGTGGGTCACTCCCTGGCTCGCTGGCGCTGGAGAGCTCCTCATCCCTCAGCCCCCTCTCCAGGTTTGGCCTGGAAGTCCAGGTGGGTTGGGGTAAGGCGTGAGGTTTCCCTGCTCCACTGGTCAGCGGCACAGCTCCTCCCTCGGCCCCTGCCTTCTGGATTCCAGCTCCCTCCCTCCTCTGGTCTGCTTAAGGCCAGGCACGGGCTCAGCCCATCGGCACTGTCCACCAGGCCCTGCGCCACCCCCAACTCCTCCTGCTTCGGGAAAGAGGCCCACCTCTGCCTGTCCCCACGGAAGGGCTCTGCCTGCGTCCTGCAGAGACCCTGCTGGACACCTGGCCAGTCCTGTCCCCTAAATCCCAGATGTGGCCATGCTGGACTGCAGTGGCATCTCCCCACTGAGCCACAAAGCTCAGGATCTGCATTTGCCTGAAGGCGAGGTCTAAAGGCGCCATCTCAGAGCCACCGCTGCAGTCAGGAGTGGGCACCCTGCCTGAGCCTCGCCCACCTTTGCTGTGCGTCTCCTGCTGCAGGTACGCATGCCCACCACCCCGTGCACTCCCCTCTGGGAGAGACCCAGTCTCTTACTGTGAGCCCCGGGGGAGCCAGGGCCTGGAGGCAGGTACTGGAGGCATCTTCACAAGACAGAACCGCCACCTGCACTCTCCTATGCGGGTGGTGCTAGGACGGGGCGAGGCAATGCCCGCCCTGAGCCACACTCCCAGCCCTGATCCTCTGTACTTTTGGCTTCTATTTCTGACTTGCTATAGTTCAGTGAAACTCGGAAAGCAACGTGCTAATTTTCATTTGGATTTTGGGAGGAAGAATCTTTTGGGCCTTGATATACACCAGTCTGACGGAGTGGGCTGGGACTACTCCCTGGAGTCCACGCCAGCAGACGCTGCTTCGTGGCTGATGCCAGGGTTCTGTGTGGTCCAGGGGTCAGGAGGACCAGACTGAGTGCCTGCTCCATCAGGCAGGTGACTCTCCCAACATTTAACGTTCTCACTGTCAAAATGCAGGGGTGGTTGCTCTGGAGTGGCCTGGAGCCAGTGCCTCTGTGAACAGGGACTGGAAACGCTCCCGGGCCTCTCCCCGCGCCTTCAGGCGCCCTCTGGAGCAGGGAGCTGGGAGCTGGCCAGCTGCTCCCTTGTCAGCTGGCAGCTCTGGCTGAGAAAATGTGTCATCACCTGCATTGGCCTGGCCAATAGCAAGGCCAGGAGAGGGTGGGGACAGGACATGGCCTGCCCCTTCCTCTCCTCTGGCTCTGCCCCTGCTCAATTCCCAGGTGGCTGCGGTCCATGGCTTACAGAGAGAAAACCTGAGGGAGTGGAGGGAATTTAAGCCCTTCTCTGTCCTGGCTCCTCCTCCAGGAACTCTGTTCTCAGTTGCTTCTTTGACCTTGACTCCTAAAAAAAAATCCACTAAATAGAAGCAAATTTTCCACGTGGCTTTTGGCCCCTTAAGAAAATAAGACACCGTGGCTCCCAACAATGGACCAACCAGCTGTCATGTGACAAGTGGTGCGCATGGCTGTCACTCCAGAGCATTTCATGCCACCAGGCAGTGCTTTTCCCCACGTGGGCAGACAGACATCAAGGCCAACAGGACGTCCCTGGTGTCACAGCCAGAGCCTGGCAGGAGACGCTGGCTTCTGGAGGGTGAGGTCCTGTGCACAGACAGGAGTCCCTTTCCCACCTGACCCAAGAACTAGGTTTCTGATTTTTAGATTTAGATTAAGTAATTTTGAAGTGTCACAAAAGAACCAGGTGCCAGGACACTGTTCCTCTACCAGTCTGTTTTCTATTCGCTTCCTGACTCACTGGTCCCCACTCACCGAACCGACTTCACAATCGTGACAGCACACAGCTTAAAAAGCACCACAGCGGCTTGGGGAGGGTGGCACACATGGGTTTTTTTTTTAATGGACAAATCATAACTACCTACACATTACGGGGTGCAACATGAGGGTTTGTAGAAGATGCAGAATCATTAAGTAAGCAAATTAACCTACTCGTAACCTCATTTACTATTACTTTTTTATTTTTGTGGTACTGGGAATTGAATTCAGAGGTACGTCACCACTGGGCACCTCACCAGCCCTTTTTATTTTTTAAGACGGGCTCTAAGTTGCTTAGGGCCTTGCTAAGTTGTTGTAACTCTGCCAGGATTTTAACTATCATTTTTTGTGGTGAGACACCTGACTCTTCCCGTGAGTGATCTGGAAAGACGGTGAGCATGTCTATTGGCCACCATCCCCCGCTGTACGATATATGTCAAGACCTATCTGGAGTTTTGAGCTCCTAACCAGCGCCTCACTCCCTGTGGCCTGCAGCCCGTCTGACAGCCTGTCCCACTCCACCACCGGATTCTGCTTTCTCAGGTCAGTGAAGCGTCCCTCAGGATGTCCTTCAGACCCATCTGTGTGGCTGTGAATGGCAGGGCTGCCCTCTTCCACGGTGTGTGCCTGGCATTTTCTACACCCATTTGTGGACACGGTGGCATCTGTCTTGGCCTTGTGCATGAGGTTGCAAGGAACAGGCGAGTGCGGGTCCTCTGGACACATCCCCTGGGATGGGGTCCCTCAATCAGATGGCCGATCTGTCCTTGGTTTCCCCTCCACCACTGACGTGCGAGACGCCCCACCCTCCGTGTCCTCATCACCACCTACTCCATCACCACCATGGAGCACACGTCATATCAAAGCGCGTAATAAAGTAAACTCTGGTTGTGCACAGAAACTCAAGGCCACCGATGGCCTTTAGAAAGATGCGTGGTTTAATAGAGTAACGAGAACCCATGGTACGCTCAGACCACAGCCATGCAGAACAGACATCCACGGCAGGCGACACGGAGAAGAGCGAAAGCAGCAAGAGGTCCCTGCGTGCGTCCACCCATCAGACCACTATAGACGAACAACGCTAGAAAGCACGGATCCAAAGCGCTGAACCCTCAACCGAAAGAACATGAGTTTTAAAAGCCAGATTTCCTGAGAACAATGGCCCACTCAGTGGCCTGATGTCTAAGCAGAAGTAACTGGGAGTAAGGGCGGCACGCCGGTGGAGGAGGGGACAGGGACCCCAAGGCGCAGAGGGGCCAATTTCACGCTTGCAGAGGTGTGGTTTCTGCTTGGGCCACCTCCGGGGCTGAGGACTCCTGGGCTTCTCCTGTGGAGGAGAGGCCAGGCACGTGTGCCCCCCAAACCCCAGCAGCCGTGCCCCGGGACGTGGTCACTGCTGAGGGACTGCAGTGATGAGCTGAACCCTGCCCTCTTGGTCCCTGCCCACTCCACCCACACAAAGCCCTGTCCTAGCACCACGAGGGCAAGAGAGCTGGCGGCTCCCAGGTTCAGATCAGCCAGGGAGTCTGCGGGGGTGTGGGACTGACCAGGGCCTTCTGGTCTTTGTAGAGCAGTTTCATATTCAGAGGCAAAGCCACTCTGCCCACCAGGCTGTGCAGCTGGGCTCTCAAGGCTACTAAGCAGCCCAGAGCTCAGCCCAGTGTCCTGAGGACAGTGGACACAGCAGCAATCTCCAAGCCAAGGACAAGTGTGCTGGGCCCGAGTGATGCTGAGCACCTGCCCCCACACCAGAGGGGCCCACCCAGGCCTCACCCAGGCCCGCTGGAGCACCACGGGAGCATGGCATGTGCCAGGTGACCTGAGCAGGAAGGCGACCTGAGGGACGCCGCTGCCTGTGGCACAGGGTCTGCAGGAGTCTTCCGGAACAGATGAAGTGGCCCTGTTGCCTGGACTTGGCAGAGGTGGCCATGGCTAAGCGTGGTCTCTCCTGCTCAGTCATCTTCTCAGGACTATGGCCATCCTATTTCCTGCGTCCAGTGACCAGCATGAAGGCGGGTTTGGGACAGTACTTGCAGTTCATCTCCCTGAAGCCCCCGACGAGGGCCAGGCAGGGAGTGAGGGTGGTGTGGCCCTCACAGGGCGGCCCCACAGGGGTGTGCCTGTAGGCACTGTCAGCAACGGGAGTGTGGGTTCCTCCTGCAGACTGGGGGTGCGGCCCAGGTCCAAGGGGACCCCACCTGCCCCACCAAGCTGGTGGAGAAATGCCTACCAGCCCATTTTCCCCCAGCCTTGCTTGGAAACAGGCGGAGCTCCAAGCAGACACAGCTGCAGTGGCGGGATGGCCCGCGAGCACGAGGCTGTGGTCATCTGGGAACGGCACCCTATCCGTGATGGTGCGGAGGTCACTGCCCTTGCTTGCAAAGCTGGCCTCTTGGGCCAGCACGCGACTTGGGGACTTACTTTGCAGTAGTTTCTTCATCGTATTTGGTTTTCAGGTCGAATAATTCTGTTCGAGTTTTTTCCAGGGCTGAAAAGAGAAGGGCAGAGAACCATGAGGTAAGGTGCTAATTGTTTAAACTGAATAAAAAAAGGGATGTATACGTGTGACACGCCCCATTTCAAAACAGGCAAGAGGACCAAGGAAGGAAAAATGGGACAGAAAATCGCCATGTAGGCAGCCCAGGCGCCTCCCCGGGAGCCACTGCTGATCCCGACTGCAGATTCCCTGTGGTGAAATACCTGTTTCCACAATGCCTGTAACTGACATGGTCATGCCCCACATGAAGGAATGCACGGTGGCACTCAGTCATAGTCTGTTGCTGGTCTACGGATTTACTATGTTATGCTTTTTCTTTATTCTACTTAGGAAGTCTCCTGTAAAACAGCTCGCCAGGTGACACTGGCTGCCTGGCCCGCCTGTGCCTAGCACACCTCTTGCTGTGACTGCCTGACAGCCCCTTTCTCAGGACACCTCTCCACTGCCGTGTGGTCACTACCATGTGTACACACAGACACATCTTTTCCTGCCTCCCATCCTAGGGGATGAGCCTCACCCCTTGGCCATGGAAATCTCTCCATGTCCAGACCCCGGCGACCACGGTAAAAATCAGCTCCTCTCCCAGGACACTGAGCTCTCCATGCACACCACCCAGCGGGCCGCCCAGTAAGCAGATCCCTTCCCACCAGGACCTGGGCGTGACCACGTTCCTACACCCTCACCAGTGCGGGCTTTGCCAACTAAGGAAAGGTGGCCACCATCTTCCGCTGTCTCACTGCCCCCACACTGGTACGTGGCCAGCCCGTTCTCACGGGAGCCGACGGCATGGTTCTGTGGACTGCATGTTCCTGTCCCTTGCTCATTATTCAAGTGGACTGTCTCTCTATTTTCGTGGATTTGTAGGTGGTCTTTATACAAATATATTCTTTTTAAAAATCTGTGGTGCTGGGGATGGAACGCAGCCCAGCACACTTGAGGCCTGTGCCCCACGATGACTTGGTTCCCAAAGCTGGGTCTCCACGCCCTTTGGATGCTGTCCGTGTCTGTTCAACTGCCTGTGATTCTTTTCTCCCTGTCATTTGTATTTTAACCTGGATCACAATGTCTTCTAATGTTCTTTCCCACATGTAAATTAAAGATACATTGTTGCTTCCCTTTCCAAAAAGACAGGAAAAAGGGAGAAAAAAAAGAAGTCAAAAGAAACTGCCAACTGTAGCATGACCTTTTTTGGTATCGGTTAAATTTTAAAGGTTCTGCTATTACTGTTCTCCTTAACTTAGGGTAGAAATAAGTTCCCCCCCTATTATTGTTCTAAATGAAATGTCAGTCCTTGACAGTTTGGTGATTTAGATGTGTTTGTTGGAAAAAAGAACAGGGAGAAAGGATGGCTGGTGGCAGCGTGGAAACGGCAGCAGATCCTCCCACCTCCACGTTAACGACTCAGCGCGGTGACTAATGAAGTCAGGTGAAGGAGCCGGGCTGGAGGCGCAGCGCACAGCAGGCTTGAGGCCCTGCAGGCTCCGCAGGAGCCACGGGCGGGGGCTGGGAGGCACACACCCTCTTCAGCTCGCCCTGCACCCACTGACTCAGGAGGAAGAGCCCCGGACCTGTTTGCAGAGTCTGAAGTTTGTGTTCGGCTTCCTCCAGCTTCGAGGTGGTTGACATCTGTGTCTCCTGCAGCTGTCTGAAAAGCAAGGGGACGAAGCCCAGTTGGTCACCGTGCTCACTGACTGGACGCCCTGTGCGTCTCAGAGCCGCACCCATCAGCTTGCCACTTTGGGGGCATGGCTGGCAGCAGGCGCTCTATCAACTGTCACTCTAGATGACCTGGGTACCGTGGGGACCCTTTGAGAACCTCCCACGCCCAGGTTCTGCAGTTGCGTGTTATGTAATGTGGAGGATGCAGCGGGAGGACCTGGAGTGTGGAGATCGGTGTGGAAGGTTATCCTAAATCCAACTTGTTCTCGAGATGACAGATATTAAAAAGGAAAAATAGCATCATCACGCGCTCATTGTTTCCCGAAGTTCGCCCAGGAAGAGTGATACATTTACATTCTGCTGACACAAAGAAGGAATTTGTTGGGATAAAGGATGTACTAAAGAGATGTGACAGCTGTCCCATCTCGGCTATAATGGGATGCAAATGCGACTGCGGGGCCAAATGGGAAGATTCCCGGCGTCTCGAGCTGCATCCCACGTATCCATGCTTCCCATGATCTCCACGTGGACTCCCTGGTCAATGAACAGCATTCCTTCCTCCTAATCTGCAGAAAGCTCTAAAAATAAGTTTATTATTTTTACATCATATGAATATAACATATGTTCTCAACATAATAAACCTGGGAATACAGAAAAGGAGAAATGATACAGCTAAAAAAAAAAAACAACCCTCAAATTTCCATCCCTTGCAGGAAAGCATTGCTAGTACCTTCATGTATTTCAATTATAAATGTAAGATATGCTCAGAGTTTTTTTAAAAAAAAATCAAATTTTGCATAAGTATGGAAATGTCCTCTCTTCTTTGGCTCCATTTCTACTCCTTGGATACTTTGTATCTTTCTAAAATATTTCTGCATGTACAGAAATTCAATGTAATAAGTAACATACTATAGTATAAGCTAACATGCACCATAGTATAAGAAAATATAAACTAGTATTTTATATACTATAATGAAATATAAACTGATACAAAACATAATGAACTGCTGTAACAGGACAGCATGTGAACACATAACATACTATAGTGAAATGATAGTTAATACGTAGCACAGCATAGGAGAACATAAACTAATGTGCAACACCGCAGTGTGATATAAAGTAACGTGTCACACAGTACAGTGCGTTGTGAAGTGTCACACACTACAGTGTAAATGTAAACTAATATGTACTATGCTACCATGAAATACAAACTTCCTATTCCTTTCTTTTGTGGGGTTGGGGGGACTGAGCTCAGGGGTATTCCACCACTAGCCTTCCCTAGCCCTCTTTATTTTTTGAGATAGACTGGCAAGAAGTTGCTGAAGCTGGCCTCCTACTTGTGATCCTCCTGCCTCAGCCTTCACTTTCTACTACAAAAGAGATCATAGGATATATTGTATTCTGCAGCTTACTGTTGTCATTTATTTCCATATTCTGGAAATGCTCTACTTTGGCATACACAGCCATTTTTCATTTCTCTATGGAAACCTAGAGTGTTCACAGTTTCTTTCTGTTAAACATTTCTTAATGATCTTTAAGTAGATACTGTTGCATAATTTTGAGAGTGAATTTGTTGGATAAAATTCTGACAGAGGAATTATACTGGTCAAAGACTATGTACAATTTTGTTTTTGTTTTGATAGATATTGAGAGACTTTCCCACAAAACAAAAACAGAAACAAAAATACCTCATCGGTTTAAACTCCTACCAACAATATGTGAGAATGCTTTATGTGCCCGGGAAGCACTGGTAAAATCAAACTTGACTTTTTAGCTGAGTAGAGCTGAACATTTTTCTTTGAATGAAACGGTTATCACCTCTGCCTGTTTTTGACAGGGCTGCTTTTTTTCTTATTAATTTGTAAAAACTCCTTGCTTATATAGAAAATTAGCCCTTGTCTGATTTGGTGCAAATATTTCTTCCCAGTTCTCTTGTATTCTTAGAAAGATTTCTGCATTTCAAAATGATTCAAAACAAAATATGCATCCAAGGTTTCTTCCAGGATATATGTGATTTCATTATTGATATTTGAATCCTGCCTGGGTCCGATCTGACATTTTTGGCATAAAGAATGAGGAAATAGAGATCTAGTTTCATGCCCCGTCAGTCAGTCCCTCACATCTTCTACTATAACGAACCCTTCTACCCAGCTGGAAACGCCAGCTCAGTGCCGCTGAGCCCAGGGAGCCTGTTCCTGGCCTTGGTGAGCGAGCGGGCTGTGGGCAGATGTGGCAGTTGGGTGTGGGAGCTACGTGTGCCCATGCCCTCCCACCTGAGGCGGTGCTGGGCACTTCTCTTAGGTCACGATTTGTAAGGCTGGGCAACACTCCAGGTGCCGTGGTCTGCCTTGGCTCATCCGTTCCTCATGGGAGGGCACTGGGGTTGCTTGCACCCGACCCACCATTAACATGGGGGAAATCTCTCTGGGCACCCAGTGTGTCCTCGAGAGGAACTGACCTCAGAGCAGAGCCAGGTCAGCTGTCAAGAGCCCTGTTGTTTTGTCCTGGGGGCTGTGTGCTGCCTGCAGAGCTAGGTGGCCCCCTGGGACTGGCCTAGGTCCTTCCTGGAGGATTGCCAAAGGCTGGGCGGGGCCCTCGAAGTCCTGCTCCTGCCTCTGACCCTGGTGAGCTACAACAGCCCAAGCAGGGCCAACCTGTGATTCATTTCTCTGCAAAATGAGATGGTATGGGCTGGGTCGTGGCTCAGGGGTAGAGCGCTTGCCTAGCACAGGTGTGGCACTGGGTTTGATCCTCAGCACCATATTAAATAAATAAAATAAAGGTATTGTGTCCATCTACAACTAAAAAATATATTTAAAAAATGAGATGGTGTGTGTTGCAGTCCACCTTGGTTGCTGTGAGTCCCTGGGAAAGTCTTGATGGTGAGTGGGTGGGGGTGGGTGGAAGCTGGCGTTTTTCTTTTTGAAATGAAGTCAGTTTGACAGCACTTCCTGGAGGCTCTTGTGAGGTACCTGAGTTTTCTCCCCTCTTTCCTTTCCTTTCCTTTCCCTTCCTTTTCTGAGGCACCAGGGGTGTTCCACCACTGGGCCGTGTCCCCGGCCCTTTTTGTTTTATATTTTATTTTGAGAAAGGATCCTGCCAAGCTGCCATGCTGAGGCTCCGACTGGCAATGGTCCTGCCTCAGCCTCCAGGGCTGCTGGGATCACAGGCGTGGGCCACTCTCTCATGCCAAGTGGCCCCGGGTCTGGAGCTGGAGCCCTGTGCACGCTGAGTGTGTGCCCAGCCCAGACACCCAAGACCCTCATGGGGCCCGTCCTGTAGGGTTTGCATAGTGGTGGACAAAACCGGAGGGAAACACCCCAACAGACCGCCTGCCATTCGCGACCCAGCTGGCACCAACGTGCAACCGTACGTTAGAGCTTCCTTTTAACGGATATACGCATTGCTTCCTGCTAGGGCTGAAGTTCAATAACTTAACCAAAAGATTCTTTAAAATATGACTTCCACAGGGGGACAGCCAGCTCAGCAGTCCTTATGTGTTTAGATTCACCTTTCATTAAATCATTGCGCTGGGGAAGCTGTCGCACAGTAGGCCAGTAGCCACCTAGCACTCCACTGGCCAGAGGACACGGCACACACGGACCTAAGAGACTGAGCAGCTCTCATCAGAAATAGCTGGGACCACGAGTGGGCCAGGCTGGGGAGCTCTTTTTGGATTTTGGAGTATGTGCAGAGACTTTCCTGGCTGTGCATGATTCATTTGAAAATCCGGAACACTGCAAAGTCCTTAACTGTTTTGGTCTGGCACTGGGATCACACCCCAGGACCTCACGCAGCACGCGTCCTGCCACTGGGCTACACCCCAGCCCCCAAGGCCCCTAAGGAGGGCTCTTAAAGGGCTCTTCAGCTCTTAAAGAGTTTGGGACTTTGGAACATTTCAGATTTTCGGATCAGGGAAGCTCTGCCCGTGTCAAGTCCTGGATTTATGAAGCACTAAGGCTGTAAACAGGCGAAACAGCCCAAGATGGGGTGTGTGTGTGTGTGTGTATGTGTGCGCGCGCGCGCAAGGAACAGGGCAGAGGGATGTGCAGTGCCACCACTCACTGAGAAGGGCAGGAAGAGCTCACACGCGCCCGGGGCCTTCCCTAGGGAGGACAGGCACAGTGAGGACACTCTCTGTCCTAGCTCAGGTACAGCCACCAGGTGCCACCTTATTAGCTACACATGCCTCGTGCGCAACCTCTGGCCCCGTCTCCTGGTGCTGCCCACCACTAGGGGAAGCTGGATCCTTGTACTCAAGGTCGCCTCACAAAGTGAGGACCCTGGCTGCTTTCTTTTTTTAAGCAGAACTTTGCCTGGAGCCCTTGGGGTCCCTGTTTACCCCCTGGGCTGGCTGCACAGGTACATTTTCCAACAGTCTCACGTCACATTCACAGGTAAAAGCCGACTGCACTGGGAGCCGGGACCACGCTCACCTCTCCTTCTCAGCAAAATCATTTTGCAACTTGTGTTCCTTCTCGAGAGCAATCGCCTCGGCTTGGCTCTTCAGGGTCTGTTCGTATTCTCGGATTTTCTCTTTAAGTGCTTTTATCGTAACCTCTGCAGAAAGAAAGGAAAGAGAAAAACCTGCAGCAGGAGAAGCGGGCTTCGCGCAGTGCGCACGGCTTCCGCAGCCGGCAGGACCGGAGGATTTTAAACTTGAGCTCGTCCACCCCGACACAAAATCAATGCTTACGAGTCTCTTTGGAGACCTTTTACTCCCTAAATGTTAAATTGAACTTCCAGCGTTCAGGATGAGGAGGATCAATGGATTTTGCTGGGAAGGAGCGCTCTGGTTTCTCTAGCACACTTTCAGAAAAGGGGGGAAATCAATGGTAAAATATATCGTCCTATTGATGAGTCTTAAATTAGTCCTCCACTGAGAGAAGATTAATAAAGTTCCAGTGTGGTTCAAGTACTTTCTTACAAAGAAAACGGCTCATGTGGTGCACGCTGCGGAAAGGGGTCGCGGGTTTGTGACCCAGCTGGCAGGGGCGGGGGGGGGAGGGACTCCAGGTGCCAAGGGGCACAGTGCTGCCCCCTTCAGTCGGGAGGATCTGCCCTGGAGTTGGGGCACCCAAGCCAGTGCCAGGTGGACACAGCTGCATGTCAGAGCAGATGACGCAGGACCTGGGGAAGACACCGGGCTGCTGCGGGTGGCCCAGAAGGGCCCTGGAGCAGAGCAGGACAAGCCAGGGCCTTGGGCAGCCCACGGGCTGTGAACGAGCCAGAGCTCGAGGGCAGAGGGACCCTCAGGAGGCAGGGCCACCTGGGGAAGCTGGGCCCAGACAGTCCTCGGGAGTAGTCACTTTAACTGCCAAAATGGGGACACAGCAGGTGGGATGAGTGTGGCAGGGTACTAACTCAGACCCGCAGGTGTCCTACAGAGCTCTGTCCCACCTCACTCTGCCAGCCTGTGGCTCCAGTCCAAGGGAGCAGAGCTCTTGGGGACCCTGGCTGCTGCTCCCAGGTCCATCTCTTAGTCGGTGGGGCTGAGAGCGTGCACCCAGCCCGGGCTCGGTGGGTGCTTGGGAGGGCTGGGGCACGAGTGGATGAGTGGCCAGGGCGTGGCGGGCATGTTGCACTGAGGCCCAGGGGATGAGCCTGGGTCCACGTGCTGGACAGGGTTCCCACCCCACCACCATAGGCAGAAGTGCCAGACGTCCACATGGTCACACTGACCATGGACCTGAAAGAACACAGCAGGCATTTTCGGAGTGGACCTGTCTGTCATCCATTCTGGAAGCATACAGTTGTCACCTGACCGTGGCCTGGCAGTATGGCTGGAGAATGACATGCCACCAGGGTGTGGACTCATAGAGCTATTCTTCCAGGCCCCAATGACCCACCCAGAAGGTGCCCTGTTCCTTTCCTCAAGTGTCTGATGGGGTCATTGGTGTCACCTCTGTCCCTTCTTCCTCTGAGGAGCGCCCTCTGGGTTCTGCGTAATGCCAAAGACCAAGCTCCTCCCTGCATAGACAGCCCTCGGCTTTAGCCACGAGGCTGGTGGCTTTCCACGCCTGGTTGATGTGGTCCCACCTGGACCCACAGGCGTCCATGGGAACACAGGACCAGTGCCTGGGAGGTGACGCTGTCATGGGAGTTGGTGCCTGTGCCGCCAGCCCTGATACCACACTATTCTCCTTCTGAGGAGTCTCGGGTCTCAGTGTGCCGCAGAGCCCAAGACAGGGGCAAGATACCCTGCAGCCTCTGGCCCTCTGCTGCTGTCTTGACCTGTGTCCAGGGTGTTCCCTGCCATCCCACCAGGCTCCCTAGCTGTGGGTAGAAGGTGCTGGCAAAGGACCCTCATTGGCTGTGCCCAGGCCCCAATTTACTCATCCTTAATGGGGGAGGGGGTCACTCACAGCACACAATTCAGAAATGCTTTTCCTGCTCTAACTTCTTTGTATTTTTCGTGGTACTGAGGAGGGGACCCAAGTCCTGTGTGCGGCAGGCAAGTGCCCTGCCCTGAGCCACACCCCAGCCCTTGCATTTTATTCTGAGATAGGGCATCCCTGAGTTGTCCAGGCTGGGCCTGGATGTGCCATCCTCCTGCACTGGGGACTGCAGGTATGCGCCCTGCCCCTGGCTCTGCTCTGACTTCTTGACCATCTATACGAAAGCTGACATGCCATGGCAGGCCACGGGACCCCTGCCTTCCAAATTGTGATCCGTCATGCTGGGAAGACAAGAAGATGGTGCCTCCCCCATCCCCATTAGGAAAATCTGCTATCAATAAATAAAGAAGGGGGGACTTCTGGCAAAAACAAGTTCAAGAAGAAGCTGGTACTGGCTGAGATTCCAGCCACCCTCAGGGCAGGATGAGAACTGCCCCTGAGAAAGCAGCTCTAGACCAGGCAGGGCCACCTCCCAGGGCCACATGGCTGGGCAGTGGCAACCAGGGTCTGAACAGTTCTCTCTGCCTCAGGAGCACTGGTTCTTCGGCTCGGATGATGTACTTCGTTTTATGAAGCCCCTCAGAGGGGCCGCTGGCGGGGGGGGGGGGGGCAGCATTCTGCGCTCTCAGGGCTAAGGCAGGAGGGACACCCACAGGGCCTGCAGCTCCCAAGGCGCCACCGCCAGCACAACAGCACATGCCACTGGAACCAAGAGGGGATCTGTGGGAACGAGCCACCAGAGGTCACTGGATGCTCCCTTTAGGTAATGTCCCAGTGCAAGCGGAGACGTGATCTTCTGGCAAAAGTGCCAGGTTATCTTTCACATGGGGACGGATAATTCTGACAAGAAGTGACTCCTCCTGGGAAAGGCAGCACCTGATCCTAGCTTAGTAAGCCCAATGCCTGTCTTCAAGCAGGATAGGACTGTCCTCGAGTCCCCAAGGCCCACTAGAGCCAGAATGAGGTGGGGTCTGAGCTGGCACTGGTTCCCTGAGCCCACCCAGCCAGTCCCTGGCTCCAGCAAGGAAATCCTGCTGGCCCTGAGGGCTTGAGCACACCAAGGCCCATGGGGAACCCGGCAGCTGCTGCTTTCTCGGCCCAGGTGGTCTGTGGGCTCCTCCCACACCATCCTAGCCTCTCCCCGGGTCTATCTCCAGCGCTCCCCATCAGCCCCTGAGCTATCAAGCAGGAGGGCCCAAGCAGCGGGGGCTGCCTCTCCTGCCTGACTCCTTACCCCGTCCCCAGGCAGAAGCAATCAGGCTGAGCTGTGACTTGGAGTTGGTGGGAAACTTGCAACTGCGTCAGAGGGGCTGGGATTCCCCAAGACACAGAGGCCAGGGGCTCCAGGCTCTGCATGCGTCTGGGTTTCAGGCGCAGGGGAGATTTCTTTGTTCCTCCCTGACGGGAAAAGCCAGGCCACCTCTGCCCCCTCTGCCCTGCTGGCGCTGGGCAACCACACCAAGGAGCTGTTTTCTTTCATTAGATTCGTAATGAATAGGTGAGGCCGCTGTGGAAGGCCGGTGCGTAAGCAGCAGCCTGCACGGATGCGTCTCGTCTGGAGCGGTAATGGATCGGCAGCAATTACTAAATGACTTGCTGTGTGTGACCCTTTGATCATGAGCTGGCTCTCTGACAGGTGGCGCCCGGAGGCAACACATCAGTCTTTTAAAAGGCAGATCCTATCACATGATGTACAAGAGGAATTTTCAAAGAATCCTGATCAGCCCGGTCTGAGGGCAATAAAATCCTACGTAGTTATTGTGCAGGAGAAGTTTGACTTCTAAATAGCTAAGCAGCATCATTATCTCTCTTTAACGATTCTGCTTCTTGCCCCACCCTGGCTTCATGACGTGGATGACAATTACAGCCAGTCTCAACAGCACGGGAGGCAATTAGAGAAAAAAGGAGGAAGCCAAGCCAGGAGCCCATCTCCACCAACCTTGGTTTTTCACTTCGGCAAATTCCTTGTTGTACTCTTCAAGTGTCTCCCTAAGTTTCTGGTTCTCTGTCTCAATGTCGTGCAGGCGTTGCACTTTGAGCTGTAGCTGCTGCCCGAGGTCCAGAGCTGGCACGGGATCTGCATGGGAGGAGAGCACACGTGAGCCCTTCTCTGGAGGCAGAGGCTTGGAGCAGGCCTCCAGGCACCCAGGAAGTCCCCCTGCAGGCTCCCCTGGGGCCGTTCCTCTTCCAGCCTGGGATGGGGGCAGCGGCTTCTCTGGTGCCTGACACAAAGGGAAAACCCACCCCAGGACAGTCAAGGTGTGAGGATGCACCCACACGTGGGGACAGCTGTGGGACTCACTGAAGTCTGCCAACTCTCTGGCAAGGTGTGGTGCTGAAATCATTTTCACTCTTTGATCTGATAAGAAGGGAAACATGGGCAGTGAAGGAAGAAGCCCCAGGAAAGCCCACCACACACCGTGGCTGAGGCTGGAGGACTGTTATGAAGTTGGGAATGACACCTAGTACTCTGAGAGTGGCGCACGGATCACAGAACACCGTAACGGACTCTTCCTCATGTGGGCCTCCCAACACTGGGAAAGAGACGTAGGACAGAAACAGAAACGAAAGGTCCAGGATACAGAGAGCTGGGCCAGAGTTGCCTGGCTAGCTGCTGGGCACAGGCCAGCTGACAGGGAGACGAGAGAAACCCTCAGGCTCTGTGGGAGGCCACCCTCTTTCAGCCTGGCCGTCCTGCTTCACTGACGAAGGATGCCGGGAAGAGCCAGCGATGAGCAGCTGCTGATCCCAAGACTGAGACCCTACGGAAGCACAGCTGGTGACCCAGCACCACCCCATTATAGGCCAGCGTCCAGACAGCCAGGAGGCCACCAAGCTCCTGACTATAGTACAAAGAGCAGAACGGCATCCAGGCCAGGCCTGCGAGGTTTTGTGGCCAACCGAACGTGCTCTCTGCCATCAATTTACTTAACACTGGACTTCAATCTAATTGGAGATTGCAGACATACAATTTACAGGAGCCACTCTTGGCCTTCGGCTCTGCCCTGATGCAGTGCAGAAGGGCCAACATCAGATGCAGCTGTGTCAGCTCCACATGCACCGTTCCTTCTGCGGCCTGCAGGGCAATTATGGTCCACCTGACGGGCACCAGCGAGGCACTTCCTTTGGGGTTCTCACACTCTGTCAGAGCAGGATACCCAAGTCCACTGGGCTTGGAGAGACTACTGAACTTATTTCTGGCTTGGGCGCCAGTATCACTGGGAGACGGCTGCAGAGATTTAGTCTCCCGTGGAGGAATGCTAAACAGCCAGCCCGGCCCATCAACACGGTGTATATTCAAGGGCTCACTTAATTTTCAAATGCCAGAGTCATTAATTTTTTCGACCACCCTTGGTTCCGGGAAACTCGGGCTGGGTCCCCGGTGCCCCAGCGAGCGCGTCCGGCAGGAGCCAGGCGCTCTCCACGGTGCCACTGTCCCTGAAGAGTTTACACGAGGAGGCGCTGGCCGTGTGGGGCCCCGCCAGCCGGGCCGAGTGCGGTTCACCCCCTGCGTGTGCGCAGAGTCTGTGGCGACATCGCTTTCTCATTTATGGCTTTTCATTATTATTTTAATCAGCATTAAAATATTTATGTTAAATCCGAGTTCGAAAGCTATTCTGGGGAGATGGTGCTGCTGAGCAGGACTGGTAATAACAAGAAAGGGGCATCTCGGAAACGTACGGGGGAGATTTTTTTGTTTTTAAAAATGTCAGCACCTCCCAGGTCAACCTCGCCGCCCCTCCCACCTCACGGCCTGTCGCTGGGTGAATGGCCCCAGGGAATCGGCCTCCTCCACCAGGAACTGCAATGGGCACTGACCCCCAGTCAGGGAAGGACAGCAAGAAGGGGAACAGCGCCAGCTTGGGAAGCGCCACTCAGCCACTCTGGGCAGTGCCGGCATGACTTGGTACTTTAAAAACCAAGTCCATGCCCTGCATGTCCTTCCCTGAGGTTCCTGCCAACATGTCCAGCCCTTTCTTTTTAAGAGGTCGGGACCCTCCTGCAATTCAGTCAAGAATCCAGGGACACAAGAAAGTAACTGGCACCTTAGCAAGTGAATAGCAACTGGACCTGCAGACGGATTTTCAGAGCTTGTACTGTAAATGAAAATTCGGGCAATCTCCTCATCATTCATGATGGCATCTACGTTTCGTTTAGCACTACCAGAGGCTAATGCCCGAGCAGCTACTCCGGTCACAGAATAAGGAACGAACCGAGTGCTCAGGCCCCTCCATGTGCTCGGCTCCAAACTTCACTGCAGTTGAACGTCTAAATGCCGGCAGCATCTGAATATTGTTTTGGGATATGTAAACGGCACTGCTAAAGTACCTCTTAGGCTTAATTTTTATTACTTGTATTAGAGAACAGCTAATTACCACATGACAATATAATGACTCTAGCATGTTTGGGCTGGAGACCAAAACAATGAATTTCGGCATGCCAAACCCCAACCTGCATGTTAATCTGGGGAAATCATAGCTTTTTGTCTTGTTAATGATTTCCAATGCCATTTAAACCCCTCAAAAGTATTGTTAGGTCTTCTACTGCACGTCAGAAGCCTCCGGTCTCAGTAGCTCGCTTAGGAATCGTCTGGAGGAAGTAAGAGAACACACCCGTCCCTAACAGAGGAACACAAAATCCCCTAAGCCCCGTCTTCCCAGCCGCCTCCAACTCAACGTGGTTTGCCATCAGCTCTGTCCGTCCGACGGGACGAACTTGCAAAGTGTTTTACAATCATCTAATAATTCCTCAGACGCTTTGAGGTTTTATGTAGCCTATTACATAACACAGGTCTCAACTTAATTGTAACAAACAACAAGGCCACCACCTGCACTTATTCAACGCCTTTTGCTAAGGACATGCACCACGATTTCACTGATTCCACCATCACGGGCAGAGGCTGGGGGAGGGCCCTGCAGTGTCAGGTGCTGGCATCCCCCCAGGGACAGGAGAGGAACGAAGCTGGCCAGGCAAACAGGTATGCAAAACTCTAATTAAGAATTCAGCTTCCGAGCCAGCAGCCAGCTCAATTACGCTGTCTCTTCACATACTAATTTAACAAGTATTTCCTAAGCGACTCTGCTCTGGGCAAGGCCTGGGTTAGGCCCGGGGACAGACACTTGGCCAAGTCAGCAGGAACCAGCCTCACAGCAGGTACATCAGGTGCACAGCAGCAAAGGCAAAGCCAGAATGCCCCTCTGAAGGCCAGAGGCGCCTGGAGCACTTCCACAGGGTCCTTCGAGGAAGAGGCGACACCTGGGCATCCCCAGCAGCACACAGAACTTGGACCCATGGAGGCTGCGGGCTCAGATGCAGCAGGCAGGGGAGCAGGAGCGTGGAGCACCCAACTCCATGGCCAGTGGCTGGTGTGTGTTCTGACATCAGCGCTGTCCTTACTGCCAAGGGGAAATGGCAGGGAGCAGGCCTGTCATGGGGGCCTGGGATGCAGCTCAGTGGTGGCGGCAGGGAAGTTTGACATTCTAGTGAAGGTGAGAAAGTCAGGAAGCAAAACCCAACCAGACAGACTACCTTCAAGTACTGCCAACTGTGCAGAAAGGAAACCGGTAGATCCAAGTCACCTGGGGTGGGGAGTGGAGAGGAGAAGAGGGTCCTAGATGGGGGCAGGGGCAGGGGCAGGAAGGCTCCAAAGAGGTGAGCGAGAGGGAGAGCTGGTGCTGAGGAGCAGCTTGCTGAAGATTCACACTAAGCAGAAGCAGCAGCCAGTGCAAAGGCCCAGTGGTGAGAGAATGTGGCATAGTCAAGGCATGGAGGGAGCCAGGGTGGCTGCTGGGAAGGGAATGATACAGGAAGAGCGGTCAGAGAGGAGGAGTTAAAGACAAATATGAACACAACAAGAGGAGAACAGAAGACGGGAAGAAGTACAAACTGAATCCTAGAGCCAAAAACACAATGTCTAATGAGCAGAGGCCCAGGTGTGAATCAATTCCACCGCTGGGAAGTCACCAGAAGCGGGCTGTTGCAGGCATGAGGCGCTGGGCATTAGACGACCTCAGGACTTTAAGCCACAGAGGGGTTTGCTGGCTTTCCACCAGCAAAGCAGTTGAGCTGAAAGATGACCTCCATAATTTTAACAAAAGCCAAGTGTTCCAAATTAGCTACCCTGTTCTTTGATTGCAAATGGCTGTCCCACCAGTAATATGCTGCCTGACAATGATGAAAAAATTAACAATTGACGTCTTTGAAGTAAAAATGATACTTTAATACTTAGTGGGAAAAAATTACTTCTTGAAAGAAACTCATGCTAGAGTGACAACATTTTATTTAAAAGTAGATTTTGGCAAAGCCCCATCATCATGTGTCCATATGGGAAAAGGCAACAGCATCCTCCATTAAAAATCCCCAGGCCCCACACGGCACAGGGGAGCGCAGCCCAGAGGGTCAGTGTTGAGGGCCACGCTTGCTGGGGCCTTGACAAGTGCGTCTGTGGAGGCTCGTTCTCCATGAACTGGACACAGTAACTGTGCCTGTACCAAGCGGCTCTTGTGAGAACCTGCCAAGCACCCAGGTGCTCCGTACTCAGTAAGTGCCACCTAATATCCACCAACTCACACCTGGCCACACATTTGCCAAGAGAGGCTTCAAATCATTTGTTACTAATATAAAATTGCAACAGCTTCTTACTAGTTAGCAATAAAAATTCAATATCAGGGACAATGAAAATTTAAGAGTTTCAACAAATACCTTTTCCTGGGCTGGGGATATAGCTCAGTTGGTAGAGTGCTTGCCATGTAAGCACAAGGCCCTGGGTTCAATCCCCAGCACAACAAAACAAAACAAACCAACCAGTACCTTTTCCTGATTGGTACACAAGTTGCAAAAATACAAATCTAATCACTCTAAGGAACCACTAAGATTCAACCCAGAGTTACAGCTAATAATGTAACTGGGGAGATAAAAAGTGCTCAGTCTAACTCTTCACTTTGGAGACAAAGTCTAGAACAGTTGTTAGAAGCATGTCCAAGGATTTAAATCAAAATATGAACACAATAAGGGAGAAACAGGACAAATAGGAAGAATCAAATGGAATTCTAAATCTTAAAATACAAAATCTGAACTTTAAAAATTCATTAAATTGACTTAACACATTAGGTACTGCAGGTAGAAAAAAAATCAGTGAATACAGATGATTATTCAAACTGTCTGAATAGAAAATTAAATGCCAATAAGCATAACTATTGCTAAAAACAAGAATAAAAACCTAAAATCTTGTCAAGCAAAGATGATCAATTATGTTCAAGAAAAGAAAGATTAAAAATAGCTGGAGATCTGTCAGAAAGAGTTACAAAAACAAAAAACACCAGTAATTTTATACCCAACAAAAATGTCCTTTAAAATGTTAGGGCAAGGTAAAGATTTCTTTTTCCAAGCTGAACAACAGCGGATGGAATTCACTGCCAGTGCATTTGCACCATAAAAAATGTTCCACGAATTCTGCAAACTGAAGGAAATGCTGCAGGTGGGAATCTGGATCTCCACAAGGCATAGACCACGTGGAAATAGTAAATATATGGGTAAAAATAAAATTCCATTTCTCACTTTAACTTCCTTAAGAGAGTTGACTAAAGTCAGAGTAGTGATAATGTATTGTAGGGCTGTAAGAAAAGTAAAAGGAAAATGAGTCACAATAGGCACAGACAGAGAGGAGCAAAAGAAGCTCCACCAGAAAGTTCTTACGCTGTATGTGAAGGGGTGAGATATTTCAAGAAATAATGCAGCAAGTTAAACATGGCTACTGCGCACCCTCACGCACCCACTAAAATTTTAAAAAAGTTACAGCTAATACAGTAAATGGGAAGATAAAATCAGAAAGTACTCTACCAAAAGCAAGCAGGAGGGGCTGGGCTGGGCTGGGGTAGAGTGCTCGCCTGGCACTGAGGCGCTGGGTCCTCAGCACCACATACAGATCAATAGATGAATAAAGGTACTGTGTCCATCTACAGCTAAAACGGAAAAACAAAGAAAGCAGGAAAATCTAACTACAACAAAACAGGAGAGACAAACACAAAGTGAGATGGAAGACTTCACCTCAACCTCTAGTGAACTTTCCAGAGTAGGGGCGGACGGCCAGAACGGGTCTGGAAGGCAGGCGTGACTATTCATAAGAGAAGTAAGGCCGATAGGAAGACAGAGGCTAATAGCAAAGGTGAGAGGCAGACACAACAAGACGCAAACCACAGAAAGCTGGAGTCCTAAATGGAATCTGACACAGAACCTTCAGGACAAGGAGAACTACCAGGAATGCAGATCACAGATCACCAGAACCAGACCAAGGAGAAGACATCACAATCCCCAGGCACCTGCACCGCAAAACAGAGCTTCAAAATCCACAAATCTAAAGCTGGCCGAACTGATGGGGGAGAAGAGAAGTCCACAGAACTCCCTTCCCATCGGTGAATAACACCACTGGACACAAAATCACCATGGACACGAAAGACTCAGGACCCTCAAGCGACTTGGCCTGACTTTGCCAGAACACCCCTCAACACCTACGGAACATACAGTACCAACAAAAACAATGATAAAACAAGTTTTGATAAATTTATGACCAAAATTCCTGCAAAGCACATACTCTGATCACAATAGAATGAAAGGATGCCCCAAAGATTCCACTTTAAGAGAACACTTAGAAAGCTGGGCACAGTGGCACTCGCCTGTAATCTCAGAAATATGGGAGGCTGAGGCAGGAGGATCTCTAATTCAAGGGCAGGCTCAGCAATTGAGCAAGACCCTGTCACAAAATAAAATAAATAGGGCTGGGCTGTGGCTCAGTGGTAGAGCTCTGCCCCGGGTGCCATGTGCGAGGCCTGGGCTCCATCCCAGAACTGGGGGTGGGGGTGGGGAAGTGCAAATTAAACCAAAGTGAGTAGAAATGAGCAAACAGGAACAGAAAGAGCAGGACTGAAAAGGGAGGGAGAGAGATCAGTGCAAGCATAGCAGGGTTGTTTGTTGAGTTTGACTTTTTTAAATCGGTGCATTGTAATCGAACACACAGCTGGATTCACTGTGCCGTCTACATGCACGCACATGTGATTCTGTACTGTGACGGAACCCACAGGGATTCTACTCTGAGCCACACTGCCGGCCCTTTTCCAGAAAAAAAAAAATATGAGACAGGGTCTTGGTATGTTGGCCCAGGCTGGCCTCAAACTTGTGATGTTCCTGTCTCAGCCTCCCGAGGAGCTGGGATTACAGGCATGTGCTACCGAGGCTGCAAGAGCTTCTAGCCAGGCCAATCAAAGGAAAAAATAGGGAGGAGTCACTGACCCCAAGACCAGGAAGTGGAAGAAGGGACATCACCATACACCCCACAGATAAAGATGACAAGATATGATCATTGATATGATGCTAAATATGTTTGCTGATCTAGATGAAAAATTTTTAAAATTTCCCATTTACCAAACTCAAGAAGAAATAAAGTCTGTTAGCGTTCTATATGTTAGTAGTAACAGTCCTACGTGTGTTCGTCAAGATAAATTTGAAATTAAAAATGTTGCAGCAAAATATGAGGCTTTAATGGCTTCAAAGTCGAAGTAGAGGTTTCCGAGGAAATTACAGCAATCCCACAAGGCCTTTCGGCAACTGGGATTGGGGAGCACAGCCTGGGGGAGCACAGCACGCCCCGGCGCGTTTCACAAGTCTAGCACTTCCTGGTCAATAAAGGCAATAAAAGGAAAAACCTGTAAAACTACAGTTTTACATTCCTTATGAATTTAAAGGCAGAAATCCTTCATAAATTTTAGCAAATTAAATCCAGCAAATTTTACAAAGCATAATATAACTAAGGAGGGTTTGTCCCAGCAATGCAAGATCGGTTTAACATTTGAAAATCAAACTACATCACCATATTAACAGAATAAAGGAGAGAAATTACATGATGAAAAAACATGATTCAGTGATACCCACTCATGAGAAAATCCCTCAGCAAGCAAGGATCAGAGGGGAGTTTCTTCAGCCCATGAAGAGCTTCTGGGAGAAAATCTACAGCTCAGGTGAGGCTTCCCAGGGAGCCTGGCCCTCCTCCCCAAGCAGGGGGCACACTGCCCCCCACGCTGCACTCAGGTAGCCGGCGCAAAAGCAAGAAAAGGGAACAAATGCACTGCACCAGAGACGGGAAGCCCACAGAGAGATGGGGAGCCCACAGGAAGATGGGGCGCAGAAGTCGAACCAATTTCAATCAACTGGACCAAACACTCTACTCAGCAACCATAAAAGGCTAGATCTCTTCAAGGGTAGATGGAACATTCCAGAAAGATCATCCTAGGGAAAATATGAAAATCCCACAAATTTCTAGAGTGAGTACAAACAGGTGAGAGATATGATATTATGCAAAAATTAATTACATGTCCATATGAAAGCAACAAACAATTGAAAAATAAACGTATAAAGAAAATGCCACTCACTTCCCAGTGTCCAATGCCCTACTGGGGGTCAGGTGAACACAGCGTACCAGGTATGCACTGTCAAAACAAGAGAAGCGGAAGGTGACCCAAACACACACCATGTTTGGGGTAGGAGACTCCATGGTGTTCTCGATTCTCCTTCAGTTGATCTACTAATATGGTGGATTCCTGATCAAAATCAAGGAAGTCGTGTATGCAGATACTAACAGGCTGCATCAATCCAGATCTCAAGTAGCCAAAACAGATTTGAAAAAGACAACCAAAGATGAAGGACTTCTATTGCCTGATTTAGTGTGGACTGGAAAGCCACAAAAACAGCAGAGTGTGAGGCTGCGAAGGACAGACGCAGACCAGTGCGACAATGCAGTCCAGGGGCCATGCAGTCCAGGGGCCTCGCAGTCCACACACAAAACCAACTCAGAAAACATCAGAGCCCAAAGGGAAAGCCAGCTATGCAGCGTTCTCACACACACAGGCAGAGGGAAAAAACAACCGTGGCCGCGGGGTAGGCAATCATTCCTCAAAACAAAAAACGAGAAAGAGAGAAAAAAATTTATTTAGTAGCTCAGTGGCAGAGGCTTGCCTTGCACATGTGAGGCACTGGGTTCCATCCTCAGCACCAAACAAAAATAACACATGAAATTACTGTGTCCATCTACAACTAAAAAAACAATTATTTTAAAAAACTTCTCTTCAATGAAACCAGACTGAGAGAACACATGCAAAAATATATCTGACAACAGATTTCTATGTAGTATATTAAAACTTTACAACTGAATATGACAATAACCCTTTTAAAATGGGCAAAAGACCAATGACATTCCAAATGCAGATCTATGAATGACCCAAAAGCACATGGAAAAATATTCAGCATCATTCGTCCTTAGGAGAATATGAATTAAAACTGTAAAGAAATCCGCTCACTGAATGTCTAAAATCCAACACCACCTTAGGAAGGAGAAGAGGTGCAGCTGGAACTCACTGGTTTCTTGTGGATGATAAAAAGACAACCATTCTGGAAAACAATGTGCATCTTTTCCCTTTCTCCTGATGGTACTGGGGTTGAACCTGGGGGTGTTCTACCACTGAGCCACATCCCCAGGCCTTTCTAAAACTTTATTTTGAGGCAGGGTCTCACCAAGTCGCTGAGGCTGGTTTTGCAATCCTCCTGCCTCAGCCTCCCCAGTAACTGGATTAGGCGTGGCCACTGCCCAGCACAGCAAGGCATCTCTTATAGGCTAAATGTGCAACCACCCTGTGGCGGAGCAGTCCTGCCTTGGGTGTTTGCCTGGAAGAAACGAGACAGGTCCACGTGACCACACTGAATGTTTACATGGCACTGATGTGTAATAACCACAAACCCAGAACAAGGAGGATGGACAAGCAAACGCGGTGCATGGAGACATTGGGCGAGCTCGCAGCAGCATGGAGAAAAGGTCAGGGTCACCTCGACAGGCAGTGCCCCGGCCTGCTAGGGAGCCTACACTGAGTGCAGGCTGCAGTGCCCAGGCTCGACCTCACCAGGTGCATGAGTGACGTGCAGAGGACACTCACTAGCTGCAGCTCCAGGTCAGCCCTGGGCAGGAGGGCACATGGCCTGCAGTTCAGCAGGCCAGGTATGGCCACGCACTCTCCACTTAAGGTGGGGTTTTGGGGTCCACCCCATCACGAGTTGGAGGGCATCTGTATACACTGATTCCATTTTATGAAGCTGCAGAAATGAAGATCTCATCCACGCTAACAAAAAAATCACAGTTGCTGGGGTTTGAGATTAGAAGGGAACTTGAAAGATGACAGAACTGATTTCGACGGTCCCACAGCATCAAACTAGACCCCTGAAATGGGCACGTCTTATTGCATGTGAATGATACCTCTGCCAAGTTGCCTTGAAAGTGTAATCCTCAGGGCTGGGATGGAGCTCAGCGGTAGAGAAACTCCCTCAGCATGCTCTAGGCCCTGGGCTTGGTCCCCAGCGATAGAGAAACTCGCTCAGCATGCTCTAGGCCCTGGGCTTGGTCCCCAGCACCACCAACCAACAACACACACACACACACACACACACACACACACACACACACACAATTTCCAGAGAGCGATGAAGCCTCCTGTACTGCTAATAAAATAATTCTAGTTCCCCTTCCCCGTCAGCTGTTGAGACTGTGGCTTGCAACGTGCTAACACGGCTGTGACTACTCAGGCACGTCGTGGAGACACGAGAACAGAGCCACAGACCTGTGCACCAAGCATTTCTACTCTTGAGCAAAGCAGTGTGGAGACCAGTGACCTGGCCAGACTGGTCTGGCTGCCCGGCCAAGTGGATAGGAGGCAGAGGGCAGGGGCACCAGCAGGTGAGGGACAGGGACAGCGGCAGCTGAAGCGATGGGAAGGGCTTGCATGGGGACGCTCCTAGAGTCTGCGTCACCGGACTTATCACAGACTGCCTGTCAGGGGCAGCCAAAGCCACTGCAGCATGAGTGCCACTGACGTCCCAGGAAGGCCTGGCTCTGGGGGGCGGGGCTGTCGAGGGCTCGGCCTCATGTTGTTCAGACTGAAAAGCCCCCTCCCCACCTCCACAGACCCAAGGCCACGTCTGCACAGAGACCCTGGGGCGACAGGGCCGCCCTGCTGTCAGCTGGGTGAACGTGCCCCTCTGAGCCCACCCTGACGATGACATCACAGCGCGGCAGACGCTGCTTTTCGCCAGGGCACTCTAGGCTAATATAATCATACGATTACATAATTAACCCAGCTGTCTCATTAAGAAAATCAACTGGAATTCAGGGCATAATTAGTCATACAGCAATTAGCATGCTGATGAGGGACTGATGAAAGCTGTCTAGATACCCGCGTGCCAGGACCACCCGGCCACGGCCCAGGGGCACGAGCTTTGCCCCTGTGCGCAGGCACCCCGGAAGGAGTCCCGGCCTCACGCAGGGTGCTCCCTGCTCTGCTCTGCCCCAGCGGGAGGGAGCCGAGGGATGGCCCTGGAGAGAGAGCACGCGGGAGCTGTGGCGGACAGAACGCCCACCCTGCCACTCCCACCCACCCTGCCACTCCCACTCTCTTGCCCGTTGTGGCCTGCAGACGCGGTGTGTGAGATGAGAGGCTGGGGGCCCCAGCGGGGTGCTGACCTGATCAAGGAGGGTGGCCAGGCTCCTCTGTCTGGTTTCCAATTCCCCAGGTGCTGGGGCAAAGCATGACTCTCCCTCATCCCCTGAGGCGGCTTCAGACCCAGTCCTGGGCCAGGACCCCAAGGTGAGGCAGGTGACAGCCCCCAGACCTCCTCCTCGTCTCCAGCCCAGGTCCTCCTCCCGTCCACTGTACAGGTGCCTGGGGCTGATCCTTAAAGAAGACGCCTTGTGAAGGCACACTGGACGTCGTCATGGGATCCTGCCCGTCATGGGCCCCTGAAGTCAGAGCACTCTGGAGGGGCCATGGGCACCCACCCTGGTTTGACAACACCAGGAGACATGGACGGGAGTACTCTTTTGGAATCAGGCTGGGAGGGCCCGTTCCGTGGCCTTGGAGAACCCTCCATGTGGCCCGCTGATTGGAGTCTGGCATGAAAGCCCAGGGGTATTTCTACTCAGTTCCAGGACTTCATCACCTCTCCCCAGGAGCTGTACTATGGGACCCTGGGCAAGGGGCAGACAGGAAAGGAGGAGGAATGAAAGGAATGGGGTTTTCTAATTTTAACTGTAATGTGTCCTCGCTGAAAGTAACACCCACAAAGGACCATCTTGCTATTTTATTCTTATAGAAGAGCATTAAGAAACAGTTCTCAACAGGGACAACATTCCACTCTACTTCTGGATCCTGAAATGCTGGAAGAAGAGTTTTCCTACATGCAAATCACCCAGGAACGTGGCATCTTAGAGCACGTTCTGGGAACGCAGTGGCCTACAAATGGACTCTTCTTAGCCAGTTCTCTTTTAATAAACAAGGGTTTCCCAGCTAGGGGTGTGGCTCAATGGGAGAGCACTTGCCAAGCACACACAAGGCCCTGGGTTCCATCCCCAGCACCACTGAAAAGGAGAAAAAAAAAAAAAAAGTAAAAATCTTTTAGGATCTCTGAAAACCTGTGACTCTCCATCTAAGGCCAGAATCCTCTAAAAAATTAAGCAAATCCAGTCAGTGGTGACACCCTGGGTTCCAGTGGTGTCCCATGAGTTGATGAATATTTCATATCACTGGTAATGTGCTTCCTAATACTTGAATCTTCAAATAACCCCTTGCAGGCACTGCCTTCGGTGTGCCAGGGATTTGCACCTGGACGAACCAGGTGATGCTTACGAGGGGCCGCGCAGAGGCCAGGAGGTGGTGCTCGCTGCAGAGATTCTCCCAGCAAGCTTTGCAACCAGATGCAGCAAGCATGATCTGCAGCACCAACGCACAGTGGCAGCTCCGCCAACTTTGTGTCTTGCTCTCCTGTCTAGGACTGTTTAGAAAATACCGTTACTGAGACAGAAATGTCACTCATGTCTTACACAAATTTGTAAGTACTCTACAAAAAGTCAGCTGGCCACATGCTAATCTAAAATACATTAACAAGGGCTATTCAGAAACTTAGATTGCAAGTGGATTACTTTCTGATTTGTGCTTCTCCCTCCAACTCTAGAAATAACTATAGACTCATGGTAAAAAACGTGAAGCTATCAGGAGCAGGGTTGATAGGGGGCTGGCGGAGCATGCACGCCACGGGGATTCTGTTCAGAACCCAGTAAAATTCCAGCCATGCAGGAACCTTTAAAAGGAGGTCATTCCAGAATATTTTCAGCTGAGAGGGTCACACTTTAAGAGCAGAGATATTTATTTCTTGTATCTTGACAGTAAGAGATCGAGGCTATATTTATCTAAAAATTTAACTGTGGAATATTGTCTCAAAGGCAGGGAATACTGTGCTACTGCCTGAACGCGGCCACTCTAGTGTGGTGGACTGCTAGGAAGCGGTGGCTGAGTGTAAGTGTGAAGGTGACCTTGGGCCTTTCCTTGTATACCAGGGGTCACTTGTGTTGAGAGACAGGGTGGGACGTGAAGGGTGCTGACCTCCTGATCAGGGAGCCCGCTACAGGGGGTGCCTTGCCCACATGGGAGCCTTGCCTCACCCGGGGATCCTCCTGGTCGTGATGGTGGCAGACAGTTATGATGCTCTTCCTCATTAGCAAGTTCATAAACATAAACCTCAATTAGGGGTTATTAAAATAAAAAGGCAAAGCATGTGCAAGTTTGCAGTAACCCGCGCATGCTGACGGCAGGCACCGTGATGCACGGGCTGCCAGCGGTGAAAAGGACAGATGAGCCTTCTGAAGCCAGGATCCAAAACGGCCACTCTCCTTCCACGACACGGGTGTGGCACCGACAGCAAAGGCCACGTTCAAGTGAGAGCTGAGTAAAGAATCAATAACGGGAGATGCGTCCTCTGCATTGTTTGCTGGTCTTTCTTTTAATTTTGGAAAGCAGGAAGAACCTGGCCAACAAGCACTGTTTTCTGGACGAGGCAGGAGCCCTGCCTTAGCTGGGTCCTGAGACCATCGTCCTCACCGACTTCCCTAACTTCCGGTCCGAGCAGAGTCAAGTACATCTCCCGCCTACACACAGCTGAAATCTGTCCTCCTCTCTCCGGCTTCACCTCCACCACTGAAACCACGTGCCCCGCCGCGCCCTCTGCTGTCTCCCACGTTACCTGGCGCCCTTTCCAACCTCTCATCCACACTGCCGTGGGGATGCCCTGTCGATACCCAGCTCCCATCAAGCCAGGTCCTCTGATCACGCCTGGAGCTGGCTCCTCTGCTGTGTCCTGAGCCTCCGCTAGCCTACAGGCCCCGGCTCCCCTGTGCAGGCCTTCACACAGCAGAGGGTCAGTGGTGCCCCTCCACGGCGGCGCGTGGCCCCTGGGGGCCTCTCCTCCTGAGTTCTCCCTGCACGCCAGCTCCTCACGCAGCTCTCTGGGTGTTCCATGCCACTCCAGAGCAGCTGCTCCCTGCTCCTCCTCATTCAACCCCCTCTCTTGGGGGGCATTGCCAGCTGTGCCTTATCACACCTAAAATTCAGTACTTATTTGTGTAATTAGTTTGCTTTGTCCAGCACTGGGAATTGAACCCAGAGGCACTTTACCACTGAGCCACATCCCCCACCCTTTTATTTTTTGAGACAGGTTTCCCGGTAAGCTGCCCAGGTCTCGAACTATCCAGCCTCCTGCTTCAGCCTCCTGAGTCACCACTGCACTCTGTGTGCAATTAGTCCCTCATGCTCATCCTGAGGGCCCTGAGGGCAGGAGCCTTGCTGGGTGCCGCTGGGTCTGGTCTTAGGGTGCAGCCCCAGTGGTACCAGGGAGACGAAGGTCATGGCACTTTGGAAGAAGAGTGTGGGGTGGCTAAAGGAGGGTATTTCCAAAAAAGTCTGTAAAAATATTTTCAAAACTGATTAAGGAAAGAGGAGTGATCTGGTGGTTAATGACAAAGAACAGAAATGCCAATCTCAATTATGTTAACTTGGGGACAAGGATGGCTACAATGTACACTATGCCCAGTGTTGGTACCACGGAGAAGAATCTGGAAATACTGCCATTGGGATTTTGGATGTGGAAGACGCAGAGAGAGAGGAGCCAGGATGGCTCGGTTTTCTCCCCGTGACCGCCCAGCAGGCCATGGCAGGGGAAGGACAGGAGGGGCATTGACTGGGCGGAGGGAGATCCCATGCTCAATCTTAGGAAGCAGGACACCAGCAGGACAGTTGTTCACCTGAACAGATGCTGGACATGGAGCACTGGCCCCAGAACAAAGGTCTCACAGGGCACGTGCTGTCTGGACAAGCCTGTGCCTGGCACCCGGTGGACGTCCACACGGGCACATAATGTTCACAGTGCCACCCCAAGGTGAGCCCAGGGCTCAGAGCTGCAGAGCTGCTACAGCAATGGAAGACACATCTTGCCCCTCTCAGCGGGCATCCTCCAACGCTCCTGGGCTCGGGGCGTGCCCTCGGTGGAGGGTGGACCTCTGGAGCGTGCTTCAAGGCCAACAATTCCAAGAGTATGCTTGGAAGGAATACCTTGGTCCATTGATTGATGCATTTGCTTGACAAATATTTATGAGGGACAGGATCACGGCGTCTCATCTGCCCCAGTACACTGGGGTGTTCACAGGGATGCACACTGGCAATTGATCTCACAGGGCCAGTGTATGTGGCCATCATTGATCGGAATGCCACTTATGCAGCATGTGAATGGAGCTGTAATAGTGGTGAACACAGGGTCCTGGGCTCAGAATGTGTGAGACAGACACACACACACACACACACACACACACGGGTGGGGCATGGGGCCAGACCTGCGAGGCGTCCCCACAAATTAATCTGGAGGTGTAAGGCAAGATGGGTGAGATGCAGGAGCCACCTGCAGTGGGGAATGGCGGGAGGGCAGAAAGCCTCAGGTGTTGGCCTGAACGGCCGAGTGTGGGGAGGAGCTGAGATGGAGGGAAGAAATGGATCAAGACACCTTCTGGGTGGAATGTCCAGGACTTGGTGACCAAGTGCTGGGCATGAGCAGCTGGGGGAGGTGGCACTGCTCACTTGAGAAGCGCGGGAAGAGGACACCTTCTGTCAGCCAGGTGGTGCCCACTGTAGTGCCAGTGGGCAAGTCCAGGAGGCAGTGGACATGCAGGCTGACATGCAGGGTGAGCTGGATCAGAGGTAAAGCCGCCTGTCACTAGGGTGACCCTCCATGAACCCTGAAGCTGAGGACTCTGGCAGGAGGGGAGGCTTTTGGCCAATTGACAGGTTGGGCTTTCACCATGCTGCACCTGCTGTGCCCCAGGTGCTGGGCGAGAGCAATAAGGCAAAGCCCTGTCCTCCAGAAGTGGTCCCTCCAGCGGGGTCAGCAGACAAGAAACAAGAAAACAAAAGACAAGTAAGGTTTCGGGAAAGGAGAGCAGGTGGGGCTGTCTGGGTCAGCCTTCTGCCAGTCTCAGGACGGGTGGGACTTGGGCTCCACCCCTTCCTGGGGCAGCTGCCCGCTCTGCCTGGGCTGCTGGAGCTGAGCCACGTGGCACATAGCTGACATACCTGTCAGCTTCCTCCAGTTTTCTGAGATAACGTGGGTTGCTGCCTCTTGTAACCTGGAGAGCTTAGCACACCCGTGGTGCATCTGGATTCCACTGGGTTGAAGCCGAAGCACAAGACAGTTGAGGCACCCTGACCCCACCCAGCCATGCGGCTGTCAGTAAATGCAAGGCTATTGACCAGGCCCTTCCTGTAAGCCTCAGCCACAGATGACTTCATCGGAGCAATAAGCAGACTTCTAAACAGGTAGAGCGCTTCCAACACCCTTCCTGCTTTTTAAGTAACTTGTTAGATCCGTCAGACCACAGCATCTTTAAGAAGTACCTGGGAGGCTGAGGGTGGAAGTGATCTATGTGGAATGCAGATATATTTTGATCGACTTTATTATTATAGAAAAACTCCAATCTTACTTAGTCCTACCATCTAAAATTTAAAATGTGAACTTCAATTCTCCAGCACCAACTGATAATTAGGAAGGTCACTGATGTAGGAAAAAGGCTTATGGTATAATACTAAGTGAAAAAAGCAGAATGTAAACCTAGAGCTACACTGTGATCAAAATTCTACACAACTTGTATACACACACAATCAGGCAAAGAGAACGTGAACAAGGAACACTGTCTCTTTGTATTCTACGGGAAATTAAGGCAGAAAATAACTGCAGACAAAGAAATCTAACCTGCGTGTTATGTGGTTGCTCCACGGGGAAAGTTCACGAGGGGAGAAATCTCAGTACAAACTCCACTTTCAAAAAGGAGTATAGGTGATTCGGAAAACCGCAGGTGTGGCAAAGATGAGCTAACCCGCCTCCTTGCACTAAGTTCCCGAGATGACAGACACCCAGTTCTTGGTGGGAACACAAACTTGAGAGATTCTGCTGTGAGGACAGGAGCTGGGGGGAACGGGATAGAGCAGAACCCACCTGAGCAGGAGTAACCAAGAGAATACTTAAAGGTCAAACTCTCTGGAAATAGAAAGTTCAATTCATCAGAGTCCAGGCTGTATTTCTCATGTAAATTTTTGAGTCAGTGTGGACATGACATGGTTCAGAAAGAAAATTCTCAGACACCACCTTACACTTAAGAAAACACAAGTGGTGCCCACCGACCTGCTGACACCCGAGGAACAGAGCAACCTGGGTACCAAGGACCCATTTACAGTGAAGGAGGTGACTTGTGAGCTCTGGTCAGTCTTCAGGAAACCCCTATTCAGATACAAACTTTTCCAGAAAATCATAAGGCCAGAATTTAGAACTAAGAGTACAATAAGTTCCTCAGATAACAAAAGGGTAGAATAAAGAAAAGCATTCTAGGTTTTCCCCCCAACCTATTCCATTCTATAGATGAGAAAACAGAGATCCAAACAGGAAAAGGAACATGATCAAGACCTAACAAGAACATGGTGTGAAACCCTGGGTCTCTTCTCTCCTTGTCCAAAGTGCTTTCTCCTGTCCTTTGGTGAGGCATCTGTTAATCCAAGCTCCGAGAGAGGACAGTAAATACCATGGTGTAGAACCCATGTACAGGCAGAGGGGACCCGTTTCTATTTTGCTCTGTTAAGGTAGTGTCAGTAGTATCAGTGATCTTCAGAGAATTATAACAAGAGCAAACATGCAGCTTCCACCAAGGGGAAGTGGTGATGATTGGTGGTGATTTCCTTGTCAGATATATGTGGCCTTCCTAATTTTCTGATTGAAGTGTCTCCGGGAGTGAGTCGGGTCCCACGTGGTCATGTCTACCAACCCCTATGTAGATTCTAAGTCACCTGGGAGCAGAAAAATCACAAACAGAACCAAGAGTGCTCAAGGCACTCTGAAATCTGCCTCGCTTTTCTAAAATAAGGACTTGGGAGCCATCATCTCTCAGAATAACTAACCAGAATTACTTACATTTTAACTCTTTAGCTGCTTTAAAAGAGCTAAGGGGGACGATCAGTGTTAACTTTTCAGTGGAGACTGTCCAGAGGTCAGTAACCTGGTTGACCTGGGAGGGGGCCACTCAAGCCCTGAAGGCAGGCCAGCTCACAGGAAGTGCTGTGTCCGCTCTCCGCTACATGTGGCAGTTTGCACCCTCACCCCGGGCTTCAACAGAGGCAGCCAGTGTTTATGCATGGGGTTCATGTGTGGAAAATTCCTGCTCCCAGTACTCACTGGTTTTCCTGGGAGAAGGGGCTCTGCCTGAGACCTGCAGTTCACCAGATTGGGTGCCCTGCCAGTGGGCTGCCAGGGCCCAGGCTTACCTGGAACGTCGATCAATCTTTTGTAGACATTCAAGAAGGCTGCCTCAGCCTCTTTACTTCTTTTACTCAGTGCATCAATCTGAAAGGGCAGGAAAGAAAAGAGTTCAAAATTTGTCAAGAGGAAGTTCAAAAGTCATTCTGCACCTAGTGAGTTCCCGTGGCAGATGAAGTATGATTCTCCCTGCAGACGCTTTTCAACCAGCACGCAACCTCTCGGACCAAGTGCCTGCAAGGACCCCAGAAGGAGGTAGTCCCAGGGGCCAGGACCTGAGGGTAATGAGTCAGGGGCTCTGAGAGGCTGAAGCTGTTCCTGATGCTTAGGACTACTGGGTGGGGGCTTTCCACGGTGGGCCCTTCCTGGTCTCTCTCCTCCCTGTCCAAGCACCAACTGAGTTGACCGTGTGCTAGACAGCTGTGACAGGCAGGGAGATAGCTACCCCAGGAGCTCAGTGGCTGGTGGGGAAACAGGCATGCCAGCAAGCTCATCTTAGCCAGGCAGAGCCATGGGGACATGGAGAAGGGGACATTAAGGGAAGTCAGGGACTTTTCAGCAGAGTCCTCAAGAAGAATTCTACAGGGTGAATGGGCGAAATGATGCATCAAAGGGCAAGAACACATCAGAGTGCTTCTTAAACCCGGGGATTCAGAGATCCTCTGCAGGAATTTATGAACGCCAACGACGCCCTCCTAGCACGCAGGCACACATGGAGTTATGCATTCTGTTTCAGGACCCTCTCATGTCTGACTGTGTTCCAGCCACAGGATCCAGGTTAAGAACCCACAGACAGGGCTGCAATGCGCCACAGACCACTGGGAATCAGCATGAGTTTGATGGAAGAACACAGATACATACGCAGGAGTTATGGGTTACAGGACTGGACAGGCGAATGGGATCAAATCACAAGAGGCCATCAGCCTATGTGGAGGAGGATAACTAACAGCTGGCAATGGTCAGAGTGGAAGAACACAGTTGGCAGGGAAAAGGAGACCATTTGGGCCTTGTTGCCCTCATCCAGGCTGGTGATGTGAAGGGCAGTGGCTTGTGGGTATTGAGAAGAGGCCAATCAGGGAAGGTCAGTGCACCCTGAGTCCACCTGGACTCAGAACAGGGACTGGTCCAGGGACTCAGAACAAGGTGAGCTGAAGACCCTGCCTGGGTGTCCAGCTTAGGCCGTGGGTGAGGTTCTGGCAGTGGCCAGGGCCAGTATGTCCCTGGAACTGACCCAGTTGCACTCATTTCCTGCAGCACAGGCTTCTATTGGTCAAAGAGAGGTGAGGTAGGAAACCCCCAGAGTCCCCCGACCGCCAGGTCACCTCGCTTAGTGTTTACCTCACGTAACAATCACTGGGACAGCAGGTCGCTTTTTATACCTGATGCATGCAAGATTTGACAGGCACGAAGTTCATACTGGCTCAGGAAAAGGACACTAAATCACACATTCCTCCTGTCCCCTGGTGGAATTATGCTCTCTGCTCGGATGTTATTAGAGAGGCAGGGCATGTGGCTTAATTACAGGGCCTTTCACCTGAACCAACCCGCACCGTCAGGGGTGGGGAGGCCACCTGATCCAGCAGGGTGAGCAGCTGAGGGGCGGGAGGCCCCTGCGCGTGGGTCCCGGGCAATCTCACAGCAGAGGCGGCCCCAGCCCTGCCAGCTCCTCCCACGCCCTGCCCAGAACACCAAGCTGAAGCGGGTGTTGAGAACTCAGACCCATGCTTTTCTCCCATGAAACAAGATTGTGATTCAGATGTCTGCTGAGGACACACAGGACTTTTAATACAAGACAGGTCTTTCTGTATTTGAAACAAAATTCTGTCCCCTCTGATTATTAGCAATTCATGCTTATTTTATCATTGGAAAACTATCAAAAAATTAGAGAAGAAAATCATAATTCTTTCATCCACTGGTGTTTTCAATTATTTCTAGTATAAATCAATCGTTGCATGAAAGACAGGCACCTAGGGAAACCTTACAGAACGTGGGTCAGCGGTCAGCTAGGGCTGGGAGCAAGGCGAGGGGGCAGTGGGAAGATGCGGGCTGAGGGGTGTGGGCTACTTTGGGGTCATGAACATGCCCTGTAACGGTCCGCTGTGATGGCTCCCCATGTGTGGAGCTGCAGAAAGTCAATGAGCTGCATCAAGTGGGTGAGTTACATCTCAACAAAGCTGCTTAAAATGTGTGTGCCTTTGGAATCAGACCACATGCACCATTCCGCGTGGTGTTTCCTTCACCGACACGCTACGCACCACTCAGGAGCTACTGCGCCCACTGCGGGCCTCCGAGCGCTATTTTAACTGCGCGGGACGGGCCCTCCCCAACTCCTCCTGCGGGGTCTGCTGTAAAGATGGACCTGAGGCCACCTCTCCGGCGTCTGCTCCCTGCCCGCCTGGCTGTGCTCACAGCACCACACAGAGCCTCCTTCACCCCACTCAGGCCAGGGTCCCCTGCTCCCAGGGACCCCATGGTGGGTCCACAGGTGACCATCCCCTCGGTGGGCAAAGGATGGGATGTGGATGGCCGCTGCCCAGCACGCTGGGGACGATGGGGGGATGAACTTTGACTACATCTCCCAAGACGCTGGGGTCTCAGCCTGCACAGCCGTGAAAGTGACCTTATTTAGAGACACGTCAAGGTCATGAGCACAGGACCTCATCCAGTGTGACCTTATGAGAAGGAAAAGTGGACACAGAGACAGACACAGGGAGAACGTCACTGGAAGAGGAGGCAAGACGGGTGACGTGCCAAGGACAGCAGGGAGGGGCCTGGAAGCTGCAGAGGGAACCAGCCCTGCCTGCGCCCTGCCGCGGCCCTTCGGCCTCCCTCACTGGGACACTGGGCTGTGGTACGTGGTTCCGACAGCTCAGGAAGCTACACAGGAGCCATGATTCCGAGCCCTCTTCCCTTCCCCTCTTCCACAACAGCTGGCAAGTTCAAGTCCACTCCCACAAGGACAAGGGAGGGCCAAATGGGCTTCATTAACTCATTAAGCTGCTGGACTAAGAGGTTCCTTAAGGGACGCTGACAGTTCGTTCCACATGCAGCCGAGGCTCTGCCTGATGAGATTCTTCCGCCTCTCCTGAGCCTCAGAACTGTCTGGAAGGATCTGTCCATTTGGGAAATGCTGATGCTCCCTCGGTGCTTCACTCTCCTGGTTCCTCCTGTGGCCACTTCCCTGGGACAGGCTGGAGTCTGGGTTCTGGGTGGCCTCTCTTCCCAGCTCAGCTTTCACGTGGGGTTTGCAGGGACCCCTGGCTGTGCCCATCATTGCTGGTGTCTGGGCTCCTGCTGGCTTGGAGCAGTCCTTGCTGGCATCTCCAGGCAGAGGACCTACCTGTGTGTCCAGACCCAGTGCAAGCGCCACTTCTGCCAGCCATCGTGCCAGCTTCCCTCCGGCTGGTGGTGACCCCAGTGTGGGGGAGGACACTGGAGCCGGGCTGGCTGTGCATGCAGCTCCCACCTGCCAGGTGGACCGTGGGGGAAGTGCCCCGTGCCCAGCATGGGATGAGCCATGGGTGGTGAGATGCTCTGCCCCTCGGTGGAGCTTTCTCTCCTCCAGGTGTCCACGCAGCTCCAACCCAGGAAGTGGGAACTCTTGCCTGTGACTCTCATCATTCAGAGAGGGGGCGGGAAAGAGACTGACTTCCTCCCCAGTGCTGCCTGCACAGTGCTCAGCGCCACAGCTGTGAGCCTGGGAGGCGGGAGTCACCGAGGGAGGTGGGGTGTGACCAGAGAGGCCGGGACCAAGTTCCGAAGGCACAGACCATGGAGTCAGGACCCTGGTCAGACATTGGCAGCTTCTTAACACGCACGCGTGGGCCTGAGGTAGGGGTTCTTCTGGCTACTGTGCCCACCCCATTGCCATGTGGGCTAAGAGGCAAGGACAGAGGTGCCTGGCAGGACTGGGGCAGATCCAGACCACTCTGGCCCTGTCCTCGGCAGAACCTGTCCCGCTCCTGCTTGGCTCCAGCCACACCCGGTCACTCCCTGTTCCCTGAATACCGAGTAATTTCCACTCAGCCTGGAAGGCGCCTCCTTGGAATGTTCCCTGATCCTTGGGGCTCAGTGCAGATCCACCTCCAGCTGCAGCCGCTCCCACCTCCATAGGGGACCGTCCCCGAGTGCCAAGACCACAGGAAGGCTCCTTCCGGAGGAGATCCCAAATTCCTTGACAGCCCAAACCAGACAGCATTCGCAACCTGCCCCGACCCCCAGGGGCTGTGCACAGTGGGGGCTTGGCACATTTCTGTGGTGCGAATGACATCCGCCTCCATAGCCCCGGTGCATCTGCGGCACTGCACAAGAGAGAAGGGTTCGAATCTCCCTGCGCTGCCTCCTGTGTGAAGAGCGCTAAGCCTGGTCCCTGTGCTGTCCCCACAGTCTGCAGGAAGCCTCTTTCCTGTGCACCCCCACCCCGCAGGGAGTCCATGGGCCTCGGGCCAGCAGTGCCCAGCGGCTTCGTCTGCCCAGTTCTTGGACACTTTCACAATGTTGAGTAATTTAAATACAAGTGTCTACGTGGGGGTATTTTGTTCAAAATCTCACACAGTCGATGTTGCTTCTCGGGTTCGGAGAGTCCTGGGCCTTAGCGGGGAGACAGTGCCTGTTTTGGCGGCAGCAGAGCTGAGCTGTGGGGTTTCAGGCGTCACATGGAACCGGGGTGGCTGCTCTGTCACGATCCGCCTGCTCTGTAGGGGCTTCACACATCTCTGTCCACGCGGGTGCTTCCGTGCCACAGGCCGTGCCTAAGCGTGGACTCACGAGCCACCCCGGTTCTCCTGCGAGTTTATTTCTTCTGCTGCGAGAACAGTACAACCCGAGAGGAGCGGCTTCTTCCACGGGACTTGGGAAGGAGACCACGCAAGGTACCAGGCAGAGTCACATCACCCAGCAGCCGATGCGACCAGAGAACTCATGCCACCGGCCGTGGAGACGTGGGGGTCTTGTTACTGCAACAGAATCCAGTGAGAGCTGCACTGGGGGCTTAATCCATCATGGGCCATCTCTCTTGAGAAGTTGGCATGAACTAAAAATAAGGACTAGATATCCAAGACTGCGAGGGCCTCAAGATGTTTGCTTATTTGTCTATCCTGAAGCTTGACGGTGTACTTCCGTCAGGGGCTGGAGGGGAAGGAGTACAATGAAGCAGAGGGGCACGGGCTTGGAAAGCAGCGCTGGCTTTTGCTCCAATAGCATCAGAATTCTGGGCCAGCTGCAGCCTCTGCCTCTTTGAACTCTTTGAATCTCATTTTCTACATCTAGGAAGAGGGAACGGCGAGGATACCTGTCATGGAGCAGGCTGGACAGGTATCGTCCCTCATCCCAGATGATGGGACACTGGCGCAGAGCGAGCCCCAGGCTGGCCTCCAGTGCTGGTGACTGTTGTGAACTCCCGACATCCAGGGAAGGCATCTAAGCTGCCCACATTCTGGAGGCTCCACGAGAGTGGAATTCACAGGCTCGATCGCTAGCTACTGTGCGGAAGCCACTGTCCGAGGCTGCCTTGGACAGCACTGGCCAAGGTTGCTCCACGCCAGGCCCTTCCTGCCTTCAGTCTTCCCCCTCAGGTCCTCCCTGGGGTAAGCTTATGCCTTAAAATAACGCCCCACACGAGCCCTACCCGACAGCCTCAATCGAGATTGACGTCAGCATCACACAGTGGCCCCCTCGTTTCTCCCCTGGTGTTTCAGCCTTAATCGAAGTCCCCGCACCCTCATGATTTCCAGGGTGGACGCTGCAGACCAGCATCCGTAGATGGCACTCACCATCACCTCTCCTGGCCACCAGCGTGATGTGTTCTCCACAAAGGCCCTGGGTCCCCATTCCAGAGTCCAAGAAGAGCTCTGTGGCTACCATGCCTTAATGGCTTCTCCTCACCAGGCCGAGGCTGGGCTTGAGCCCTTTGTGACCCCCAGGGTGCTCCTGCACATAGGCCCCGGCCTCTCCATACCAGGCGCCCTCAGGCCCTCCGTGTTCCCCACCACTTCCTCTACCAGGGATGCAACACACCTCCCTGGCCAGAGAATTCCGTTCTCCCTTGGTGAGCCGGTCTGGGGGTGCCTCCTCTGTGGGCCCGACTCTCCCAGGCACAGCTGCTCTCTCTGTCCTCCTGCCCACATCCTGTCCTGGGCTCCCTCCCCACCCCCGCCCATGGTCTGCTGCACGTCAGGGCAGCAGCACCTTCTCCATCCCCTGCCCTGGGAGGGGCCTGCTGGGCAGCGGGGAGGGGCGGGCAGAAGGCTGCGCAGGCCAAGGGCTCAAACTGGACCTCAGCGACACTGATGGCTTTGAGAGATCACAGTGGGGTCGGTAGTTCCCCGCAATTAAAGGCTTGGAGGAAGCTTTCCTAATCCCCAGTCAGTCTAGGAGCGGGAAGCCTCATGGGGAGAACATGCCGAGCAGGCTTGGTGCAGAGGGAAGAGGGTGAGCTCTGGGGTCAGATACCCAGGTGCGTGGTCTCCAGCAGGGAGAAACGCTAGGTGACGTCGTGTCTGACAGGGAGGAAGCCACTCTGGGCCCTTGCACAGGCAGAAGGAGGGAAGGAAGACAAAATGCCTGAAGTGGCCACAGCGCTGTGCGGCTGCTGCAGACAGACTGCGGGACGGGGAGGCCCCCGAACTCACCAAGGGCCACGAGCCACGGCCGCAGCACGCCCAGCCCAGGCTCCAGGGAGCCACGGGAGCCCCACGGCCATGGCGGCTCCCGGCCCACCAGCCTGAGGCACAGAGGGCACGCGGTGGCTCTTAGAGGCCCCGGTCACCCCAAACACGCAAAGGCTGGTCTGCAGGAGGGGTGGCCACGCCACGGCCCGTGCCTGTGGTGGAAGACATGCTTTCCCCGGCCTTCCTGGCAGGGTGGTGGCAGGGCAGGGCCACACAGGGCCACGGGATCGGCCTCTGTGCAGGGCTTCTTTATCTGCACTGCGGGGGACGCCTCTTGGCACTTGAGGAACAGCAAAGGAGCCTCCGTGTTGGCGGCTCTGCTTCCCAGACGCAGCCAAGTCGTGCAGCAGGCCCCAACCACCCCAGAGACAGGATGACACCTCTCCACTGGGCCACAGGCGGGGAGAGCGTGTGCTCTGGAGGAGAGACAGGTCTGGGTTCAGGTGCCGGCCCTGGCACACCCATGGGGTGACCCGGGGTGGGGAGCTGCAGCCGGCTCTGCCCGGGTCTCCTTGTCTGCTGAGTGAGAGAAGCATGCTCCCGCCTCGTCCCCTGGCATAGTCCCACCCGCACTGGGCGCTCCCCTTCCACGACCCCACAGGCCAACCCCCTCCATAGCCAATCAAGCAGAGGCCAAGGTGCTTCGAGCCTGGGGGCCTGAAGGGTGGCAAGGGCATGGGTAGGAACCACCACTGGCCGGTACCCAGTGACTTAGAAACAAGCAGACCATTCAGAGAATTTCCGAATCGTGTCTCCACTGGACCACCAGCCACAGGGGTCAGAGGAGCAACAGGCTCGTGACACTGAGTTCCCCCACTCTCAGTCTGACTGCAGGGCTTCAAGGGCAGAACCCAGTCCCCAGTCACAGGCAGTACTGGATGTCAGCTGAGAGTGACCAGGTCCTGCCCACACGGGCACAGATAAACCACAACAGAGTCCCAGCTGTGTGAATGTGCCCAGGTGAAAGGCACACAGGGGACCTGAAAAGACAGACGTAGCCCACACCTGGGGCTCCCTTCTAGGCTGTTCACTGGTGTCCGAGGATGGCCTGGCCTGCTCTTGTGTGGGCTCTGCAGGGACGTAAGAAAGGCCCAGTGTGGGCCCCACCACGCTGGCCACCTCTGGAGCGAGGCAGAGAGGGGAAAACGAGACCAGTGTGGGGGCCTGGCCGCCACTATGAAGCTGCCCTGGTTTCCAACACCGAGGATGGTGCTCAGGAAGGCCGAACCCCACCTGCACGACCCCCTTGCGGAGCCCCAAGCGGTGGCCACATCCCCTGGCTCAGAGAGTGGGGCAAGCTCCTCAGGCCAGAGGCCATGAGGACAAGGCCTGGCAGACTGGAGGAAGAGGCCCGGCAGCGGGCAGAGGCTGGAGGCTTCGAAGTCATGGCTGCACCCACCAGGCCTCTCAGAGATGAGAACTGCAGAGGCCCAGAAGAGGCCGGGCCAGGGAGAACCCGGGAACATGGGTGTGGGGCCACAGAGAAGAAGCGGCGCCAGAGGGCAGAGAAACAGAATCCCAACAAACATGTGGCCCTCGGAGCCCTTCCGCTGCAGCTGCCATTGCATTCCGCTCGGGCTCTCAGGGAGGAGTGCTGTCTCCCCTCCCAGGTAAAGGCCACAGGAGGGCAGGTCAGTCACACAGCAGGGAGTCTGCAGCTGCCTGAGTCACTCCCCAGTTCATTCCTCCAGGAGAGGCTAAAAAGCTGCAAGGAACCTCCTGCCCCTTCCAGAGGGCCACAGCTACCACCTTCTACTGCCCAGAGCACAGGGTGAGGCTGGCCTTTCCCCACTCCCCATGCTTCTACCCGCAGATGAATCACAGGAGGGGCGTGGAAGCCTCCCAGAGGACAGATGCCTGGGATTTTGGGGGGGTGGGGCGCGTTTACCAGGGGCACTAACCACTGAGCCACACCCCTAGCCCTATTTTGTATTTTATTTAGAAACAGGGTCTCACTGAGTTGCTTAGGGCTTTGCTTTTGCTGAGGTTGGCTTTGAACTCACGATCCTCCTGCCTCAGCCTCCCCCAGCCATGCCTGGCTTAGATGCCCGATATTTTAAAGCACAATTTTTATAACTAGATAATGTGTATAGGGTGAAAGAATTTCAAGTTATGAAAACATATACAGTGTTCTGTAAGGTTGCAAGATCCATATACAAAAGTCTACCTTTCTATACACTAATAAATAATCTGAAAGTGAAATTAAGAAAAACATTTTCAGGTATAATAGCATTGAAAAAGGAAAAATACTTAGGAATAAATTCAGCAAAACAAATATAAAACTTGCAGTTGAAAACCATAAAACATCGCTGAAAGAAGTTAAATTAAATGGAGGTCTTTCCTGGATTGAAGACCTAATGATTGCGATGGTCACCGAGTTGCCATATAGGCTGAGCTCAATGCCTATCAAAACCCAGCGGGTTGCACTGTAGAGATCAACAGACTGATCCTAAGATTCACAGGGAAACGTAAGGGGTTGAAAACAGACAAAAACAACCCGGAAAAGGAAAACAAAGCTGGAGGACTCCCACTTCGGAATTTCAAAACTTCCTACAAGGTACATTAACCAGACTGTGTGTTAGGTCGAATTGGGCGGTTGCAGGGGGAGGGAGCATGGTCACCTAGCAACACACTGTGCCAGAAGTGACCAATGAGGCAGACCTGCTGACCCTGATGTCCACCTTGGGTCCACCTTTTCCTGGGCAGGACCCCTTGTCCCCTTTCCTCTGTATAAAAACCCTGAGCAGCCAAAGCCACGTGCGATTTCTCCTGGCTCTCCCACCCTGACTTTCACCCTGGGAGGCTGGAGATTTCGCCCGGGACACACATTCCAATAAAATCAAGCTACTACTTTTGTCTGACTCTGGTGAACCCGCCTGGTGAGCTTCTTTCGCCACCCGCCGCCTTTGGGAGCTTTGCACGCCACCCTTTCGCGAGTTTTACACTGCACTCACGTAAGGATAAACATACAGACCAATGGAGGAGAAATCAGACCCCAGGAAGACCCCACGCTAAGATCAACTGATGCTGCACAAGAATGAAGGGACTGTTCATGGTGAAGACGGTCGTTCAGTGATGGCGCTGGACAACTGCACATCCACAAGTGAAGAGCCACACGGGATCCCTACCTCCCTTTCCACGTTGAGTGAATACAAAATCAACTCGAAAGGAGCCCAAGGCCCACATGTAAAAACCAACACTATAGAATGCAAAGAGAACAGGCAGAAACCTTCTTGACCTTGGTTTTGGCAATGATTTCTTGGATATGACACCAAATGAATAAGGAAGAAAAGAAAGACAAATTGGATTTCATAAAATTTAAAACTTCTGTGCTCCAAAGGACACTATCAAGAAAAGTGAAAAGACAACCCACAGAAGGGGAGAAGGCTTTGCAAATCACACATGTGGTAAGAGATTTGTATCCAGAATATATAAAAGTCTCCCAGAACGCAACTATAAAAAGACAATGAACTGGGTTTAAAAATGGGCGAAGATCTGAAGCGACAGTTCTCTAAAGAACATGCCAAATGGCCAACAAGCACATGGGAGGAGAGTTGACATCAAGAGTCATCAGGGAAGTGCAAATCAAACCACAGTGAGCCGCCGAGTCACCCCACGGGGACGGCTGAGATCAGACAGATGGGACTTGTTGGAAAGGAGGCAGAGAACTGGAACCTTCCTCTATGGTTGATGGCGAGGCCAGGCTGGAAAACATCCAGACAAGTCGGGAAGTGGCCACCTGGGGTTGGGTGGGCAGCGGGGACTGCCTGCTGATGGCCAAGGGTCAGAGGGTGCTTTTGGAGCTGATGAACCGGTGGAATTAGGGTGAAGGTCGTACAACTCTGCGGACACATTAATGACCATTTGATCGTACTAAGAGAAGAAAAACGGAGTGCACTGTGAAGAGTGTGGGCTCCCTCCCTCCCTCGTCCCCCTGTTAGCCAGCTGCCTGGACCACTTCGCATCTTCCCAGAAACCTTCTGAACTGTGGAGCATCCACGCACACAGTCCCCCGTTTTTACTGTTTTTAACACAGGGGGACAGGACACTCAGACACTGCTCGGCTGCACCTGTTCTGCAGGAAGGGGGGAGGGGCTGAGGGGGAGTGTCTGGTCCAGAGAAGAACGGGGATCTCGAGGGCCTTGCAGCAGAGGAGGGGATGCTGAAAGGTCCTGGGCAGCCCTGAGGGTGGCAGTCAGGGGGTGACAAGAAGGGATCACTCTGCCACTGCAGCTCCACAGGAGGCGCCAGCCCGGGAAAGTGACGAGGAGGCTGAGAGGGGAGGGAGGGTGCAACATCCAGGGAGGTCAGGAAACAAAGGCACAGGTCCGGGGGTGCACGGGCTCCCCTCGGAGTTCTGGCCAGGGGGATGGGGCTGGTCAGCTCCCCTGAGACACAGAGCGCAGAGGCGACTGGTGGACTATCCCCTATCCGAAACGTGTGGTGCCTGAAATTAGGGAACATGCATAGAGTTCACTTGTTGAGCACCTCTGATCCAAAAAATGGAAATCTGAAATGCTCCCAGATCCAAAACTTCCTAAGGGTCACGTTGGCAGTTGAGAAGTTTTGGATGTCAGAGCTTTAGACTTCTGAGCGAGGGATGCACTAGCCTTGGCAGCATGAGGGAGGTGGAGGTGCGGGTTTGTGAGGCGCCCCGAGGGGGCTCCCAGGAGGCCTACTGGGAAGAGGAGCCACCCAGTTACCCCAGGAACCCAGGAAAGGCAGTGTGAGCCCTGGGTCACGGACCTGAGAGGTCAAAGGGTCTGTGCATCCTTGCCCAGCCTGCTCTTATGCACCGATCTTTAGGCATCTCCAGGCAACGCCCTGTGAGGGACCTTCCATTATACAGACGGGTGGTCTGAAAAGTTCTAGTCATGGTCGAGCTGATCAACGATGATGTCAGGATTCGAATTCAGATCTGTCTGACTCCAGCATTGCTGACCTGTCTATCTGATCATCTCCACCTCTCAGTAGGCCCGAGGCATCTCAGTGTGGTGAGGGCAGCAGTCCATGCTGGGAGTCTGCTCCTCATCAAGGATGCGAGGGAGACCCCCAGCCAGACCTGAGAAGCCCCAGCCGCCCCCATCAAATGCCCATGCTGGGAGGTGGCTCCAAGGTGGCAGCCCTTGTCTTTTGGCTTTCAAGGAATTCGTGACCAGACACTGGCCCTGGGAAGCAGCTGGTCCAAGTCCATGGGTCAGATTTGCCTCAGGTCCCCAGACATGGGTGGTTTCAGCCTAGGGGTGGTGGGGCTAAGGGGCTAGGGGTCATGGCTCTGCCCCGGTAGTGGGCTCCTGCCCTGGTAGCCCCAGGAACGGTCTCTCCCGGGCTCTCCTCGTGGCTGCGGATGCGCCAGCATCTTCCTCTCCTCTTGGCTCCTGGGCACAATCCCCAGACGCTTCCTGGAGCTCACAGGATGGGAAGGCTCTGGTGCAAGCTGCAGCTTGCAGGGTGACTCGAGCAGGCGCGTGGCCTCCCGGCAGGTCTGCACCCTTAGAATGACCACAGCCCCGGGGGGCCGGACTTCCTTCAGGGAAGTCACTCTGGCGCACCTGGAACTGGGGAGCGCTCTCCTGCTCACCCACCCCCGCCAGGCTGGTCTCCATATTCCACTGGTCATGGTACAGCTCCTGGGCCAGGCGACAAGGACAAGGGGCAACAGATAGCAATAGGCCAGAAGGGCACAAGCGACTGCTGGTGCTCCTGGCTGGACAGAACGCTTGGAGGACCATCTTTAGCGGGGCAGACGGCAGACTCAGAACCTGCAGTTCAAGGTTCCCGTGAAAAGAGGCTGCACCCCTTCAGTGGGGGTGAGCGGATGAGAATCAACAAGTCCATGTACTTGGGTTCACTTTGCTCCCCTTCCGCCAAGTTCGCTCAGTCCACTTCCCATCTTTTTGGGTTGCTGTGGGCTTGTCTGGGCAGGTGGCTGGACAAGCCTGTGACTCCCAGAGTCACTATGGGAGGGAGGGGCTCCTTCAGCCTGGGAACACTGGCTGGGTACAAGTGAGCATGTAGTGACAAGAGGGTGGCCTTTGGCTGGGCATGGGGAAGCTCAAGGGAGCGCAGACGTCAGGACTAGGCCAGGCCATGAGGTGGGGCGAGCTAGTGCCTGGGAGGGGCCACTGCCCACACCTGCAGGCACCCACAATGCCCGGCGACACCCCAGGCCTCATGCCAGGCTCTCTGTCTGGGGCTGTTAGCAAGGAAGCAGGGACAGAATTGGGCAGACGGGGGCCGTGGGGGGACCTGATTGCTCCAAGTTCAAGTAATGGAACTGCTCGGGCCTCAGCTGCAACCAAGTGCCTTCCTGGCGCTCCCTGCTCAGGTCCACACATGGGAACTGGCCCTCCTTGTGGCCACCTGCACCTTGGTGTCAGTTTCATTTATGGAGTTACTGCATTGCATCGATGGAACATCAGTAAAAACGAATTCATCTCCAGGTAGAGAAGAAAGGTCTGTAAAAAGTAAACTACTCCAATGATTTAAATTTCAAGATATTCAAGTAAATACCATGACAGGGCATTACAGGGTGGGTAATTTTAGTTGGGGGCAAACTATTAAGAGTCAGTTGATTCTTGCACACAAATACCTATCCTAGTCCTCCTGTAGGTCCACTCCCATGGCCGCCCAACAATCGATCACCCTGTAGGCCCCTGGGCCTCTCAATGGCTGCGCCCAGCTCCTGTGCCCTCCACACACCCAGCCCTAGCTCAGGCCCCCGGCACACAGGTGTCCAGTAGATCGTTCCTGAATGAAAGAAGGAGGGGTGGCCAGGCAGAGACTGAGCTGGCGCTGTGAATCTTGTGACAGGGCTGCACACCCTCGCCGCCCCCACACGGTCACCTCAGTGGTGACAAAGAAGCAGTTTCTTCAGTTGTTAAGGAAAGGAAGTGAAATGGCCAGTCCTGGGCTCCCAAGGGCCAGGTCTGCCGGCTCCCTAGTGCTGCTCAGGCCCTGCATCTCTCTGGGCCTCAGTTTTCTCCGGTGACCGCCGAGTCTTGCAGCTGCAGGTGGCCAGCACGTCTGTCTCCTGGTCATTCCCAGGCTTTCTGGGCTTCCTTTTGTGCACGCCAACCAGTTCAGGTCAATTCCACCCGCGCTCCCAAGAGACCTACTGTGTGCCGGGCACTGGGAGACACTAGCCACTCATGGACCCTCCCCCAGGAGCAGGTCGGCCTTGAGTCACGGGGAGCCCCTGGGCAGCTGGTGCCCCACAGGGTGGGTCTCAGCGACAGCTGGGAAGGGCACCCACTCGGGTTCCCGTTGAAAACATCCAAGAAATCTACTGCCGGCCACTGAGAGGATGTTAAAAATAATTACCCACTGAAAATATTAGATTTGCTCTGGATTGTTCATTACATACGATGGTTTAATAGGACTTTTATTGAATAGCTGCAGAGCTTCTGGGCCGAAATCAATTTGCCGTACACGCGGAATTCTGATGTCTGCTGTTGACTCCCCAACACGGAGCAATTTGTAACAGCTTCGGCTCACTGTTGTTTTCAAAGCTCCTGCTACATCACAAGCATTTATTTCTGACCACAAAATTACATTTATTCAACAGAAAGCAGCTCCGGGTCTTTAAGAGGTTAACTTGTGGAGTGCTTGGCTGTTCTCCAGCCTCGCGAGGAGCGCGCGGGCGCAGTGGCCCCCGGCTCGCGGGCGGGCGGCAGCGCCGGGCGGGCGGCCGTGATTAATAGACTGCTGAGCGGGCGCCTTTCCACAGCGCCGCTCCTGCCCCGGCTCCATAGATCATGGGCTCGGCCTCAACATATCTGACTGAAATTGAATTTGGCTTCTCTCTCAACCGTTCATTTCCTATGTTATGCAAGGTTATATCCTTTTCTGCATGAGCAGAACCAAACCAGCTGCAGCTTCGGAGGAGAAACGTGCTTTCAATTACAGGCTGGCCTGCTCCTGGGCCCGGGCCCGCCGCCTCTGATGGGGCCATCGCCATGCCGGCCCGCAGAGACGCTGCGCCCAGGTCACTAGAACACACCCTCCCTGTCACCACCATGACCACAGCAGCCACCGCCACTATGCAGAAAGTGGCAGAGCTCAGGGTGGCCAGGCTGGCGAGAGGCAAGGGCCCATGGAGGGAGGGCTCAGGATGGCAGCCTCCCGGCGCCCTGCAGCCAGAGCCAGATGGCACTTCCTCAAGGTGCCCAGTGCACTCTGTACTGGCCCACTGGGGACACTGGGCCCTGGAATTTGCAGACGTCCGTGAGAGCCCTGGGCAGGGAACCAGGCTTTTTTCACTGTGGGTCTCTTAAGAATCCAGCGTGGAGTGTCGCATGCAGCGCCCACAAGTGCTTAGTAATGGGCGAAGGCAATAGCAGGCTGAGTCGGCACCGAGCCGGCCTGGCCAGGCGAACGGGAGAAGTGGAAGCGAAGGCAAGACAGGGCCCCGGCAGGGAAGGTCCGGGAAGGGAGGGAAAGCTGGGGGCTCGGCAGCCAGAAGGCAACTGATCTGTAAAGGGGCAGAGGACCTGGACGGACATTTCCCGACAGAAGTCGTAGGAAAGGCCAACATCCGTGAACAAAGAACGCTCAGCCCCACTGGGCCTCAAGGAGAGGCAAATCCAAAGGGCGGGCTCTGAGCACAAGTCTGTCAGGAAGGCCGCGTCTAAAGGGTAACGAGAGGGGAACCGGGTGACGCTGTTGCTGGGATGTAAACTGGCACAGTCATTAGGGAAGATGGCATGGAGGGGTCATCCAATCCTGCCATCTACCACTGGGGATTTGTCCGCAGGACCCTGAAGCAGGTTCTGCAGCCCCGTGCTCCCTGCAGCACCAGGCCCAGCAGCCAGGCACAGAGCCACCTAATGTCCCAGCACAGACGAAGGGCACATCTGTGCAGTGGGATGCTACTCAGCATTCAAAAGTAAATTCCGTCATCATAACAGCATGAACGAACGGGCAGGCCACTAAGCTCAGGGAAGCAAGCCAGCCCTGGGGACCACGGGGGCTTTCCCTATGGGAGGAATCACAGAAGCAGAGTGCAGGGGTGGGTGCTGGGGCCTGGGTGGGGTGGGAGTCAGTGGTCACAGGTACCAAGTGTTAGCTACAAAAGACGAGTGAGTGTGGGGAGCTCAGGCAGAGAGGGGACTGCGGTTAATAAGCGCGTACTGGGTATGTGAAATCTGCTCTCACACACACGGGCCACCACGAGAGGGGACGGGCCTATCCATCAGCTGACGGCAGGGCTCCATTCACAACGTGCGCATCAAAGCGTCACAACGTAGACAGCTGACACCACACCCTGCACGTGCCGACCACGCCGCCACGAGGATGGGGGGGGGGGGGGGCGGGAGTGACGGTGATGACTGACGAGCGAGGCAGGATGGAAGATTCCGGCACAGAGGGAAGGACCAGAAGCAGAAACCAGAGGTGTGCTTGGGTAACACCAGTGGAGCAGGCTGCCTGGTGCAGAAGCCTGGGACTTTGAAGGTTGGAAACACTCCTAAAAGCCAACTGTGGTGCACCCTTCATGCCAATCTCAGCTTGGTCGGGCAAGCCTCGCGGAGCCTGCCTCGCTGGAAGAGCCTCTGGGGGAACCTGGCCCAGTGGTCTCAGCAAGAGTGACGCATAAGAACCAGAGGCAGATTCTGTTAAGCGAGGCTCCACGGTCCCACCCAGGCCCACCCTCACTGGGGTGGACGTGCTGCATTTCTGGAACCCAGCAGGGGACCCTCAGGCAGCCTGAGGCCTGCTGGTCAGAGGCCTGCTTTCAGGAACATCATTCTGGCCCGTCCTTCTTTAAAGTCCACCAGACTTAATGCAGCACTTGCTAAAAGTACAAGCGTATCAGAGACACAACTGTGCATGCACGTGCACACACACACACACACACACACACACACGGTTGTCACCTTCTAGATATCAGAAACTTAAGACTTAGTTTAGGGCAAGTTAAACGTTACCACAAGAGTAAACTGTCAAGTTCTAAATCAAAAGACAGCCCAGGAGGCCCTGCCAGAGACCAGCAGGGAAGAGCCTGCTGCTGGCTGGTGTTCCTGGATGACACAGAGGCGCTGGCCCTGGGTTGGGCCTTGAAGAATGGGTGAACTGACGGTGCTTGCCTGCTGGTGGTCTCGGTTCCTTGTCTGGCACACTCTCGGCAACGGGGATCTACACCCTTCAGTGCAGCTCTTACAGTACCTGAGCAGATCCAAGCTGCTGGGAATGAGCGCCTCTGCTCTGCGGGCGACAGCCAGCCTGCACTGCCCACCACACCGCCGGGACGTCAGAGCTCAGGGCTCCATGCAGACGCGCTCGTCTGGCCACTCACTCACAGCTGTGCTAAACAGGCAGGAGGGGCCCCGGGAGGTGCACAAGGTCACAGAGACAGTGGACAGCAGCGCCTGGACGGGTGCCCAGGTCGTCTGACTCTCTGTGAAGTGCTCTTTGGAGTAAGCCGCCCAGATACCCTGGCTGTATTTAGAAATGGCCTTTAGGTCGGAACACTTAAATATGGCACAGCTCTGCGGAGCTGGGCTGCCGGGCACACTGGGAACTCTTAGTCACTGTTAACTCCCTCCCTGAGCATCGGCCCAACGCTCTTCATTTCATCTATTTGATTAACATCTGTCAAGCAGCCCTGTCAGTGTGCAGACCTCGGCTCTCCGTGACAGGCGTCTCTGGACCTGGTCCTTCAGGCACCCTGGCTGCGAGGCTGGCTGCTGCAGCCTGGCCTGCGCCCTGTGAGCACTGGGCCTGCGGGGCCTTGGCGCTGGACGCTGGCTGAGCATGGCTCCTCCCTGGGCCTTCCCTGGGGATGCCCCGAGAGGCCGTCCTGTCGACACCTGAAGCCGCCCTCTCCCTGCTGTGTGGGGTGGCCTGCTCATCCCCCCACAGGGCCTGGCACAGCTTGTGTGTCATACCCACTTCCCTTGGTCACAACAGCAGGGACCCTGACCGTGTGCTCCGATCTATCCTGGAGCGGAAAGCACAGCTCACAGGGCTCTACTGAAGGAATAAACCAACTGCCACAAGCAAAACGGCTCCGAGGCCGAGCCCGCCGCAGCACTGAGCGCTGCAGGAGTGCCGAGTGCACGCAGGCTCAGCGCACAGGGAGGCTGCGGGCTGCTCCTCAGTCCCCTCCTGGGCAGTGCAGGCAGGTGCCTCTGTGATGCCATCGCAACCCACGATTCACCTGGGCTTGGCTCCTCCCAGCAATGTGCACCTGGGTGGCAGGGAAGCAGGGGCCGCAGGTGTGGACATTTACCTACACATGGGACACAGCACCAAGTTCCAGAATTGATGGGGGTCGGGCGGAAGGGTGGGCGCCTAGAGCAGCCCTGCAGAGCTCCCGCCACAAGGTGCACCTCAAAGATGGGAGGCTGAGGGAGGGCATCGGCTGAGGCATTGCCTCGCTGGCCGAGCGGTCCCAGGGTAAGCCAGTGTCCAGGAGGACGGGCTAGGGGCCACAGCCCAGGCTGCCATCACTACCTGGTGACTTGGGGTGATGTCCCCTCTCTTGGGCTTAGTTGTAAAGCATGGGCGATGCTTCCACCCATCTCCAAGTGCGCTGGACACTCTCTGGCTAAGTGCTCAGAGGGCCAGCAGAGTGTGCACAGCAGGCACACCCAGGGGGCCCAGGGAGGGGGACACACAGATGTGCAGAGACATGCAGGAAGGCCCTCACTGAGACGCACAGCTGGAGAAGGATCCAGACCCAAAGAATGGGCAGCAGAGGCTCAGGCAGTGGGAACACATGCAAGACGTTGGTTGGAGAACTGGACCAGGGGCTGGGGTGCAGGAAGTACTGGGCGGGGGAGGCCTTGGCCAACGGGGAGCCCCTGCAAGGGGGTAAGCAAGGACCTGACCTGACCTGGATGCTGCATGACGAATGGTGTGGGGGACTACGACCAAGTCCCAAGAACCCAAGTAGGAAGCCGCTGTGAGGGTCTCAGGGATGACGTGGCTGAGACCAGAGTGCAGTGGAGGGACGGAGGCCAGATGCACTGTGGAGGCAGACGGGGGAGAAATGGCACCTGTGGGGCTGCAGGTGCTCAATTTCCAGAGTAGGCAATGGGTGGACTGGAAATCAGTTCCCAAGGAGGAGGAAGGGGGAGGAAGGGACCTCGCAGGCAGGAAGTTGGGGTGGGGATGTAGCTGTGGGTGACGCCTTCTCTCCCCTGGAACATGTAAGAGGTGAGTGACATCAGACAGTCTCATGCGACCTGGCACTCGGAAGAGAAGACCTGTGGGTGACAGGCATCTGCGTGTCACGTGGACACACACGGAGAGCTCACAGAGCAGAGAATGTCATTTCCTCCAGGTTTGACCACAAAGAAGGAACTGTCCATGGAAACCAAAGGCCAGCAGCCAGAGAAGCAAAGGGAAAGGCCCAGGGCTGTGGCCGTGGCCGTGGCTGCAGCTGCGGCAGGGATGGGGGGTGCTGAGAGAAGAGGCTCGAGTCCACGGTGCGTCCCCAAGGACGCAGGCAGGAAGGACGGTTGGCGTTCAGCTGCAGAGGCGGCTTCCCATCTCGCAGGAGGGAACCCACTGGGCTTGTGGGAAGGCCCATGAGATGGGTCCTGCTCGGCGGGGCAGATGCAGGGAGGAGTGGTGGGCGTGTGCCTGAGCACCCCAGCGGGGCGCTCACACTTGCTAAGGGTCTGCTGGGCAGCTCACCCACGCTGCCCAAACGTGGCGCCTTGGATCTCAGCGGACAGCACTGGGCAGGTCCCTCCCACCGCCCTCCCTTCTCTCCTGGAGACCCGCACGTGGCAGGGGTCCTGCCCTGAACCCTCAGCACAGGAATGCCCACGGTGCCAGAGGGAAGAACCTGGACAAGCAGGCCTTGCCAGGGCCCATCTTACCACCAGGATGCCACGCCCTCTGCCCTCCATTGCTACTGCCCGACTGTCCAAGAAACTGTTCCCCCTCGTTCCTCCAGGCTCCATTTCTGAGGAAAACATTTATTAAATAAACCGGTGACTTCTTTCTGGTCAATCTGCCCTCGGTCATGGGCGCTGTGGCCGTGAATCTGACACGGGACTCTATCCCCTCTGGCCCACGACAGCACTTCTTTGGCATCATCGGAACTCACCGACGTGCTTCCCATCAGCCTGCTGTGCGCACGGCCTCACCCACGGCCTCACCCACGGTGCCCAGGCCGCCTGGAGATGGAGCTGCTGGCGGGCGACTGCACAGCAGGAGGCGATGGCACGTCTGGCTTCAGATGTGCAGGAGAGGACGGTGCAGCTGCTGCGGGGAGCACGGCGACACATTTTCCGAAACAATTACTTTACACACACAAAGCCCAGGTGACAAGAGCCCTCGGTGCCCTGTGCAAACCTGGCTCTGCTGTGTCCTGCTCGTGGCTGGCGTGGCAGGAAGCCACGACGGCAGCGCCGTGCTCTCCAACTCCCCTCTCTGCAGAGCCGTGCTCTGCCACGTGGCTGCCCCAGGTCTTCACTCCTGAGGGCTCGAAGCCACACGGAGCTTCTGCCATCAAACTCCCTGTTCCTCTCTGGTGCGTGTTACAGAGGTGGTGACAAGACCCCACGGCGTTCCTTCTGCCGTCCACGACATCGGGGTTGCTGCTGCTGTTTTATTATTCCCAACGTCCCTGAGTTGTTTCCTGGGACACACAGGTGGAGTTTCTAGTGAAGGATCCTGGGGAGTGGGAAGACCGTGTCAAGGTCCACGTGGTGCTGTGACCCCGTCACCTCTAGACAAGTGGCTTACCCTCCGATCTTCTTCAATTCTGGTCCACCTGGTAGATGTCATCTGCACGTGAACTAGACTATGCTTCCGTGTCTTTTCACATAGCCACTGACCATACTAATTTTCTTTTATCGACCATGAAGTCACATCCCCAGCCCCATTTTGTATTTTGTTTAGAGATGGGGTCTCACTGAGTTGCTCAGGGCCTCATTTTTGCTGAGGCTGGCTCTGAACTTGCAATCCTCCTGCCTCAGCCTCCTGAGCTGTTGGGATCATAGGTGTGTGCCATCGCACCTAGCACCGTGCACATCTTCTGCACCTCGTCACAACCAACTCGGGGGGGGGGGGGTCTGGAGTGCTTCCTTCAGATGACATGGGATGTCCTGAGAAAGGACCTCTCTCGAGTTCACCCATGGATCCCGTGGTACCTGGGGCGCAGCTTTTCACGTTCTCAGGGCATCTTCCCATGACAAACAGCTCTCACTTTAAGATTTTATCGTGGATGATTGCGACCATCTCTTCCTTTATGGAACCTTTCCAGTGAAGGAAGCCTCCCCACCCCAGGTCTCGCGCTGTGCACTCTCCTCCCCACCCCAGGTCTCACGCTGCGCGCTGTCCTGGACACTCCCAGCGTGCCGCTCTGCCTTCATTTGTGATCGTATATGGCGTGAGGGGGTCCAATTCATGAACTCACAGAGGTGAACCAGCTGTCAGAGGACGGAGCGTGGACAGCGCCTTCCTTAGGGATGTGTGACGCCGCTCTGCAGCGTGTTTGGCTCGTCTGCATGCACACGGTCCGCTGCCGTTTCTTTATGATGTTCTATTGGTTTGCCTCTCTGTAGCTCTGGTTATCTGGTAGGGCAAACCCTCCACTTCTTTTTTTATTCAATATTATCTTTATTATTACTGCTCATTTCCTCTTGAATATATAGAAAGTCTAGAATCAGCTTTTCACTGAAATTAAAAATCCTGTAGGATGATTATTATTTTTTCTCTTTTTGGTGTGGTGCTGGGGATTGAACCCAAGAGTGCCTCACCACTGAACTACACGGCCCCCTCCCCCTGCCCTTTATATTTTTTGAGACAGAGCCTTGCTAAGTTGCTGAGGCTGGTCTCAAACTTGTCATCCTCCTGCCTCAGCCTCCAGAGTAATTGGGACTACAAATGCCCAACTCCTGTTGGAATTTTGATTGAAACTACAATAACTACTATAATCAAATTTGAGAAAAACTAACCTTTTAAATAAGTGAGAATTTCTATCTTTGAATACCTTATTCTTCCCATTTGAATCTTTAATATCCATCAATACGAAGGTTTTGTTTTTCTCCAGGAAGAGATCTGATGTACTGTCACATTTATTTCTAGACACCTTTTTTTCATTGGTGCTACCTCCGATGGTATCCTTTTTAAAAATCATACTCCTGGCTTGCTGCTGTTGTAGAAGTATGTAATTACTTTTATACATTGATTTGTATCTAGAAAACTTGTTAAATAACTGAGGCTCACTTGAAAACTGGCAGATTTATTTCTTGTGTTATGATACTTACACTTTTATTTCTTCTTGTTTTATGCACTAAGACTTTTCGTTAAATAAAAGCAGCAATAATAGGCATTTTGCCTTGTTCCTGGCTGCAAAGAAAATGTTTTCAACACCACTGGGTCTGCTGATTGATGTGTGTGTTTCATCAATACCTTTTACCGGGTTAAAGAAGATCCCTCTCTTCCTAGGTTGCCAGTAGTTTTTATCATGAATGGATTTTATCAAGTTCTTTTCCTGTGACTATTGAGTTAATAATTTTTCTCCTTTAAACTGATAACGATATTAACTAACATCAATGAATTTGTGAGCAGCATTCTTGCGCTGTTCGGCACTTGGGGGGTTCACTTCACCTTCCTGAGGGTCCCACGAGTGCACTCATAAATAAGGCTGACCTCTACTTCCCTTTCTTGCACCATTCTCCTCTGGTTTTGGCATCCGGGTCACACTAGTCTACAAAGTGCATTAGGAAGTGCTCTCTCTCCTTCCTGATGAAGTTTGCAAAGGATCTGAACTCGGTGCTCCGTGAAGATGGTAAGGACTCTCCTGGGAGCCCTTTAGCCGATGGGAGCACTTCTGGAGGAGCTGTGGGGCCTCCCAGCTTCTGCTCCCGCTCTGGGAACTGGTCTTAAAACATCTTGGGATAGAACGGCTCCCAATCTCTACCACCTCTGCACCACTGCAGCTGTGACGTCATCCCACTTTACAGGGAATGCAGTTCCCCACGCCAGGTGCTGTGTGGCGGGGGGCTCCTCAGAGAGCCCGATCAGCACGGCTCTCTTGGGCCTTTTCTTTTTCATGCATTTCGGTTCTTATGTTTATTACTAGTAATAGCCATGTATTTATTTAATATCGTTCATTATAATTAATGGGGTTTAATTATTATTGATATGTAATTCTTATTGTTTAATATCATTAGTTCTAATTAACCATACTATTATTTCCTTGTTCCTGTCTGAATTACTCTGCTGCACTTTTCTAAACTTGCTGCTTAGATGGGCTTCCTGTCACCTGCTCCCTCTGACATAAGCACGTGGCTTACTGCCCAGGAGGTTTTCCATGGTCCAACACCCAGGTGCCCTGCTAGGACTGCCACAGCCAGTTCCTCACCTTTGACCTTGCAAACCAGGACCCTCCCCAGGGAGAGGAGGAGGAGGGGGAAGTTCAGGAGACCCCACATTTTCCTAGAGGGTGTATTTACTTGAGGGCTGGGTTACATCGTTGTTAGACTAGAATATGCTTTAAACTGGATTGAACATTTAGGTTAACACCTGCCCCCCATCAATCGCTGGGATTGTGAAGCAGAAAATCAGGTATGGCAATCAATCAATCAATCTCAGTGTGAGTTAGCTTTGATGACTTTGCTATAATAATTATATACAACTGTTATGATTAGAAAATTTCAAACTTTTCCATCAGGGACAACAGCTATTGACTGGCTTCTTGTGAAGGCGTTCTGGGCTCCCACGTGGGGTTCTCTTCCATCTCATCAACAGCGCCACCTCCTACATGGCAGAGGGAACCTGCCTGTGGCTTGGGGGTGAGGGGAAGGGATGTGGGGCACAGGTGAGCTGGGACGGTGGGAGTTGGGAGAGCCTGGTGGGAACTCAGTGAGAGCTGGAGCACAGGGAGGAGTCTGGAGGGCGAATGGCTGCCCCTTGTGGCGGGGCTGGGACCAGGGCAGTTAGCCCCAGGGAGGCTGTGGAGCCTGGAGCTGGAGTGCGGGGGCTGTCTGCAAACGCCTCATGGCTCCTGCTGGGTTTGTGGTCCCTTCAGGGGCCCAAGTGAGGAAGCGATCTGTACAGGTTCTGGAGCGGGGCTGGGTGCGCTCAGGGTAGAGTGCGCTCAGTGGCCAGGCCCCGGGCTCTACCCCGCAGGGCAGAATCAAGAACAAACATCGACAAAGCAAATTCTGGGCAAAGAAGCCTTTGTCAGTGCATTTTTGCAGGAGGAACTGAAGCACCTGGGACAGGCTCAAAGAATCCAGGTGGGATCCAAACCCACATTGGCAGAAGCTGAAGAAGGCAGGGAGAGGGAGCCTCTGAAGAGAGGCCTTGTGAAGAGGAGGGCCACCCTACGCCATGCCCGGGTCTCCAGCATCGTCCTCTGCGTGAACCCACCCCTCCACAGCGGGAGAGTAACTAACAGGAACATTACGTTTTTATCAGTGCGTCTGACGCTGACGGAGCACACGGGGGAGGGGGAGGCAAGGCGAGGCGCAGACCTGCGTGCGCGGGCCACGCTGGCACGGGCTGTAGCCCGGATTTCTGCTGAATGCGATTTTAGCTGCTCTTGCTGCAAATAAAGGGACAGTTCTGGAGGTGGTGGGCATGCTAATCTGCTTCATTACAGTGCCCACCGTAAGATCTGCACGGATCCTGTAACGTGCTCTATGCCTTAAATATATATAACAACATTTATTTAAAATACATAGCAATTACCAAGGGTTTGATAAATATTAATGGTGCTAAAAAATTTCCCTTTCAAAGAGTCTTTTAAACATGGGCAAGTGGCAAGCCTTCCCTCTCAGGCACTTCCTTCTTCCTTTGGGGCCTGGAGGGTGCTGGGGAGCGAACCCGGGCCTCACGCATGCTGGGCAGGCGCTCTGCCCCGAGCACTGCCAGCCGGAGGCATTTCCAGGCTGATGGATCCAAAGCCAAGCCCTAACCCACTGAGAATGCAGGAAAATCTAGAAGAAAACTGGCTTAGATTCTCTCCCCCTTAAAAAAAAATCAATTTAATAAACAATAAAGGTGGGGGAGACTAGATGTGTGTGTGCGTGTGTGCGCACTGCCAAACCCAAATGCAGTGTGTGACCCGCCTGGACCCACGGAGGGGCAAGGCAGGGCTGCTGTGTGAGCAGCTGGAGATACTAGGGAAGTGAGATTCTGGATGAAGGTGGCATAACCTGGAGCCACTGATGTGTCCCCAGGTGTGGCCTGCGGTCATGAGGCAATGCTGGGCCATCGTCCTGCTTCCTAGTTTAGGCGCCACACACATACATTTAAGGGCACATTGTCACACTTTTAAGCAAAATAACCAGAACAGTTTTGGCACTGTAATGAAAGCACAGATGACCAGGACGGGAGCAGACTGTGTGGATCAGCTGTGCCTTTCACTCAGCAGTGGCGTCCGGCATCGGACGGGCACACTTTCTGGACAGAAAATGGCCCCTGGTTACAGGGGAAGCCTGTGCCCTGTAGGTGCACTGGGAAGTAGCTTAACCGTTGAAGACGTTAACGGAACACACGAGTCTGGGCACTCAGGAAACAGGTTGTGAGAATTTGAAATTTGGTTTTACTGGGCAAATGTTTTCTCTGGGCAAGGATGGAGGGTCCAGAGTTCATCATTCTGTGCTTATCTCTCCCTCCAGGACCCATTGTACTGTCACTGGGAAAGGATCAATGTCTGCCCTTTTCCAGGGATTGTCTTGTCACTGGGCGATGTCTGCTTCCTTCCCAGGGACAGTCTTGTCACTGGGAAGGGTGTATTGGGAAAGGATCAATGTTACCAATGTTTCGCCTGCTTCCTCCCTCCTCCTTCCCAGGCCACGCTGTTTTGGGGACTGTCATTCCTATCCTTCAACAGTACCTGTGACTTATTTCCAAGCATTCAGTGAAGGCTGGGTGGAGAGCAGATGTGGCAAATGCAGTGAGTGGGCACCTGGGTGCAGGTGCATGGGGATCGGCTTTCTATTCTCAAGCAGCTTCGAAATTTTTCAAAACAAAAGAAAACCACGCTAACACAGAAAGCCCACTGGCTCTTTTTAGCCAGAGAAATCCTAAGCCAGGGGCCTCGCAAAAGCTGAACAAGAGGACAGATAAGATTGAGTGCAGGCACTCGTCAGGTGAGGGTTCAGAGACAGACCAGGGGACAAGACTACCCAAGGCCACGGAGACGTGGGATGCAGGCAGCCTACTGGGCCTCATCAAGCCAAGGACACAGGGCTCCACCAGGCTGGGCCATATAAACTAAGAGGGGAAGCCATCCACCCAGGGAACTCCTCGGCCACCGCAGCGCTGTTCAGAATGGACCTGGGGTGTCCTGGCATCTCCCCTCTGGCCTCCTGCTTCCGCCCGCCCAACACACCTCCTCTCCTCCCCGTCTGCTGTCACCTGTCTGCTGAGGAGTTGCCAAGCAGCAGCCGAACTAAGCACTGGGCCCAGGAATCCAGCCTTCCCAGGCAGTGTCAGCGTGAGGCCCCAGGGTCCCAGGCTGAACCTGCCAATCCCTGCTGCTAATCCCACAGGTGAACCAGGGAGCTGCAGGAAAACAAAATCCCTGGGCCCACCCCACAGCACTCCCCGCTCCTCCCCTCCTCGCCTGCTCCAGCGCCACCTGCATGTTCCCAGGGAGGAAGAGGCGAGCAAGTGACTCCACCACACTCCGACTCCTGGGCCCATGTGTCTGCACAGGGCTGGGAGGGAGCTGAGGTCCATGCTCCTGTCTGCAGGTAGCCAGACAGACATCTCGGGTGACCCGCTGCACAGTCTGTCGGCCAGAGAGTGTGGCCCTTCTCTTGAAGGACCCACTAGAAAACGCTCCTTTGCCCTGGGTCGACTTCCCCATGACGCCTGCCTGGTGCTCTGGGGTTCAGATCCAGTGAAATTCCCTCCTATAGCCTCTCACAGCACACCAGAAGGTTCTGCCTGTTCCCACCGATCCCTGCAGGAGGCTTGACTAGCTCACAGCACAGGGCAGCCCCTTGAGGTGTCCGTGGGCTCCTCAGGCCATGGAAGTGCAACCCTGCAGGGCGCCTGTCCCCTGGGCCCACCACAGCTTTCCACGTAAGGCTTCCCTTTCCAGAAGGACTTTCCCTGAGAACCTGATGGGGAAAACCCCATTACCAAGTGCAAAGTCTGCACCACACGGGGTCAGTGCTGCCAAGAGGCTCTGCCTGGGCAGACGTCCTTGTCCATGGCATCAATTTGGTGCGAATCAACACACAAAGGGCGGCTGGGGCCCGGAGCGAAGGTGCAGGCTTACCTCCCCCTGGAAGCTCTTCAGCAGCGGGGCTACCTGCTTGCGCAGATCCTGGAGCAGGAGGCGCGGCCAGGAAACAGCGGTGGGGAGGGAAAGAGAAGGGGAACATTGGTTAGCACTTCCCGGTGCTGATTCCCTTTGCATAAAGCCCACCCAGCCCTCTCCTGACCCGCGCTCCTGGAAACATCAACAGTGTCCGCTCAGGAATTTAGACTGGCTCGCTTACAAAGGGTACAGCGAGGTCCTGTTTCCACCAAGTCCCGGCTAGAACGCACATGGACTCAAGTCTCCACTGTCAGTCTGCATGGGATCATTGCCTCAGAATGAAATACATCATAGCGAAGTCACGCTGTTCCTCTCTGAACGGGTCTGGGCCTCTGTCCTGTGCTCTAGCTGCTGGTTGTGCACTGTTACTGGGAGGGCCAGCCTGCCTGACACAGTCACTGGAAACTTCAGCTGGAGCCACCGTCCTGTGCCCATGTTGTGAGAGGGGCCAGCCTGTCCGTGTGCAACTAAGAAAGTACCCAGAAGCTTTGCAAAGACTTGGCGAAGCCACTTGTTCTTCCCAGGGTGCACGTAAACCACCTGTCGGAGAGTGATGATCTATGTGCCAGATCAGATTCCCTTCGTCTGGGACAAGGGCATCAGACCATTTTTTTTAAGTTCCAGGCTGACCCTGATGTACATGCCCAACTGAAGCAAGCAGGGCTGGTCAGGACAGACACCAGGTCCAACCACGACACAGGAAGAAGATAAAAATATTTCAGAAAAATAAACCTAATCCTATGAGAAAATAAAGGAGGAAAGATAAATTCAAATCACGGGGAAGAGGAAGTGCCTCACAGGGCGGCGTGGCAGCAGAGGGTCCGGGCTCAGCTCTCAGGGCACCTGCCCCTGCCCTGTGCGCCCAGACGCTCTCAGAACAGAGGCCAGCGAAGGCACCCGAGCAAGCCTGGGCCTGGATGCTGCAGCCTCCTGGGTCAGGGCAGGCAGGACTGAGGTCCAAGGTGAAGTTTTGAGGGGTTCAGAACCAGGAAGGATGGCAGATCTGGGCAGCCCTGATTCTGACTTCTGGCTCAGCCACTTGCAGACGGGACACAGAAAATCACTTCCCTCAGGGCCTCAGCCCCCACCTCTATGAGCTTAAGGACGACCATGTCTTCCTAGGAGAAGGAAGGCAAGTGGGGCTGGGCTGGGTGGGCTGCTCGGCTCCTGGCACCCAGTGGGTGCCCAACGGCAGCAGCACCCTTTCTTACTGCAACCCAGTAAGCTTGGCACCAGAACTGTCAGGCCCACACAGAGGAGGATCAGGGGAACCCCAACACCCCAGGGCAGCGGGGAGCTCCATCCTCTCCCGCTCTGGGATGCTGCGGTTGCAGAACTGGCCAGACAGTGTGCCAGCTTTGGGAACTACCTGTCTAACAGCATTCTGGATTCCATCAGCCAAGCACCTAAACCAAAGGCCCCTGCACCCTCAGCCCTGGCAAATCGGCTCACTCAGACATCAGACTACAAATTATCCCATCAGGGCCTCCTTCGGCCTACCCGGAGAGCCCCGGTTACGAAACCTTGCTCTAGGCTGTGCCGCCCGACGCGGGGGCCGACGGCCGCGTGTGGCTATTTATGTCTAACTGTAACTTAATTAAAACTAAATAAGGTTGGAGAATTCAGCTCCTCAGCCACTCTGGCCACGTGAGGCAGCAGGCCGAGAATGGCTCCAGCACTGCAGGGCCCACGGGCGAGGCTGCTTGGTGAGCCTCTGCGAACAGAGCCACCCCACGTGACTGCACCGACGTGCACAGACGTCATCAAGAAGTCTGGACCTCCCTTTCAGCTACGCGCTTCTCCAAAGGACGCATTCCTAAATGCAACGCCCTCATTCCCTGGAGAGGACCACCTTTCAACCCCTCCGGTGGACGGTTTTCTGGATTTCTACACCAAGTTCAATGACAAAAAGTAATCACACTCATCCTCAGTCTCCTGTGAAATCGGCCATCCTAATCGTGGCAGGAGCAACAATGGCCCCTAGAGATGTCCACGTCTTGCTCCCTGGAGCACACAGACGTGGGGTCTTGTGGTGACAGGGACTTTCAGGGTGCGATCATCTCAGGGACGGAGTAGGGAGATGACCAGATTATGCAGGTAGCCCGTGTCCTTCTAAGAGGGAGGCAGGAGAGCCAGAGTCAAGGAAGGGGACTTGAGGACAAACACAAGCTGGAATGTTGCCGGGCTCATGCCAGGGACAGCAGCTGGGTAGCTGGAAGAGACCAGGACAGACACTGTTGCTGGGGCTTCTGAAGGGCACACGACTCCAGCCACCTCTTCACGCTGGCCCTGCGAATCCCATAGGGGATTCCTGGTCTCCAGCATCATCAGATGAGAGTCTCTGTGGCTGTGGCCCTAAGACCAGGTGAAGCGGGGCGCAGCGGGCGGGAAGGAGCAGGACCGCTCTCACCACTGCCCTCAGCAGGGGAAGAGGCCGCAGAGGGCTGCCAGGTCGATGCCACATTCCAAACACCAGGAATCAGCCACATTTCCTTGTCAGAGACCTGGCCGCCACGGGCAGCGATGCAGGAGGCTTAAGTGCAGGCTGGTGGTGAGTGTGCCCTGCCAGGGGTGACCTGGCACCCTGCCAAGAGTGGGGACCCCACGGGAGAGTGGAGGGCACAGACAGATGCCTGGCAGACACCCTCTGGAGAGAGGGGTCCTCTCCCCTCCCTCCCAATCAAGGACAAGAGGCAGGATGGTCACATGGCACCACTGTGGTCACAGACTGCAAACCAAGATGATGGACAGTTTGCTTCCACTTCCCAGGGAGGCCAACTCTGTTGAAGGCAGCCCGACCGTGAGGTGTCACTGCCTTGGCTAGAGTGGGCTAAGAAGGATGTCACTCGTCCAGACTCTGCTGACAATCCACGTCGCCTGAGTCCAGCACCCAGAACTGTCTGCAATGTACTGTACGAGTGAACCTTCCTCTCAAACGGGGAAGGCAGAAACAGACGCATCTTGTTTTTAAAAAATAAGACGTGGAGGAAAATTCAAGGAAAATAACCTGATGAGACACTTGCCTTCCGACTGTCAGGGAAAACCACGGCTCCTTCCTGGTCCTCTATGCCCAGGGAGCTGAACCAAAAGCAGGCTGCTCTCGCCTCAAGGGGGCTGTGTTCGTGGGGTGGCCCTTGGGCCCTGCTCTGCAGTAGCTGACAGCCATAGCCCCTGATGACCCCTTGCACTACTGAAAGGGAACCCCAAGGCTACCGAGAGGCCCCTGGAGACAGCCAGGACCCAGCATCACAGGCTAGCTTCCTGGCATGTCTGTGAGCCCTCCAGACAGGGCCTTGGGGACGGAGGGCAGCCTCCTGCCTTCCAGCGGGGGCTGCCCAGGGCTGGCCTGGGTTCTACCTGCAGCTTCCTACACAGGGCCGGGCAGCATTCTGCTGAGGACGCCCAGGCACAGGTGGGTTTAAGACTCCAGAAGGTTGGAAGCTGAGTCTACCCCACCCCAGATGCCAAGGTTCCTTTCCCCAGAGGGCTAACTGGGCCCCTTCCTGCTGACCCCACCTACGGGGCAGGCTGCAGTGTGGCCCAGGGCCTGGGAACTGGCAGGGGGTCGTTTGGCAGAAAGACTCAACCTGGACCTGCCCTGGGTGTTAGCTTGACCCTGGGCTACACCTTGTGCCAGGGCTGGCCTCCTCCGTGCCTGGGGGGCCTGGTGCACCAGAGGAACTCAGCCCATAAGGAGTGGCCGTGTGAGCAAATGGAGAGCAGACAGTCCCTCAAAGTGGGCCGAGGCCACTGGGGGGAGTTCGCCCTGCAGAAGAGCCCTCAGGGCTGGGCTCCCGCCTAGGATGCCCGTCCCGCACAGCCTTGCCCAGTTCTCTAGCGTGACCCCACGGTGCAGCTGGGAGTAGTTGAAGATGATTTTAGCTTCATTTCGCCCTGTAAGTCCCAAATGCAATCCTTTCGCGAGTAACTTATACAAAAACTAACACGGTAAGTTTATGTATATTCCTACTTGTTCACTTTCATTTTCTGCTTTGTGGTTTTGCCACCTGCTATATTTCACACTCAGCTCATCCTCCCAGTGTGGACTGGCCAAGGCCAAGTGGCCTATAGCCACACATAGCTGTCGGCCACCACCACCCTAGGCTGCTTGGGCTACGGGTACATCCACAGTCCAGCTCTCCTGGGAGAGGGCTGGGCGGCAGGGTGCGGGAATGGGTTTTGTGAGAAGCAGGAAGCTCAGCCAAGTGAGGAGGGGCTCAAGAGGGGAAAGGAGGCCGCTATGTCAGCGCTGCCCCAGAACTGAGGGCCAGGGAAGCCCCGCTCGTCGGATGCTGCAGCTTGAGCTGAGCAGGTGGATGGAACCAGTGCAGCGAGTACAGGGCATTTGAGAAATGCACAGTTTAGGGAAAGGAGGCAGAAGAAGATACACAAGGTCCCACAGTGCCAACTTGGTATCTGACACGAGCTGAGCACTGGATCCATGTGCTTCTCACAGTGACGCCACTAACATAAGGGACAGGTCCACTGTCTACACAGGACCCTGAGACTCAGAAAGGGAAGGAAATTAGTTCAAGGTCACGGAGCTGGAAGGGTTAGAACGTGAACCCAGATCTCCCTCTGATGTCCACACCACAGTGAGATCTTGTAAAGGACACAATCATGGTGCCCTGTACAGGCACAGCACACGGAGGCCACCCAGACCCATGCTGGTGGGGTGGTAGCACAGGGTATGGACAGGCACCTCACTCAAAAGCTTATAAAGGCGACAAATTCAGAAAGAAACAGTGAAGTCGGATGGGGTCATGGCAGGAGAACGGCAGGGAAGCCGAAGACGCAGGCCACAGCAGGTGCCTGGGCTCAGGCCATCCGCAGGGCCTCCCGCCAGGCTCGCTGGGCTCCCCAGCCCTGCCCCGGCACAGGGCTGCTCCTGAGAACACCAGCTCAGGAGGTGAGGGAATCAGTCCTCCAGGCTGTGGCAAATCCCAGCTGGGCCGCAGAGCCGTCCTGCCTGCGCCGCCTCCTTCCACAAAGCAGGCTCCTCTTCAGCACCGCTCTACTCAAAAATCATGTATCTGAGCATCCCCAAGCCTCGCAGCGGCCCCCGGGACAAGCTTGGTGTTAAAGCTGGGCGTGCATTTGCACACGCACGCACACATGCATGTTTAGAGGCAGCTGAGAAGAAAAACCCTCTGCTCTGTGTTCACGCAGCACACACAAGCTGACACGTCGCACTCCGAGTCACCAGCTAAAAACCACTCGTTCTAATTTTATTTTTGGCAGCTTGAGAAATTCTTTACCCAACTCCACCGCCTGCAGAGCTGCTCCAGTTGTGCACCAGCCGAGCAGGGACCCACCGATGCTCAGCTCTGGCCCACGGGGCGCCCACCGTCGGTCAGTGAAGACGCGGCTCCATCTGTTCCCGTCCCGGAGTCGAATGCCCTTCTAGGGCTCCGGAAACTGCTGCTCTGAGCGACCCACACACCCTCCGCTACCCCTGCCAGCTGAAGCAGTGGGTTCTGGCCAGTCAAAACCACACAGGAAGGGACGATGATGGGTGACCGGCACACACTTACAGTCCTGCCCGGGACCTGCAGCTGCACACGACATGGTCACCAGCTGTCCCATGACCCTGTTTCCTTCCGTCCTGTTCTGCCCACAGAGCGAGCACCCCCGTCAGGCAGAGCTGTGTCCTTGAGATCATTACTCTCAGGTGTCCGGAGAGGCCAGAATGGCTCCCTTCAACCCTCCCTGAGGACACACAAACAACGAGCAAAGTCTGGAGAGACATGGCTTTGCGAAAAGGATTTGCAATATTCCCCAAACCGCTGATCGACAGCACACGTTTTAGATCAGAACGCTGAAGAGTAAAGTGCCATCAAGTCCTCTTTCGGGTGATGAGAAGAGTGGGCAACAGGTGTTCTCCTTTGAAAGTGGGAGAGACAGAGGCATGGGGGGTGGGGGGCTGCACCAGGAAGTTGTGAGCCCTGAAACCAGGCTGCTGGGCCCTGGTCATGCAGGCCTCAGCCTTGTGCCTTTTGGGGGACCGGGGTGGCCCCTGAAGGCTCTGTCCCCTCTGGGCCCCGTGGCCTCTCCCCAGTGACGTGCCTCCTGCTTCCCAAAGGTATGCAAGACCAGGGCAGGGTGGTGGGCTGTGCACCCAACCACGTGCCAGACTCAGGGCTGGTGCTGCCCGATCTGCGGCATGAGGCCCAGCTGTGCCCGGGAGTGTGGCTCAGAGTCCACTGGTGCTGGGAAGGACAAGCTGTCAGCCAGCAAGACACTGTGCATAAGGGAAGGGCACAGGAGTCACAGACGTACCTCCGGACTCACAGGCCGTCTCTGCAACCATCACAATCTGGGGTTTTCTGGATGTTCTACCAACTTGCACAGCGCCCTTTTTTCTCATACCAGGGATTGAACCCAGGGGCACCTGACCACCAAGCCACATCCCCAGCCCTATTCTGTATTTCATTTAGAGACAGGGTCTCACTGAATTGCTTAGGGCTTCACTTTTGCTGAAGCTGGCTTTGAACTTGCGATCCTCTGGCCTCAGCCTCCTGAGCTGCTGGGATTAGAGGTGTGTGCCACCGTGCCTGGTGCAGTGTCCTTTTTACTCCACAGTAACCAAGGTGCGTCTCTGTACAACAGTTCTGACAATATCCAAACCCGCTGCCACCTTGGTGCACTGTCTTCCATGGTGGCAGCCCTGGAGTAGAGTTCCAGCTTCTCTCGTGACAAGTGGATTTTCCAAGTGCTCCAGGTGCGGGGGAGTGGTGAAGGGGCTGAACTGGGTCACCCCCAAAGGCCCAGCTCTCACAGTTTGAGGGTTGCCCGTGGTCCCCATGGCAGGAACATCAGAGGCCCGGCCTTGACTTCACCTGTCCATGGCCACCTCCTGTTCCCGGCCCACCTCTCTCCCTGCCACAGTTGACATTTTCTTCATGTGTTAGAGAGGTGAAGGGTTGGGACCACCAATGCCTGGTGACGTGGCACACCCACCCAGGGCTGGAGACTGTCATCTCCACACGAGGTCCCTGGCCCCTGGCTTCCATGCTAGGCCTCACAGAACCAAAGTGGTCCGTGGACTAGAGAATGTCTTAGGGGACGTCAAAGCCCTCCACGGCTTGTTTCAGCAAACCGACGCCAGCAAACTCAACCTGTGCCACTGCTCCACGCTATGCTGGGAAGGCCCTGCCGTCACATGCAGATGTCACTATTCGCACACTCTGATTTTGAAAATGGTAGAACACAAAAGTGCGAGAATACGGCTGATAGAACACCAAACACCACAAAATGAATTAAAGTTAAAGGAGGTCCTAGGTTTTGCTGTTTAAACCTACAGTGGTCCATATTTTAGGCAGTTTTTCAAAAGGGTCTTTTGCTTTTCAAAATGCATACTAATGCATCTTATGAAATATAATTTTGCTTCAAACTGATATGTGGAGAGGTCGGTGGCACAGGGTGAGAGGAGTGTGGCGAGGTGAGACTAGGGCGGGACTGTGACCTACCCGAGTGCATCTGAGACCGCAGACACCTCCTCAGGCTCCCTCTGGGAGCCATGGATCACAGCAGGCTGAGAGAGAGGACAGCGGGCCTGGGTGCCTCTCAAGCCACGACCTGCTACCTGTCAGTGCAAACTGCTACCTTGTCAGGTTCACCTGGAAATGCCACAACCCTCTGGCCAGTCTCCTGCCAGTGTCCTGGCCAACCTGCCCATCCCGGGCAGCCCTGTCTGTCTGACTGGGGCTTGTCACGGGCAGGAGTCTTCGTAGCACGGGGGAAATGCTGGTATTCGGGGGAAGCTGTCCTGTTCCAGGTGCCAGTAACGTGCTCACTAGTAACAGCTGGTGAATAATTCACTGGGGCCTGGGGGAGGCAGAGCAGGTTCAAGGTGACCCCTGGCTCCTGCCCCTCTCACATGCTACCTGACGTGGCTCCTTCAGTGGGATGGGCCCAGCAGCTCCCCATGTCCCTGGCTCTGCCCAGGGGAACAGCTGGTGTGAAAGTGGTGGTGGTGGTGGTGGTGGTGGGGGTTTGGCTTGGCCCTCCCGCTGCCTTCCAATCCAAGGGCACCCTGGGCTGTGCTGGGCACCCAGCCTTCTCCAAGGTCCCTCCCCATTCCGGACAGCACATGGCTGGCTGCTCTTCCAAGCCCCTACTGGCACCTTCAAGGCCATCTACCCTGATTTACAACTGGGAGGAGCCACCTTGAAAGCTGTCGCCTTGGAGGAACAGGGTCCTGGGAGAAGGAGAGAGGTTCTAGAACAGCCACGGGCAGTACCCACCACCTACATGTCCTGCCTGAGGGAAGACTTCTGAAGACCTTTAAAACACAAAACGTGAGCAGCCAGATTCTACATTATTCATTTGAGCAAGGGGCAATCTGAATGGAATAATTTCCTTTGAAATCCAGACATTTCTATGTAGCATTGTTAAAGGGAAAAAAAGTTGAATTTCAGAAGCTGAGCTCACCATTTATAAGAAAACACAGCAGACACGACATCAGACTCAGTTTAATGACAGTCCCTCTAGAAAGTGAGCTCCTCCAACCAAGCTATTTCACCTAACAAATGAGGCGGGAACCCCTGTTCTAGGCCTGAGAGCAGACACAGAAGCACATGCAAGGAGCCCTCTGACCTGAGGCTTTGCCCCCAGGTATGCAGCACCCTGAAGTGTCCCAGGGACAGCAGTGCCCACAGGCGCAGGGTCCCAGGCCAGCCTTGCTGCCTGCGGGAGGCACCTACTTTTTTAGGAAGTCACCTCCTCTAATAGAAACTTCTGGAACATGTGTCCCAGGTATAATGGCCTTGATGGTGCTGAGGGGAGGACCCGGTTCTCTGTGACAGACAGGCCGGTCACTCTTTGTGTCTGCGTCCCTGGATTCACTGACAGCAGCCGCGATTCTCCCTGTCCAGCACACCAGAGCCGGCTGCGGGGCCAGGTGCGGGTTTTCACAACAAGACAATACACTGTGTGTTTCCTGACTGCGGTTGGGTGGCAAGTGAAGTTTCCCTTTGTTCCAGGATATTGGGACCTTCACTTCCCATCTCGTCACTGAAGATGAATCACACGGCTGCTGATAGGCACCCTGCCTTCCATCGCTGTCACAGATGAGCACACGATCCTTCCAGCCTTGGCCATAGAAAGGGTAATTTTAAATGGCATTTAAACTGGAGTGTTAAATAAAAAATATCTTCCTATACAACAGCAGACAGTGTGTCCTGGCAATTTCTCAAAGATTTTAGTTCACAGATTTGAGAAAATTCCATTAGCTTTAATTATTTATCAGCAGTCAATTTGGATTACTGTTCTTGACCTATTTTCACGGCGTACGGGCCACCCAGCAATGGAATAAATGAATAGTCTTCTGCTGCAATGGCTGATTTTCTGAAATAATAGAAATCTAGTTTAAAGAAGGAATGAAACCCCAAACATGTAATTACCACAATGCAGACCCTGCCGTCCTGCTTTGTAGCTGGATAAAATGCACATCTTTGTGAGTTTTTTGGTTATTAAATAAGATTATCTTGAAAGGGATAAACTGGCTCATGCTATAATTTCTTCCCATTTAAATTTCTTTGCTCCATTTAAGACATGTTCTGTGTCCTGGCGGAAAGTCTCCTAATGCTGACGGATGCGCCTTCAGCGGCGTCCTGAGAGAGCTGCGTGGGAGGACGGGCTGCGTGCAGCCGCAGGGCGCCGGGGGCTCGGGAGCCTGTGTCGAGCAGTGAGGGCCAGCGAGGGCACAGGGCTGCGGTCCCCTAGTTCCTGAGTAAGAACAAATCTGCAAGACCCACGGGCTGATGCCCACGGCCTGGGTCTTGCATTGGTAATCCCAAGAGTGGGCAGAGGCCGACAGGCGGCGGGGCACAGAGGCCAGGGAGGAAGGCAGACTGCGGCGGAGGCCGGGCAGGAAGGAGGAACTGGAGGCGTGTGGCGCAGCCGAGCAGGGTGGTGGACCCCAACTCGGCCAGGCTGCGGTTCTCAGGAGGGACCTGGGGACTCCTGGCTCCACAGACCCTGCCAAGGGTCCAGGAGGTCAAAGCTATTTGTCATTTGCTTTTCCCACATTTTCTCACAAGTGAAGAGCTTTCTGGAAGCTCTGTGACCTGTGAAGATGCTGCACAAACTTGTGTGTGCACCTTGCATGTGGCTGATGCCGCCACAACACGCACACCCACACTCAGCCCCCGGTCTTAAGAGACCAAAGGCGGCCAGAGGAAGGCCTGCCTCCGGGTCCCACCTGGGAGCCAAAGCTGCGTGCCAACTCTGGGGACGGTCCTCCTGTGGCCCGGACAGGTGTGACGTGCTGGTTCTCAGCGCGGCTGCCTCATCCTGCAGCTCGCACAGCGGACTCCCACCTGGGCGGCGGACTCCTGCAGGACACTGGGTGGCCAGAGTGTCGATCCCCTCATTTCAAAGTATTCTTCTGAGCTGTGTTCTAAACAAACGCTCACGTCCAAACCTCTCATTTTTATTTCAGAACTTTGAAAACACTGCTGAGTTTGTCAAAGAGAGGAAGCACTGTCACACAGGTATTTTAATTTACTCAGGTGCCCTGGACGAGGAGGCACGGTCCCCGCACTCAAGGAGCTCACTGCCTGGTGGTGACAGGGCCTTGGTCTCGGCAGCCCGTTTGCTGGTGGTGCTGAATGTCTGAGGGCTGAGGGGCCCACAGAGCACTCTTGGCAGGCTGGCTGCGAAGCTGACCCTCACGGCAAGTGCTGCGAAGGGACCTGTGTGCCACACAAGGGTGTTCCCTAGGGCACTTTTACCCTGGGACTCTGAACCCAGCCAGGGAGGGTCACTCCTGCTTCCCTCTGACATGGCCACCACTTCATGAACTCCAGACTCTCAGCCCTGCTAACAGGCAGAGGTGTGGCCATTTAAAATTAGAATGTGGAGTGACCCTCGCTAGGACTTCCACCTTCAGGAATCTACCTGGTGGAATAATCAGAGACGGAGGCCGTGATTGATGCACAGGAGTGTCGCATGTGCAGAGCAGGAAAGATGAGGCCTGCCGCGGAGGCTGAGCAGGGAGACTTACTGAGGAAACTGTCAGTGAGGCGATACAATGGCTGGAGTATTAGGTGGCTGGTAAAAGTATCTTTCTACAAACAGCCAATCCTGGAACACACACTGGATTCCCAGTCACTCAGCAGACACCAGCTGGGGAAGGACTCTGGATGTCCTGCCACCACCACAGGGCTCCTTCAATTGCAAGTGGAACCAACTGGTTCTTGGGCCACCCACCTGGCTTCTGTCCATGAGGGAGCTGAGTCGAGTCACCACAGCACAGGGAAAGGTCCACTGTGCTGAGCTACCAAGACGAAGCCCATGACGGGGATGTGTTTCAGAGGCAGGTCTGGGCCAGGGGCAACCGAGCCAGAGGGCAGGACGAGGAGCCACACAGTAGGAAGCACGTTTACAGTGGAACCCCAAGGCTGCAACCGCAAACACACACAGGGAACGCCCCCGATCCAAAACACTCTGCAATCTCAAGTTTTTTGAGCACAGTTGAGATTTCAGAATTTTGGATTAGAGATGCTTAACTGTTAAATTTACACAAATACCCCCAAATCTGAACGACTGAGAAGCTGAAACGACTCGCAGTCTGTCCTGAACGCTGTGGCTGTGGAATCTCAATCCACACGGGCACCTCGAAGGGCGGGCGGGGCACCAGCCCTGAGAAGCCTGTGGATCTGGGGGAGCATGTGTGGATCCAGGGGAGCACGTGTGGATCCAGGGGATCCGCGCTCCCCCACTTCTCCGTAGGCAAAGCACATCTTTCAAACACAAAAACATTCTTTTGAAAACAATATGGGGATCATATTTTTAAAAAGGAAAAAGACTTTTAAAGGCTCACAGAGCAACTGAGTTATCTGCCCGGTGGTCATTTGACAGCGGCCACACCAGGCACTGGCATCCACATGGCCGGTCGGACATACCCCTGGGCACACACAAGTTCAGGCTCACACAACCCACAGATAGCACAGGCGGGGACAACGAGTGCCCGGCAAGACCACACCCACCTCTCCAAGGCAGTCACTTCCTAAGTGCCGTGACAGGTGTCCGCAGGGGACCTCTGGAACACCCCAGGCTCACACGCACTTTATCTAAGTAAAACACCAAGGCTGGTTGGAAAGCCGTGCTACAAAATGGTCCACACAACATGATCCTAATGGTCCTGAAATATCTAAAGGTTCTGAACACAGAAAGATGGCAGGCTCTGACCTGACCACCGGCTAACACGTGCAGGACTGCGAGGACTCGGCACTGACTCCTCCACGCTACAGGCCTCATGCAACACGCAGATTTCAATAATGAGCATCCATGCTTTTTATCCAGAGGATCAAGTCACAGACCTCAAGGAACCTTGGAGAGACCTAAAACGCCATCACACTGACCTGAAGGGGTGGGACGGCCCCAGTCAGGCCCAGTGTGAACATGGGCTCTTCAGCTCCCAGTCGGGAGACGTTCATATTCAGCAAGCAAACCACGAGCGAGCAGATCAGGCCCAGGAGATCAAGACCCAGAGTGGCTGTGCTGCAGGCCCCTCCCAGGCCTCCTCGGTGTCCTCTGATCCCACCCAGAGCCTCTGCAAGCTCGCTCACCATTTGTGTGCAACGAGCCCACCTAAAATTCACAGCCTGTTTCCACGTGCTGGGGTGGAGCCTGCAGCGCGCGGGCAGCGCGTGGGTCTGCCCAGCGTTACCACCGATTCCTTCTCGCCGTACACAGTGTGCTGAGGATCAGGCTGCGATGAAGGCAGGTGGAAGTCCCTGCTCCTGGTGGCCTGAACACAGTCCTTACCAGACTTCATGCTGCTCTGTCCCCTGCCACCACGTTTGGAGAACACCAAGGAGTAAGTGGCACAGGAAAGGGAGACATAATTCTTAATTTCTAAACGGAATCATTCATATTCACAGATGGCCTAACAAGCCAATGTGACCCAGGGAATCTGAACCTCTGAAACCAGCTTTGCTATTTGAGAGATGCTCAGAGGCCTCAATGGATACCTCCACCTAGTGACGAGGAGAACTGGACCCAGGCCAGAGAAAGGCCTCCTGACTCTGGTCCACGTGGACGCCCCAGGGGCAGATGGTGCGTGACCAGGAAGGGCGCCCAAGAAGCCCCTACCCAGCCTTACCCCTTTCCATCCAACAGGCCCCCGCCCTCAGAGACCTGATGCCGGATGAGGGTGGGAACAAAAGGCACCTTCCAGAACATGCTGATTATGTTCAAAGTCTGAAAGATTTAACTCACTAACCTTCCACTCATTGTCCCAGTGCTCTGAGTACAGTTGCCCTGTTTTGGCAGGGACTGATTCCAGGACCTGCCTGCCCATGCTGACACCAATGTCCTCAAGTGCTCAAGTCCCTTATATAGAATGGTGTGGCAGGTGCGCTCCTCCCGTCGCCCACGGACTCCGAATCATCTCTGAATAGCTCAGAACGCCTGATACGATACGAATGCTATGTCACTGGTGGCCACACTGCATTGTTTAGGAAATAATGACAAGAAAAATGTGTGTTTGGCACAGTTGTCAATCCCCCCACCTGTGCGAGAACTTCTGACCTGCCCAAATCACAGCTGGCTGGATCCACAGATGCGGGACTCACGGATGGAGAGGGCCGCTGTACGGATCTCACAAAGACTGTGGGACAACACGACAGTCAGAGAGCTCTGTGTGCTCAGCCCCCTTCTGGAGGCTCTGCCACAGCGTCTCAAACCCAGGCTCTCCCCGCTTCCTCTGGTTCCTGCAGACAGCTGCCCTTCCGGTGTGTCCTTCCCCTGGCACATAATGCCAGGGACCCAGGCAACAGACCAGACACGGCTTGGAAGCTGCTGCACTTGAAGGAAGCACACGACTGTCACCGTGTCCCTGAAACTGCAGACATGAGTTACACCTGAGCTCAGTGACAGCCGGTGAGCAGAGCCTGTCTAGGTGCAGATCAACCAGGAGAGCACAGCCGCTCTGCTGCCGGCAAGCGGGGACAGTGACAGCCACACTGCACACGGGAACCCGGTCTAGGGAAGACCGCTGGTGCGGGGAGAGCTCCCGTGTGCCTTCCTGAACTAATGGCTTCAAAATACCATGGCAGTTCTTCTTGCAGTCCTCGTCAGGGCTGATACCAAGAGCAACTTCCATGCAGCCCAAGACTTTCCTTTGAATAGGCACCATGGCTTCTGTGTACGAACAGCTTAGGGGAGAAGTGGGTGAAGACACCCTCTCTCAGCTGGAGCTGTGGCCTGCCAGATGAATCACAAAGAAGTCCATAAACGTCGAGAGCGTCTGCCGGACTTTTCTCTTATTACCATATATGGCGAATATAGACGTACTTATCTCTAAGCATCTCGACTTCGGCTTTAGCAATTTTCATACCTTACTGTCTTTCTTAAAAGTTTCTCTTGATCTACGACACAGGCTGCGCACCCAAGGACAGTACTGAACTCGTACCCAAGGCTGGGTATCTTGGGAATCACTGTGCATGAGGCAGGCCCAAGTCCCCAGCTGTTCACATTCCTGCCACATCCAGCTGAGCAGCACTGGCCAGGAGCATTCCACAAGAATGCCACCTAACAGGCTTCCTCCCCACGGCACTGTGGGTTCCGGCCACACATTTGGGGACTGGCCGAAGAACAATGGTACTGGTGGTCTTTGGTATATTCCTTAAAGAGACAGATGCCAAAAACATTTTCAGGCTTCTCAAAGCTAACTGCTGGGAAGGTCCATGATGGTTCTAGAAGTTCTTGGGGAAGGTCATCTCTTCATTCAATAAATTTTATACTGAGGGTCACAGGTACAAAGGTAAGCAGCCTGTCCCTGACCTGCATCCAGGACACAGAAGGCACTGGTCTGCACACACAGAGGTGGTCAGGGCTGTCCCCGAGGCTGCACCTCAAGGGAGCCCACCAGAGGACACCAGGAGAATTCAGGTGTCGGTCTCTCGGCTCCGCTTTCCTACATCCCCTGCGGGACAATCTTCAGTTACAACCTCTGACAGCCTGAGGCCCACAGGAGCCAAGTGTAGAAAACTGGCCATGCGGGAAGTACAGAGGTCCAAACCCCCGGCCAGCAGCGAGCACCAACCTAATCTGGGACTCCATGAGGCCTCCCTGGCACTACGGAGCAAGGAATTGCCAGCGGTGATCCTGTGTTTGGTGGCTGCTGGAAGGTCTACCCAAACCAAATGGTGCCAAATCAATAATCTATGTTGAAAAAATTTGGAGAAATTATAGAAAAGTCCTTTCCATAGCCCCAGATCATCTGGGGATCTGCCTTGTGTGGGAAAAATATAAGAACCCCTCGGCTCCAAGGCGAGGGGAGGGGGCCTCAGTGTCCTCCTGGGTGGTGCCCTCCAAGGCCAGCTCTGTTTCCAAACCCCTCTCAGCCTCCGAACAGCAAGCCTCCAGAGTCTTGGGAAAAGTGCTTTGGGGTAGGGGGTGACAGGATGGGAACGTGCTCCTCTCCAAAGTCCCCTGCTTGACAGGAATTGGTTGCGCTGTCTTAAGACTCCTTTTGAACAGGAGGTTCTGAGCACCCGGTTGCGCCAGTCTGGCAGGGGTGCCTGGAGGGGAGTGGGCAGCTGGGGCTGCGGAGCTCCCTGTGCAGAGGGCTCTTCTACTCAGAAAGGCCTTCCGGGTCCCCGGGATGGATCTCAAACATCAAAACGGAGCCCATGCTTTGGATTGAGCCACACCTGTCAGAACAGCAAGCCACCATGGCTGCTGAGACCCCCCACCCCGCCGAGCTCCACCAAGAGCACACAGGCCTTGTGCTCAAGTCACATGTCAACAGACACAGAGACACACACAGACCCCCAACACCAACAGCACACAGCTGCGCCGCCCCCCTCCTCCCACGGGCTGGAGGAAGCTGCAGGTGTAGGCAACCTGGGGGGACCTGACGTGAGACACCGCAGGACACAGGCTTGAGCCTGGACACGCTGCACACTGCGGTCACCCTGTGGACTCCTGTTCTTGAGTAAACATACGTGAAGGCCGTTCTTAGAAAAATTCAATGGACCCGATTCTGAACCCTGGCTCTGCCGCTCAGCGGCTGCGTGAGGTTTGTTTGCTTAATCAATTTTCACCTTCCGAGCCTCAGTCTTCCCCATTGAGACTGTCGCTCCTGGCCTTACGGGCCCTCTTCTGATCCAGGATTGCTGACAAAGGTGACACACCCACTTCTCACGTCTGCCTACTCAGGAGTCCCCAGCCTCACACCCACCGCCTCTCGGGCCTGCGCAGTGGTGCCAGGGGCTACGCTGGCACTCTGACCTGCCTGCCCGCAGTTCCTCCCAGCTGTCTGTCCTTCCCAGCACTCTGGCCCTGGCCAGGTGTTCACCAGATGCTGACTTCCAGGCAGCCAGTGCAGGCTGCAGTAACCCTGTTCTCTCCAGCTCGGCCCTGCTCCATCCCTCAGCTGCCAATCACAGCAGAGAGAACTTTTCGCAGATGGAAATTCCCAGAGGTGATCCCCAGGTGCTAGCTGGTGGCCAAGAGAGATGTATTCACAAGCTACCAGTTTCCTCCAGCATTCACCCCGCTCAAAGACATGCCTTCTTCGCTAGCAGATCCAGGCTGACCTCACATGGGCGCCTGCAGGCTCGGGAAGCTTCCCATCAGAGTCTGCGGTGGCAGCACGGAGCCTCCCGCCCAGGCTGCAGTCCAGAGGCCCCGGTTTTGCAGCCCCTGTGTGTGCTGGAGACATGTCTTTATATGTTTTAACATGCACCACAGAGAGACAAAGTTAAGCGAGGCATGCCATTCACCAGGGCTCCCTGAAACTATGCCTGCTAATCTTTTAAATGGCAAGGACATTATGCAACACAAAAGGAATCTTAGTAATTCTAAAGCTTTTACCCAACCGAGAAAGTTTAAATTTATAGAAACACACTGGCGATAAAGAAGTCCCAGACGGTCGGCCGTCACAGCTACAACCCCTGGAGGAGAAGGAGAAAGCCCTGGGAAGGAGCGGAGGAAGGGGTGGAGGGCGGGAGCCAGGATTCTGGACCTGGCCTGGGTCCCGCGTCACTGAAGCCCTAAACTTGCAGAAAGAGGTTCCACAGCTCCCTGGTCTATGTGGCCTTCTTGGAACTGAGCCCCTCACTGTCCGCAGAGTCTTTCTGTGGCACACAGGTTAGGGTGTCCAGGCTGGTGAGAGGTGAGGATCTGAGGGCCCCTCTGCGACTAGCAAGACACGTGCCTCCCACCACCCTTCCAGAGTGTAGCTTATCCTCAGCATGTGCAGAGGGCATCTGGGGCTCTGGGAGGTTGTGCCTTCCACTCGAGGCCATTTGGCCATCATGCAAACTCAGGGCCTGCTGGCGCCGACGCTGCTACGCCACGCTGTCTTCTAAGCCGTAGTCCACCTGGAAGCACTGCGGACGGCAGGGCGAGACAAGCCTCTGAATGCTCCAATTCTGGTTAATCACTCGACCTGCCGGAGCACGTGTGTCACGAGCTTCCTGGGCCTCCTTTCTCCCCTCTGCCTGGTCCTCTGGCCTTCTCATGAGGGACAGAGAGGGCAGGACGCCTCTGAAGGCTCTGATCCCCTGCACCCGCCAGGAGGAACACAGATCCCAATATAGCGCTGCCCCTCGGGCTCCCCTTTCAAAGACACTCCACTTACTTCATGCATTCGATGGTGGCCAAGTGTTAAGTCCCCACGGGCGCCTTGCCCTTCTCAAGGTAAAGGAAGCGAAGGGCGGCATCTCTAGGCCTAGACATCCAAGGCAGAACAGGACAGGGTGGGAATGTCACTCCTGGGTCCATTCCGACGGAGGCTGAGTGCTGGCCACACTCCCACCCCTGAGAAGAGCGGTGGGGACAGGAAAGGCACACGCGTGGCCCTGAGGTTCCCACGGGGAGAACGGAGTGGCGCACAAAGGAGCCGTCCAGGGAAGGACGCGCCTGCACACTGAGGGGCAGGCAGGGTGGAAGGAGGGCTTTCCAGGAGAAGGCACAGCAGAGGGAGAGGAAGGCCAGGGCCTGAGGGGACTCCCGGCTGCTCACGGAACCAGGGGTGGCCCAAGCAAGGATGAGAGGCCAGTTCAGGGACGCAGGGAGCCACCCAGGGTCACTGCAGGATGGTGGATACCAGGACAAGCCAGAGGGCGCGTCTGGAAAGAGACGGCCAGGAAAGGAAACGTGAGCAAAGGGAAGCCAGGAGGGGCAGTGGAGGCAGGCGGAATCGACGCCCCCGAACTGAGGCACACATGGCAAGCGGGTGATGCAGGGCAGAGACACAGGGGCTGGAGTCAGCCTGGAGCTCAGCAGGACGAAGGTGTCCCCCAGCCACACGAGGAGCACACGGTGGGTGGTGATGAAGAGCAGCCCCCGAGGGGGTAGCAGGACTTGGCTGGGAGCAGAGGTTGAGGAGGACATGGCCGGAGCCCAGACAGCCCTTAGCACAGGGGGAAGAGGATGAGGGGAGATGGCGAGTGGTAAGAGCCACAAGGGTGGGCTACGGGAAACCCAGAGCCCGGCAGCACCCGACCGGGTAGGAACAGGAGCTTCATGGAAATCAGGGTGGGTGGTGTGGACGTGGCAGCTGCAAGGCTCGGGGAGGCATCTCCCTGGGGGGTCACAGAGGCAGAGGCCCACCCAAGGCGGTAGAGGATCACCGCTCACGGGTGACGGGCAGCAAGGAAACCTAAAGGAAGTGCCCGCACACCCAGTGCTCAGAAACGCCAAGGCTTCCCACCGCAGCCCAGACCACACAGCTGTCAGGCTAGGGTGGTCCTCGCTCTGGGGTCCCCGGCCCGCAGCAGTTCTGGCAGAGAGAGAGGCAGTGCCATTAACCTGGTGTCTGCTGCAGCCTGCTCCTTGCAACTTGCTGGGACAAATCAGCTGGTTTCTGAAAATGAAGGGCAAGACCCAGGCTCATCTTCCCTGGAAAACCCCCATCCATGCTACCAGGACTGCTCGAGGCAGCATTCCAAAGCTCTCGCAGGTGACAGCGTGGTGCGCTGACCAAGCAGATCTAACGAGGTGAGCCTGTCTGAACAGTAACTGGGCCACTGGACTGGTTGTTAAAAAATCAGGTTGCCAACCAGAGGCACCAAACCAAAGCAGACTGACCCGCGAGCCGGCCAGCTCCTGCGGTGGGTCTTCTCCCTCCTTCACGTCCCAGGTGGGCAGGATGGAGACACTGATGCCCACCCCCCACTTCTTCCCTGGATCTGCAGACCTATACCAGCCTGATCTTCCCAAGCTCATCTTCTACCACCTCAAACCAAACCCAGGCTCTGGCTACCCACTGACATGCCTGCCCATCTTCACTGCTTCTCTTCAACACCCTAGCTGTTGGCAAAAGCACAGGATCCTAAGCCGTACGCAGGGCCTTGGAGCTGCTCTGCATTCAGCAGAGCCCCCAGCTGCTATGCCTGCAGAAGCAGGTTCCAGAAAGGATGCGATCCTTCCAGAAGGCAGAATGACGCCGCTTCCCAGAGGCTGGGCTGTCAGCTCTCTCCTTCAAAGGAGGGGACTGGGCAGTTACTGTGGTGGGACAGAAATGGACCCTCGAGAACTGGTGGGTAGGCTCTGCAGGCCTCACAGGCGGATCAACTGGCTGTGAAAGAGGACAGCAGTCCAGACCTGGGTCTTCCTTGAGCACCTGCTGTAGGCAAAGAAAGCCCCCCGGGCGAGGGTGGTGTTCTGAGTTGGCTGGGTCAGCTTCTCTAAGCCTCAGAGATGGGCAGCTCTGAGCTTAGATGAAGAACCAAGGACTGAGAAAGGAGGACAGGAGAGTGCTGCAACGTTCTCAGAGATCTGCTTTGTCCAGAAGGAACTGCAACCTGGACAGGGATGGGGGACCTGAGGCCTTGGGGCCAGGCACAGGCATGGGCCACATACATGCACAGGCGGAGCAGCTGGGCTTGGTCAGAGAGAACAGTGGCACTGTCTGTTCAAAAGGATCAATGGAAGATTTTTCAAATGCACTGCGGGAGTTTCCCAGAATTCCTTGCTGAGCCTCCTGGAAGTAACGCTCTCCATGACACACAAACTCCACTGACTCGCAGGTACCTCTGGCTAGAAGCCTCCAGCGGAGGAATGAGGGAGGGGGGGAGACCTGCAGAGTCCTGCCCCAGAGCATCGCAGCTGATCCACCCAGGGGTCAGCAGGCTCTGGCCAGTCAAACCCAACCAGCTGCTGGGATTTTTGTGGCCGGTGAGCTAAGAATGTTTTTTACACTTGTAAATGGCTACGTTTAAGATGGTTATATAAGTGCCTGCATAATATCCTGATTTTGCTTCTTGCCTGGCCAGGCTTCAAAGATGTAGTGTCAGGCCCTTTAAGAGAAAGCATGTGGACCCTGAGCTCTCCCCTCATTTCCTCCTCTTCTAACTCCTCACGTTCGAGAGGTTTACCTGCAGAACAGATCCACCTCTGGGCACAGGCCACATGGGAGGAGCCCGAACTCGCCTGTGCAGCGGAGCTGGCATGGCCCTTGAGCCTGCCCTCCCCGGGTAGCTGTGACGGGAGGGGGCCGTGACCACCACGAGATGTGGACATGGACGTGTTCTGAAGACTCCCAACACTTTCAGAATAAAATTTTACAGTTATTTGTGGCAGCTTATGAGTTGATTTATCACCAAAATCTCTGCCCCTCCCTGTAAACACTGGGGCCTGACATCCTCTCCTGGTCCACTCGGCATGGTACGGGGTGGGGTGGGAATCTGCTCGCCTACCAAAAGATGACCTGAGCAGTCTGCTGGGCGCTCCCGTGACCAGGTCCACGTGGGGTCAGGGTCACCTCCGTGTTCTAGGTCAGCTCCTGCTAGGTTCACGGAGCCCATCTGCACGGGAGGAGGGTGCTACCACAACGCTGTGCTGCACACCAGCCCTGAAGATGGCTTCCAGGGTGGCACTGCCCTGGGGAGGAGCTTTCCGGTGGGATCCAGACAGCTGAGAAGGGAGACAAAGGAGCAGGCAAACCCAGAGGAACTGAACACGTGTGACACAAAGCAAGTCAAGGACCCAGAGCAACGAGGAGTTGGGTGCCACCGTCCTTGAAGAGGGCTGCAGGCTGAGCCTTACTGGGGACATCCTGTCACCTCTCAGTCTGAGTCTCACCTGCTCAGCCTACAGGGCAGGCCAACAGGCTGCCCTGAGGACAGAAGACCCGAGGCTGAGAAAGTCCAGGGTCTCCTGATGAAGGGACAGGGCTGGCACCAGAACAGGTCCTGATGCTGGGAGGGTCCGGGTTCTGTCCCTGGTGCCAGGGTCCGCCCTCCAGCAGCTCACTGTGTCTGGATTCCCACCCATCCCACAGCGGTTCAGTGAGGGAACTGGGCTGGGGCCTGCCAGGCTGCCCACGAGCCCACGAGCAGCTGAGAGCAGCACCGTGGCCAGTTACGGCAGAAACAAGAGCCCTGGGCCTCCCGGGTCCCTGGGGCCTGGGGTGAGCCTGAAGCAGCTGGAGATGCATGATAGCCGGGGGTCTAGGCTGCGAGAGGTGGGCTAGGCCAGGAAAGACCACCCCTTGGCAGGATCAAGGCCCCTCTCTTTAGAGGAGGCAGCAGCTAGGAGTCCCCTTCCAAGGAGTGAAAGGCAGGGGGCGGGGCCCAGCTGCTCCTGACAGACACCGGCTTGCTGCGAGGATGGGGACGGCCCAGCGCTGCCCTGGGATCGCAGAGAGCTCCCTCCAGGCTGGCCTGGAGACACGCTGCCGTGCTCAAACAGAAACCCAGTGTGGAAGGCCTCAGGCTGGGGAGCCGGGCTCCTGAGCTCTGCTACCACAGCAATGTCCTGGGACACACCTCTGGGGCCCTGCCTGGTGCCAGTAAGAGCCAGGTGAGACTCGAGGCCCAGTCTCTCCAGACAACCTGGTGGGGACGGGGGGGCACGCCTGTGTGAGAAAACACGGCTGAAAGGCACTGTGCAGAGAAGCAACCAACCCCCGGCCCGGCGGGAGGAAGAGGCAGGCGCAATGCCGCGCCCTGCCCAGAATCCGGGCCACAGCGGCAGCTCGGCCAGGCTGGGTCTCGCTCCACAGCAGTTTTCTAGACCCCTTCTGGCTGAACTGCCGTGAACCAATCACACTTCCAGTGGCACAACTGAAGAATGGACGGAGACGTCCCCAGCTGCAGTTCCTTCAGTGGCTGGTTAGCACCAAAGCCCTTCTGCGTGGGGCCCACTGGGCACCAGCACATACAGTGTCACCTCTGGTGCAGTGGACGCTCTGAGAGCCGCAGGACAAGGCCAGGCCCCAGCAGGCTTACAGCCGGCCCAGCCCAGGGCCATGAGGACAGGGACGGAATGGATGTTTGCTGAACGCACTTGAAGGTGGAGAAGGATCATTTCTATTCCCACCTCTGCCCCCCAGTGACAGCTAAACAAACAAGAGGCTCTCAGTTAAAAGACAAGGAACACAAACATTAAACACCATTGTGTGTGTGTGTGTGTGTGAGAGAGAGAGAGAGAGAGAGAGAGAGAGAGAGAGAGAGAGAGAGGCGCTGCGTTAGCGGGAGCTACTATGAAGACCCTGGCTAGACACCACACGGCCCCCCGCCGCCTGGACCTGCAGGCAGGAGGGTGGGCCTGGTCATACTTTTGGGAGACCACCAGCTACCTGGTAAATCCCCCAAGTGAAGGGTTGCAGGACATCCCGCAAAAGCAAATCTTGTTTGAAAACATCTTCCCCCAAATACTAGCACTCACCAGCCAGTCAGCAAGACAGGAACGGCACACACCCAACCAAACAGAGTCTGCCCAAGAAGCCACGAACGCGTGGAGGGGAAACCAAGGGCGCAGAGAGCGACGTGACGTGGCCGGCCGTGGCCCTGCGAGCCAGGCCTGGGGCCTGATCGACAAGAAGGTGCTCAAATCTCAGTGGATATAAAAGGTGCATTGCTCACCAGATACGGAATTGTTTTAAAGTGTTTAGAATGAAAGCTGCTACCTTCCACCCAAGACAGGCAGAAAGCAGCCGGGTCAAGGGAACATGTGGAAGTGCTTTGGCTGACAAGTGGCCCAGGAGGGATACCGTGGACAAGGCGTGGTTGCTATTCCAGCGCTAATGTCGGGAGCAGCCTTCAGCCACATGTGTCTCAATTCAGGGCAGCTGCTTTCCCAAACAGCTCAAAATAGGAACGCTCTCAAACACACGTGCACTTACACACGCACACGCTCGAGCCTGCCACCATCAGAACCCGCAGGCCCTGGTCGGGACAAAGGATTTCATTTTCTTACAGAGCCTAAAACTTCAGAGTCTGTATGCTGTTAAGCGTGTCCCGGTTCAACACTTCTGTCAGTAACCCTGGGCCAGGCAGCCCCGCCGCTCTTCCCAGAGCGCGACTAGCCCACAAGTGGCCCTGCTGCAGACGAGCACATCACACTGTCAGGGGTCTTCACAGGCAATTTGTCACCAGCCTTGGCACAGCAGAAACCGTGCTCCGGCACTCTGATTGTGGGGTACTCTCGAGGAGCAGCGGTAATCCTGCTTTCCAGATGTGGCCAACTTAAATCAAAGAGAAGCTGACTCCATGAGTCAGGGCATTTGCCAGAGAGCTGAGATTTCAAAGCAGTCTTCTGGCACTCACTCGCTGTCAATGAAGTTCAAAGGGCCAGCTTTGGTGAGATCGGCAGGAAAGACAGAGGTCCTGCCAGAGGGAAGCCCAGCCAGGCAAGGATAGTCGTCCGGAGCTGCCCCTTCCCGTGTCCCCATGACCAGAGGGCCTGCCTCGTGCTGGCCCAGGACCAGCAGATGCTCTGGGATGCCGGGCAAGGTCAGATCCGGTGGCCCCAGGTCTTTCCTGGCAGGCAGGAGGCACCCTACAGCGGGGTGGCCCAGGGGCCCAGAGGAAGTGCACTTCAAAGCCCAGCCATAAACCTGGGAGGTCAGGGCCTTTCTCTCTGGTGCCCTTAACAGGACGCTCTGTCGGCTTAAGAAAGGGAGGAAGGGAGCTGAGGCTGAGGCTGGGCTGGAGGGAGCGGCTTCCTGTCCTGCACGCACCATGGCAAGCTGGGAAGCCGCACAGGCAGCTGAGGCCACTTTCCTGGTTCAAAAACCCCGTCTTCCCCAGTGCTGGTCCCTTTCAGGAGGCCTGAAGGTGGGAAGGCCAAGCCTCCCTTCCCCTTCCAGAAGCCCTTCAGCGTGAGAGGAGTGGAAAACCACCTCACCCCAAGCAGGCAGCCTGGGGAGGTGAGGATGGAGGACGGCTGCCAGTAGTCCTGGTCCTGGCCGTGGCCTGTCCTGTGCCAGGAGACACCCAGCCTCTAGACGCCCCTTCTGTCAGGACGGTGCAGAAACCATCCGGCTGCCTGGTCTCTGTCCCGGGCACGGCTCTGCAGTCTGCACCCGGGAAGAGAGGTCTTCCCTGAGCTTATTCTGGCTGGATACCCAGCTCCGTGCTAGGCTCCAGGTTGGGGCCAGCGGGACACAGCCCCGCCGTGGACTCCTGCTCTAGGAGTCTGAGACAGTGACTCAGCTAAGTGATCACCACTCAGAGGCACGAGCCACCATGTCCAAAGGCAGAGGCTCGTGGAGTCAGGGAGGGACAGCAGGCTTGAGCTGACAGGGCCTCACGCTTGCCCCCTGCCTAGTCCCCACCTGTGCAGGACAGTGGCACAGGAGGTCTGCCGTCACCCTCAGCCTCTTCACAGGCTCAGCCCCCAGGTCCACATGTGGGTGGCAAGGGTCCCCACAGGAAGGCCAGCAGCGTGCCAGTGTGTGCAAGAGGGACAGCCTAACGATGCCGCTGTCAACACCAGCAGCCTGCCGGGTCCCCACCGGCGGCTCTGCATTCACCAGGGGGTCACGTCACCCCGCCTGTGGGACTTATGATGGTCCAGCCAACACTCCCAACGGCAGCAAGTGCTCTGGACAAGTCCGGCCTTTGACAGCCACCAACTCATGACATTTTATAACAGCCTTCAGGGGTGGGGTGGAAAGGTGGCACTTTTTTTTTCTATTTTGTAACCAAAATTACTTCCCAAAGTAAACTGTTAACTGAAGTTGTGACAATGTTTATTTTAAATGATTCTTACATCAGACACTAATTCGGGTCATTTAATCGAAAGGACTAAGCAGTGTGACGAGCAGGTTCAGAGGTGGTGTTTGTACGACAGGCTCAGGACTCACTGACCAACAGAATAGGAAGCGCCCTGGGCGTGCTCTGTGCGGGGCCACAGGCCCACGGGTTTATGTAAAGAATGCTTTCAGGAGTCGGGGTGGGACAGGCTAGCCAGAGGCTTGGGGGGCCCTCCTGTGAGGGAGAGGGGTTCCCAGCAACCTAGGCAAGTGGCTGGAGCTGGGGGTTGGCTGAGAGCCCTAGCCCCAAGAGGCCCGAAAAACGTCCAGTGAGGCCCCAAAGCCACCATGTCTGTGTTGTCAAATGCCCTCCCCAAATGACAATTGGGCTTCAGTGACATTCCTGGAAGGAGGCAATGCACAGGTCCCCAAGGGCAGGACAGAGGCCTGGGACCAAGTGCCCATACCTGGGGGAGGAAGCCCAACTCCCTCACTGACGCTGAGGTTGCACGAGTCTGGCCAGGGGCTGGAGACCACGGCCCACGTGACGCCAGCAGAGAGGGGGAGACCAGGAAGGAAGGGGGCCCAGGACACAGAGCCCCGAGGCCTGGTGTGTCAGGAGGGGCTGGGGAGGCAGTGCAGCACCCCTCCTGGGCTCCGGCCTGGGGCAGCTCAGTGGGCAAGCTGGCACCAGGAGGCAGCAGCCTGGCAAGCAGAGAAGACGAGGTGGCGGTGGGCGTGCTGTGTTGCAGCAGCTGACAGCTGGGCAGCTGGTCCAGACGGGGTCTGAACCCAGGAAGGCGCCGAGTGTGCTCCAGGAGTGCTGGGGACAGAAACGGGAGCCGGGAGGACAGAGCCACAGGGACACACACCTGGAGGAAGGGAGTCTGAGGAAGTCCCAATGGCGAAGGTCACCCAGGGAGACAGCTCAGGGAGAGCAGCTGAGCCAGGTGGAAGGAGCCAGGGAGAGGCTGGGAGTGGGAGAGGAAAAGGCAGCCTGTCCAGCCTACGCAGAGAAGGTAAGAAGCCCCCGTGGGCCGCACGGCAGGAGGGGAGCTATTCCTGATCTGCAGGGGTCCTGCAGGGGGGCCAGCAGATTTAATTAAAGAACAAATGGCCACTATCTGTACCAAGTGGCAGCTGTGTCCTTCACATCGGCAGTTCTCTGACAAACAGTGCTCCCTGGAGCCTTGGCCCCCCAGCCAACAGTACCGTCCATCCCCCAGAGAGAGGAGGTCATAAGGGTTGGGCTCAGGACCACTCCCTTCTTATGAAGGCAAAATCGGAAGCCCAAGAGGTTCACGGTGCTTCCCAGGCCACCCAGCCAGGTGCCCTGCAGTTGGCCTGGCCGGCACGTGAGTGGGCCCTCCTCAGGGGAGTCGGAAGCTCCCAAATCTGAAGACCAAGTGTGGTGCTCACAACTTCCGTGTTCTGTGGCAAACGGGGCTGCGGTGCCCCTTGGCACTGGAGAGGGATGAAGAAGTGGCACTTGCACACGAGCTAGGCACAGTCTCCCCGGAACGTGATAAAATCTCCTACAGATAACCACAACACCTACGGCAGCGCCTGACACCATGATCCCAGGTATACAGGGTACTGAGTACTCAGCAGGCAGGTATTCAAGTTTTGCTTTCTGGGATGTTCCAGAATTTTTTCCCCACTCCACCATGGATGCAGAGCGTGGGGATGCAGAACCCAAAGGTCAGAGGACCGGTTAACCCAAAACTCCAATTAAAAAACAAACACACCAAAAAGATCAAAGCCCTGGCGGCTCTGCACCCACAGCTTCAGCCCTACTAATGGTCTGGCGTATCGTCTTCCAGAAACTACATCAGCCACCTCTGCATGTTTGCACCCCAGTGCGTCTCTGTGACCACACGGAGGCATCTACTTCCTTCACCCCCGTGACGGGCCCTGGGCACCCAGACAGACGCAGCCTGGCCCTGGGGACCCGGCCAGCCTCCTGCAGGCACCTGCTCTGAGGTGACGGGTACACCTGACCGGCCCACATCAACAGTGCTGGGCGAGGGCAGTGACCGTCACACATTTTTTGTACTTTTTGTTGTCTATTTCCAGAGGAAACTGCATGATGGGGACACTGTGGGACAGGAAGGAGCAGGGTCGCTGGGCGGAGTGCCGACGAACCCAGTGAGAAAGCTCTGGCTGCAGGGCCCTAGGCTCCTGCCATCCAACCCTCGGTGACACACACACACAGAACACAACTTCAAGAAGTGACCTTCCACAAGCCCCTGGAACAGGGTGTGGAGTAGCTGATCATTTTTAAAATAAGCAGAAGTAACTGACATCAAAAAAATGTAACAGCCGGACCAGGAAGCTAAGACTCCTAGCACAACAGGAAACGGGGATTGGCCCCTGGATTCCACAGGCACACCTGCTCTGCCCTGGCCTCTCCAGGGCGCCATGTTGGAGAATGCCCAGGCCCCCTGCTGTGCGGGTGGGGTGGGGCCACAAGGCCTTGCTTCAAATGCTGTTTCCCCCAGAGGGCTACCTGTGCCTGGAGCACCCGCCTGGTCCCAGGGTGTGGAGCCCATGGGGAAGAGCCTGGGAGACCACATCTGGGCGGGGCGCCTCGTTCCCATGCTGGGGAACCACAAAGGGTGTGGCAGCTTGGATACGAGATGTCCCCCAACAGCTCCCGCAGCAGTGAAGGAATGCAATGGGTGAAACGATCAGATAATGAAAGCTGTACTCTAACTGGTGGATTAGTCCACTTGATGGATAAATAATTTGAATGGATTACAGGTGGGGCATGGCTGGAGGAAGCAGGTCACTGGGTGTGCCCGTGGGGATTATATTTTGTCCCTGGCTCCTCCCTCTCCCTCTCGGCTTCCCGCTGCTAGGAATGGACAGCTCTGTCCTGCCATGCCCTTCCACCACGATGTGCTGCCTCACCTCAGCCTAGAGTGACCAACTAGCTTGACCGTGGACTGAACCTCTGAAACTTTGAGTCCAAAATTAACTTTTCCTCCTCTAAGTTGTTCTTGTCCAGTGTTTTGGTCACAGTGATGTAAAGCTGAGTAACACTGAGGGCAAGTTTTCTGAAGTGTTCAGAAACACTGGTGTGGATGGCACATGGAAAGCCTGGAACTTTCACGGCGGGGGAGGGGGAGAAGTGGCCTCTTGCTGGCAGCATAACGACGCGGGTTCAGACCGGGTTCAGCCTCTCCCCCACCCCCAACCGGGAGGAAAGGAGCTGTGAGCAAGAGCAATTCGCTGGGACAGCATCAGACACAGGGCTGATGTCCCCGGGGCAGCCTCCTAGGCCAGCACTGCTGCCTCCTGACCGTGGCTTCTCTTGTCGACAGCTCACTTATGGGGTACAATATGGCGTGCCTATGTTTTTAATCTATGTAAGGAATAACATGGAGCCAGACCAATTCCAATACTCGTCTATTTACTGTCACACTGGCACTCCAGTGTCCCTGTGGAAGTGTCCTTGGTGCCAGGCCACTGAGAGGACCCAGGAAGGCCCTGCCCCCTGCCTCCTTTGGGGTCCCAGTGAGCAGGGCCCCACACAGCCCTCTGCACCTCCAGGTGAGGACGGAGGCGCCCCTCTCAGCCACCTGCACGGCCTCCAGGAGCCTTGTGCACTCGCGTCCGTCCCTCGCTTGGGTGCCTGCTGGGTGCTGGGCACTGCCTCAGGATGCAGGCAGACCCCGACCACACCCACCCACAGCTGTGGCAGGGCACTCCCAGCTGCCTCCCACAGGGACAGTGCCACGGTGGGCGGGGGGGACCACAGTACAGGGTGCAGTGTGCAGGACCCGGGGAGGCAGCACATGGGGAGAGCCATGTCACTGCGGGGCTGATCCTGGAGGCCACAGGGAGACACTGAAGCAGAGTCCTGGCAGGATCTCCGCGGGGCTGGAGAAGCCATGTTCCAGCTCAGCAGCCTCATTGCTACAGGAAAGGCTCCCAGACAGCCTCGGCTCTGGTGGGATCCAGAGTCGGTCCAGGTGCCCCTCACTAACCCTGTGGCCCTTCCTGTCAGCTTGCTCTTAATCCAGTAATGACCGGTTAGCAGTGGGGCCTGCACTAGTGTCCTAAGTCAAGCTGAAGGCAGCTCCCACCAGTGGAGGCCACGTGGCGGTGTGGCCTTGACCAGCTCCAGGGGAGGCTCTAGGACTGAACAAGGGCCCTGGACCCTCACCCCCTCACCAGACTCATGACGACAGCGCCAGGGGCGTGAGGAGAGGCCTGCTCTTCCTCTTATATGGCTTCCTCTCCTGCTGGGGAGTCAGCTCCTGAGAGTAAGCCTGGTCACAACCCAAAGACAGAGAAGCACCAGGTTCAACACTCCCGGAGGACACAGAACCACCCATCTCAGCTGATCAAATGTCACAAAAATAGGGTCCACCTGCTTGGCACGGCCACCCCTGCACCCGTGTGGTCAGCCCAGGCCGTACTTCCCGCCTGTGCCCTCGTCAGCTAGCTGCAGGCTCCAGGTCACCTGCTCAGCATCTCCAGTGCGCCGAGGGCCCTGCCCCTCTACAAGGTCCTCGATCGCCGAGCGCCTGGTGTGAAGATCCTGTGGGAATCCCTCGGAACAAGGGGCCTTTGTGCGTCTGGAACGGACCGCAGACCGCGACGCATCAATCTGCAGCCCCTCTCTCCAGACCTCGGAGCGCCACTGGCTTTGTGTGCTGGGCACTGACTGGACGCAGTGTGGGTAGGTGTGGTTAATGGGACCCCCTCACGCAGTCCTTGAAAGGAGAGGGCCTCTGCCACTTTAGAGAGAGGAAGCAGGAGACTTCTGCAGGCTTGCCAGCCACCGGGCCCCAGGGCCCCAGCTCCCAGCCCTTGCTGCAGGGCACCAGCAAGACACAGGGCGCGCCCCACTGTGCTTCTCTGCCTGCGTCAGGGGGCACCAAGCCTGCAGCCACGGTAGCAGGCACACAGCAAGGCCACTCACACCTGCACCATGACCTTGCGCACACTACTCTGGCCTGAGCTCGCCAGGTGCTGGCCGAATCTGAGGCAGAGCCTCACTGCCCTGCTTTCGACCTTACCCTTAACCACAAGTGGACCCCTGGGGTCCGGCTGCACCTCCCCCCACAGGAAGCCCCTTCCTGGAGAGGCTGCGACTCCCCCTGGTCTGGCAGCAGCGGGTCAGCTCGGAACTGAAGGTGAACGTCTCTGAAAGCCAAGACTATACGCTGTATACACACAGCAATTTGTTACTGTGAAAAACCATCTGTTTCTCGGTATTACAATCCTCAGAGGGCAAATTATAGCCAGCGTTCAACATAAAACATCAATTTAAACCATCAACTATTCATAATTTCAATTCTTTATTGGAAACCAAGGACATAAATGTCAGGGAATAAAGCAATATTTCTTTTATTAACTGTTCCATTCATCTGGCTATTAAATAAAACCAGGGCCCCAATAAATGGCAGGAGTCTTTGCCTGACAGCCACACCAAATAGCTCTATAATTCTCAGACGCTTTAAAACAACGAAAACGGCATTATTTGAAAAGTTAGAAACTTTAATATATAATAAAATTAAGATTAATGTGCTCTTAATACCTCATGAGCCTGCCTGCAGTGTCCCCATATTCAAATGGGTTTCTTTTTGCACGTTTTTATTTTTAACAGTGCTCACTTGGTAGAGAGAACGCAGGGGTTTATGAGCAGCTTTGTGGACGCCAACACCTCCAGCATTTTTCACTGACATCTAGCTTTCCCAGGCTGGAGCCACCACCCCACCACTTGCCTGGGCCTGTGGCACCAGGGATGCCATCTCAGAAGTGCAATTCCGGGAGCACGTGGCCCTCAGGGCTCGGCCCCGTGGGGCGCTCAGAGCAGTCGGGCAAGCGCAGCCTGCCGAGCGGGGCAGGTTCTCCTGGCAAGCGATGGGCTGGGGTTCCCCCGCTTTTTTTCTTTTTTCAGACAATATGAGGGATTGAAAATGAAACCCACGCTGCGTGGCGGAGTGTCTGCGGTGCCCCTGAGCACCAGCCCAGCCCTGGGCTAGGATTTTTATAGCATCTTTCACAGCAACCCTGCAGGGCGGGTTCGTTTTACAGGTCTGAAAGGTGAGTCGCCACTAGTCCACACCCGTGAGTGCATCTGAGCGTCACTCAGCAAGGAAGTGTAGACCAGCACAACAGGAGCCCATGTCCTCTGCCTTCGCCTAATGGCTGTGACAGGCACTTAAGTAATCACTCACTGCAGCTAGGAGCTGCAGCAAGCCAGGGCATTGCAGGGTGGGGCACAGAGCAAAGGACTCGCCCCACTCCCCTGGGGAGGCTACGCCTGCGCCGTGCTGTGCAAACGCTGCCACTGTGGTTTGGATCCCAAACGTCCCTCAAAGGCCCTGGTGTTAAGGCCCAGGTCTCCAGCTTGGAGCTATTGGGAATAGTGGACCCTTTAAGGGGTGGGGACTAGCGGGAGTGTTCAGGTCACTGGGGGTGTGCCCTCGAGGGAGAGTGGGACCCTGCCCTTCCTCCCTCTCCCTCTCTCTCCACTTCCTGGCCAAGAGGTGGGGGTTCTGCTCCCCTCGTGCCCACCCTGATGTGCTGCCTCACCACAGGCCCAAAGGAGCGGGGCCGTCTCATCAGGGACCGGGACCTCTGAAAGCAGGAGCCAAAACAAACCGCTTCTCTTTGCAAGCTGCTTCACTTGGGCATTCGTTACAGTGGTGAGAGTGACTAGCACATCTGTGGTGGCCCCTTTCTCTTTTGAAGGCTTGATTTCTAGGACAGAGGCTGTTACCCTAAGAATGATTATTTAAAGGAAGCAAACAGCATTAAAAACAGCACTTCTACATTGGAAGCGCCTCCCGCCACCCACGCCCTCAGCAGAGCAGTTCTCCTTCGGCCACACGGTCCTTGACCTCCTGCCAAAAACATAAACACCTCCACGCTTCTGAGGAGTGTGGTGACTGCAGTCGTGAGTGGCGTGAGTGGCGTGTGAGGCTCCTTCCTGCTCAGGTGGGCTGTCCCTGCAGTGAAGGGAAGCACTGACTGACAAGGGCACTGAGCCTAGGCCCACACCTCCATGGGTACCCCTGCCACCTGGGGGAGGGGACCAGGGCTGTCCCTGCTGGGTAGATGAGGAAGCTCAAGAGGCCATGGGGCCTTCTAGGGCTACCAACGTCCAGCTCCCAGCCTCCCCCACTGGCCCGCAGCCCCTCAGTGACAACAAAGAGGCAGCCACACCTGGCCTCTTCCGCTTGGCTACGGGAGCTCTCGGCCTCAGCAGCTACGCAGGAAAAGCCCACTTCCAGGGTCAGAGACTTTACTGGCGTATTATTGGCCAGAGCCGAGTCTTCCTTTTTAGCCTCAAATGCAGGAACTCCATCCATGAGCAGTCGAGCAAACACCTGCCCAGGTGCACACAGGAACCTCTCCAGGGCCTGCTTCTCCTCCTCGTGTTTCCTACTGTCTTATTTAAAGCTTGCTTCTGGTGACTACAGAAAACAATAGCTACTGTTCCCTCCTGCTCTGTGACCAAGCAAAGCCTGCTCTGTTGGAGTCAAAACCTGAACCTCTGAAGTCTCCGATAGCTGCACTTCCAATTCAACACCACCCAAGACCCTTCAGGTGTAATTCCAGTAAACGCCCAGGAAGTGTGACTGGAGTCCCTCCTGGGAACGGCTCAGCCTGGCACTCGACACTGATCAGCGACTCTATGGCAGGGCCACTTTCCAGCTCAGAACTGACCCTCATCATTTGTTGCACAAACACATGACTCCTGACTGCTATGTGCCAGCAGCTATTATTCTTCACCAAAAATGCAACCGGTTTTTGTACTCATGTAAACTGTGTCTTAATGGGGACACAGGTGCAGGGGGAGGCAGCCAGGTAGAGGATGGGTGTGTTCCTGGTGGGTCACAGGGACACAGACTCAGGGTTCGTGAAAAGAAGGGGGCCCTTCATGCCACGAACCTGCCCGCTCATCTACTCTGCCAGGGGAGGCTGTCTTACAACTCCCTAGGGCAAGCCTGAGGACCACACGGCCACTTCCATTTATTTGCACACTTCCAAAGTCAGAGCAGATACTCTGGTAACTAAATAAAACAGGCCTCTAGAGCACAGGCCCTAGGACGTCGAAGGGCCAGGCTAGAGGGCGGAAGGCGGATGTGCAGCCTTGGCTTCCTGCGGGGAAGGGAGCCCAGGCCTCCAGGTGGATACGTGGGGCAGTGGCCACCTCCGGGAGCTCACAGAGCTGGGGAGCATGGGGAGCCAGGGACTGGCTGCACAGGGCACTCAAGCAGCCAGGGGCATGTGGGGTGGCATCTGCACAGAACCCGTGCCATCTGCCTGCCCGCTCTAAACCATCCCTGGGTGAGTGAGGACACTTAATACAAGGCAAATGGTGTGCGGAGAGTCACCACACCGCATGCTTAGGGACTGACCACAAGGAAAGGAGTCTGGGCTGTGCAGTGTGGACAGCAGGGTCAGAAATAATTTCAGTCTGGGGGACCTGCAGACGGGGGTTCTGCAGACAGGGTACCTGAAGGTGCGGGGCCCGCTGTCATCTGTTCCTTGGGAGAGCCAGGCAGAGGTTGGGTTTGGTAACGTATAGCTGCTCATTCCCAAGACCTCGAGCGGCAACGTGGCGGCCTCGGTGGTCCTCTGCTGACAGCACTGGCCACAGGCTCCCTGGTCTGGGCCGCACAGAGCCCTTCCACCCAGCGGCTCCGGCAGCCCAGCACCTGCCACTGGCCCAGCCTCAGTGCACAGGCAGGCTTCCCAACAGACCAGCGAAGGAAGGAATGGAAGGCTGGGCCCAGCCAGGGGCTCCTGCCCCACCACGGGCTGGTGAGGCGGCCGGGTCGGCCCCAGCACACCTTCCTTTGGCTGCCTTTTGAGTATCTGTGAGGAAGACCTGAGTCCAGATCTCTCAACCCAATGTGTGATTTATAATATTATGCTGATAATTAATTATATGGTTTATCCAATTTGCAACAGCAATTCAAAATCTAGTAACATCAATTTTCTATGATACTTCATTAACTTGGGCTTTTGCCAAAAATTCAAACTTTTAAGTAGTACCAGATTCAAACGTGGCTCCTCCGCGTGTGTGAGAGAGATGACCTGCCCAGTGACAGTCCCAGGGGCCTCCCCAGGGCCCAGGGAACCAACCCCTGGGGTATCTTGCTGGCGTAGCCTCATGGGCTGGGACAAGCCGGTCGCCCAGTTGCCCCCAGAGAGCTTCTCCAGGAGCCTGCACTCGCCCAGGGGGCTTTGCGGGAATGGGAAGAGCAGGAGGCAGTGCCGGGCAGCCCCTTGGTGACTTGGGACATTTCACTCTCCCACCCACACAGCAGCTGCCCTGCCAGTCCACAGAGACGGAGCATCTGCCACAGCCCAGGCTCCGAACCAGGACGCTGTGAAATAACCAGAAAGAACCCTGCTCTCATGCGGCTGGCATCCCAGGAAGGACAGACAAGGAGACAGCAAGCCAGATGATGTGTGACAGGCACAGAGGGCGTCACGGGCAGCCCACAGCGGCAGAGGCCAGGCCAGCTCAGGGCGGGTGGGGCAGCTGGGCTCCTGAGCGAGGACAGCGCGAGGCCTTGGGGACAGGAAGGAGGGCTTCAGGAGGCCGAAGGAGCGAGGCTGCGGGATCCGAATCACAGCAGCTAAAAACAGAACAGGCTGCTGGGCGAGGAGATGCGGCTGAGACAGAAGCCCAGGCACAGCTGGCCGTGGAGGCACAGGGGGCAGCCGGGAGGAGTGGGCTTGGGGAACTAGCAGCGGGAGATCACACCCAGGCTTTAGCCTGAGGGGCTCGTGGGTGCTGACATCATTTCCTGGGGTGAAGGAGGACCAGGCTGCTGGCAGAGGTAGTGGGTGAGGGCCTTAGCGTCTCTCCTCTCTTTGCCCCCAGTCCTGGGGATGGGGTCCAGCAGCTCTCTACTAGCTCCTTATATATTAGAGACAGGGTCTCACTAAGTTGTTTTAGGGCCTTGCTAAGTTGCTGAGGCTGGCCTCGAACTTGCCATCCTCCTGCCTCAGCCTCCTATGTTGCTGGGATTACGTGCAACCTGCCCGCAGCAGTATTTCTCCTTTTAAGCCATGCCGAGTCTGAGGTGTCCTCAAGAATAGGTGCCAGGCAGAGCAGGCGGCTGAGTATTTGGGTTCACATCACAACAGAAGCCATCCTCCTCTGGCTGGTATTTAAAGCTGAGAGTGGCTGGGGTCTTCTGGGGATAAAGTGGAGACATTGAAGAGCAGGACCCCATGCCTGGTGAGCAGAGGTAGCAGGGGTAGGCCAGGGTGTCCGGCCGTCTGGAGGACAGCGACCTGAGGGGGCAGAGAGACCAGCCACAGGGAGCTGGGTAAAAGCTCGAAGCTGCTCCTTGTGATGTCACGGTGTCCGCCCTGTGCGCGGCCATGCTCGAAGGCAAGATCTCAACTCAGAAGTCTTACAATTCTTGGCTCCTGGAGGAGGAACTTTGTCTTTATTTTTAAATAATGGTATTTCTTCAAAGGGCAACTTCTGGTCAGGTCAAACCGTTTTTACAGACTAAAGAGAGAGCAGAAGGAACAGTGGCAGACACAAGGACAGAACCTTCTGGAATGCCGGTGGCTGGGAAGGTGGCGAAGCTTTGGAAGGGGCAGGAAGAGGTGTTTTGTGGGCCATACCATCAGGAGTAGAGAGAGAAGTGGAGAAATGAAAAGCTGACAGGGAAAGGGACCCGTATTCCAGTGTCAGCATCAATGAAACAGAACGAGTAAAATTCTAGTAACACCTGCTGGCCGCGGCCCTGCTGTTGTCCTGGAACCGGGCGGATCAGGACAACAGCGCAGGGAGGACGCGGAGCCTCTGCACCTCCGGGACAGCGAGGCCCAGGAAGCCAACAGGTCAGGAGTTCCAATGCGTGCGGCTCTCTAACTCCCACGTGCTGCCACCTCACACCAGTCACAGGACACTTAGTGCTGCTCAGAAAAGAAAGGGAAAGACGAGGACCAGGACCGAGGGGCCCTCAGTCACAGCTCTCTGGAAAGCCCTCAGGCGTCCGCATCCCGAGTATAGCTTTGAGGGGAAATTCACTTCAAACTCCTGCTCCCTGTCGGGGTTTTAAATAAAAGATTACTTATGCATATTTTGGGTTCTCATTCCCCCATCTCTCAAAGACAGATTTTTTATTCTCTTTTATTTAGGGTATTTAAAAGAATATTGCACTGGGAAAATGAGCTCTCTGCTTGCGGGGAGAAAATAGATCCCTGTGCCTCACGCCATACCACAACTGCTGTCGGATTCCAAAGCCAAGTGAGAAACCCGAGTTGCATAATTAGCAGCCAAGGGCCTGGAAAGGTGTTTATATCTGTAAGGCAAACGAAGGTTTGGGGAGAAGTCTGGGATGTGTAACAGAATTAATGCCACACTCTGCAAACACAAGGAAGAACCCACGAGATAAGCAGCCCACCGGAAAGAACAGGCCAGGAC
>JAJEJO010000583.1:101383-210448 GCA_020662805.1 Glaucomys volans | reverse complement strand
GAGTGCGGGCTTCCGAGCTGCTTGCGAGCTCCTTGTCACCTCAGAGCACTTCCAATTTCCTAAGAAGTTCAGAAAATGTTAACGCGGGACTTCATTTCTAGCGAGCTCTGAAACCGGGAAGGAAGGAACCAGAAGTGTGGTTTGGAGCAGCCCGTGCGGACGGGCTCCGGCTCGGGGCTCCTGCCGCCGACACGTGCGGTGCCCACGCTCTGCTCGGCAGCGCAGCTGCCTCACTCCATCAAGGTCTCCGGTTCAGGGCCGTGCGGGGTTGATCCAGGCGCTGGGGCCGTGGCTGCACTGAGCCTCATCCAAGCAGAGGGAACTCCGAGAGCATCAGTCACTCTTCCACACATGCATCGAACTAAGATTTACGTGGTCAGAGCAGAAAGAGCAAAACTAACCCTGCAGCCCTCAACTCTCCCCAGCAGGCTGCACCCTGCGCCGGCTTGGTGATGGTTGGGATGCACCTCTCCCAGGAGACAGGTGCCTCCTGGTGGCTGAGCTGTGATGGACGTGAGTGGGAGGAGTCCAGTGGGTCATGGGCCTCAGACATGGGTCAATGTCACCCAGCATGCCACATACTAAAGCTGAGGGTTAGGAGGCAAGTAAGTTCTGGCCACAGGGAGACCCAGAGAGTACAGCCTCCGTGGAGAAAGCAGGCCTGGCGTTGCTGGAACCCAGACGTGCTGTCAAGGGCTCCCACACCTGACCAGGGCTCACTGAGTGCCTGGTTCCTCTCTCTCGGATGCAGCAGAGTGGGCAGGGCTACTTCATATTCAGCTGCTGAAAAGCAATCCTCCAAACCCGAGGGTTGCTTTAGGATCAGGGGAGGAAGGCAGGGTGCAGCGGCCCCGGAGCCCTGGCCTTCCAGGCAGGGTCAAAGGTTGTCCAGGGCAGTGGTGACTGGCACAGGCTGCATTCCTGAGCACAGGGATAGCCCCGTGGACACCCACCAACACCCCTGCAGACACCGCCCAGAGGCCAGTCACAGCTGACTGACCCAAGGGAGGCCTGGGCCCGCAGGCCCCGACCAGCCTGATGCCCTGGGACCAGAAGCACAGTGTGAGGAGCAAGCAGCCCTCTCTCCCTCCTGGCGGCTGAGCCAAGCACAGGGACACCAGGGGATGGCAAGGTCACACTCTGCCACATGAACCAGCAGCAGTAGCCACTGGCCAGGTAAAAACTGAAGGGTAATCAGAGAGCAGACGCACCCACCACACGGGCCTCTTCAAAGCCACCGGGGCTGGAGCTCCGGGAGACATCTCCTCCCTCCAGCAGGGTCCCTCAACCCAGCCAGCCCTGAACATTCTTAGAGACCTCCATGTCCCAGAACAGCAGGAACCCCCCAAAAGGGAACCACGCAGATTTAAAAGGGAGACAGGACAGTCCCTGGTCCTAAGGATCAGGCTTCACATGCCACTCTCACTTTCTATCTGGGACCAACACGTGCTGCCCACACCTGTAAATCCAGCAGAAGTCCCCTCGACACCGGGCCCACGTCTCTCCTTCCAGATGCATGTAGGGCGGCCTCTATTAGCCTACCAGACACATGCAGGCGCTCGGCTGCTGGAAACGCCTAGCCAGCAGCACAGCTGAGCGAATTGCCTTTGAGGGTCCTGGGGAGAGATCTCCGCCAGTACCAGAGAAGCTGCTGCCTCCTCCAGTGCCCTGTCCTTGGCTCATGGACACCCCAAGTCTGTGATTCCTCTGCTTGCCCTCTTTGCACTGACTGCTGGGAGCTCACAGTCCAGTCTGCGGGTCACACACGCATGGCTGCCCATTTCTCCATCTCCTGTCTTTCCCTCCCTCCACTTCCTCTTCCTTCCACCAGTACCAGTCTGGTGTCTTGCTCATCACCGCTAACCATACCTTAACAAGCCATCAGAAATACTTTCTGGAAGTTGGCAGAACATAGCCAGCCCAAAGACAGCCATGGCACAGTGGCAGGAACATGGTGTGGTGGCACCAGCTCTGGCAGCCAGTGGCCTCTGAGCCTCATCCACTCAGGTGCACAGTGGGGAAGCGCCTTTCCTGGGTAGTTGTGGCCACACTCAGCTTGGTGCCTCACACATGGTAGGTGCTTTGGCTATTGCTCAGCTCCCTTTCCTTTCACTATAGGCAAAACTGACAGAAATCCCACCCCAAGTCCCCAAGCAACCCTGAACCTCTACAAGGAGATCAGCTGGCCAAGGATCCCCCTGACCAGGAATGTGAAAGTCCAGGATGCTCCCCAGGCCTGGGAAGTTCAAGTCCCATTCCCGATGCCTAGACTCCCCTGCTGTCAGGCAGCCCACAGGACGCCCGGCCCTGAGCTCTGGCTCTCCAGCACCAGCCATGGAAGCACCACAAACCCAGTCTGCTGATTCCTCTGGGATGGTCTTTTGCAAGTCATCTACCCCAGGCGGCCCGCCCCTCACTCAGTCAGATCCTGGGCCACATTCTGCAGCTGTCACTCAATGTTGGCAGGGGGAGTGACGCCTCATTTGAATTTTAACCAGCACAGTAATTAGAAAGGCCAATCTGCCGCACGCAGCATCCTACAACACATTTGAAACCCAAATACAAATATTTCAGACTGTGCCCTGTGTGGAATATCCATTTTAAGTTGCGACATGTAAACTACAAGCTCCGTCTCATGTCTTTCCATCTTGGGCTTCAAAGATGTGACCTCTTTTGTACTGCAACCAACTCCAGCAAGAAGACAAGGGTGGCTTCAGAGGGAGGAGGGAGGAGGCCCCACAGGAACCATGGGGGCCAGGGTCAAGGGCAGAGTTACTTAATCCTTACTGTGGGCCACAGGCCTCATTTCTCCAAGGTAAATGCTAATTTCTATGGGTATGTATTTAAGTAGGTTCCAGAAGCACACACTGCACACATTTCCAACTAAAGATAGAAACTATGCTTAAAAAGCTAATTTGGTATTTTTAGAAGTGTGGGCTTCTTTGATCTGGCCAAAAGAGGCTTGAAATTCAGCTTCAAACTATTTCAGGCCACACTGCACAGCACTGAAATGACTGTCAGCTTAAGTTCCTTCAGTCACTGAGAGCGTGTGATTCTATAAACCTGCACCCTGGGAAGGCTGAAAATTCAGAGCTGAACTTGACATTGGAGTTCTCTTCATTAGGAGGATTTGAGTTTTGACAAAGGAGGTGAACTTCACAAAGGATGATCTGGTTGCTCGTGTCTGCAACACTGTCAGACTCCACACTCAGGGTTCTCTCTTAAAGGCCCAGGACGGTCTGGGTGCCTGTGTGCTCAGTGCTCAGTCGTCCGGGAGGAAAGGCAGGCCTCCAGCAGACAGGGCACGTGTCACAGGCCTCTGGCCCTGAGGGGCCGCACTAGGCCCTGGATGCGTGAGGAAGGAGGTGTGGAGCTGAGTGCCTGGCCCAAGGCCACTGAGCTGCCCGTTGCAGAGCCAGCCAGCCCTCCAGAGCTGCTCCCCCACCATGCTCCTCTCTCCCATTCAGGCAGTATGACATCCTGGGAAGGGCCAAAGAATTCTAGACTGTTCCTGGGGCTCTCCAAACACACACACACACACACACACACACACACACACACACACACACATTCTCAACTACTTTAAAAGCTATGGCAAGTCTGAACCTGGGCCCCAGCCTTGGTTGCTTTTATTGTTTTTTCTTGAGATAGAGTCTAGGTTGTAGAGGCCGGGCTCTCTGGCCTCAGCTTCCGCACCCAGTTGGCCTTGGTCTCTAATGCCCACATCAGAACATGCACTTGATATGGGAAGACCCTGTTGCTTCTTTTTCTCTGTTAAGACAGATAAAATGATAAAGGACGAAGACCTCGAGGCATTGCCATTACGAAAAGTCCCCAAAGGCCTAGACAGTGTGTCTCCATGATCTTGTGGACTCCAGCCCCAAGGCCCCAAACTGCAGATGAGGAAACAGGCCTGATGGGAGGAGACTCGCATATGATCCCTGTGAAGTTCCTGGGGCCCTTCAGGCCTCTGCAGAGAGCAAGGTGTGCACCCTGTTCCCTCAAGCAGTGCAGATCACTGCAAGGATGTGGTTCGATTAAGCGACTTGGCTCCCAGAAGGTGCGCTTGTGGTTTTTCACCCTTGACGGGTACTGGCCCAGGCCAAGCTAGGGGAGCGTATTCCTTTAAAGCAGTTGCAGGCCATTATTTGCAGTAGAATTTGCACTGAATGAACATTACACAAACAAAAAGCTTTTAAAAGCTTCTGAAACCTGCAGTTTTGACTCTTTCCCAGTGGGGACAGAATCCAAATCGTCAGGCACTGCGGGTCTAGTGCAGCGTTGCAGAAGCTGTTAAGGCTTGATTAGTCATCGAAACAGACACTTGGCTAAGTCACCAATGTGTTAAATGGGAAAAGATTCCAAGTAATCCCTTCCCAAAGGCAGCTAGAACCGTGGGTGGGTGGCAGTGCTGGGATGGGGCCACTGACTCCAGCCAGCCCTGGGTTGAGGTCCCCCGTTTGGCCGGCGCATGTGGCCAGGGGCACCACTCCACACGGGGGCAGCAGCACTGTCTCAGGGCGTTGTGGATTAGCATGCTGGGGTGCCCTGGCCACTCACACCCCCAGGGCCTCAGCCCTGTGACCCGCCCTTCCTGTCCTTCCCTCCACGGGCCCTCACGCACATCTACCACCTGGGACATCCTGAATCCAGGCTCCAGAATCCAAGAACCACCAGCAACCACCAGACTTTCAATTTTCCAGGAAGAAGAACCAGAAAGTTTTTGTGTGATATGTGAAATTAAATTTTAAAACACAAACCAGGACAAGCCAACGCAGCCGTCACCCACACTGCCTGTCACCACGTCCAGCAGTCCTCCGCCGACCCGCGGCACCTGCCCTCACCCCGCTGTCTGCAGTGAACCTGAGCTGCCCGTCACCCTATCTAGCTTTTCAGTGTGAAGCTCTAAAAGACAAAGGCCCTTAAAAAAAGTCATCCCAACACCGTTATCGCTGCTACAAACAGTGACAGTGATTCCAACCACACCTAACACCCAGAAGTCCGTGCGGAGTCCCCACTGTTTCGAATCAGCACGCAGCAGGGCCACGCCCGCACCTGGCCCACCTCTTCGGTCTCCTCAGACCGAAGCTCCTCATCTCTAAGGGTTGGAACTCGCTCCATTTTTCTGGACTATGAGGCAGCAGCAGGCCTGCAGGAGAAGCTGGGCGCAGCCTGCGACGGCCCTGGGCTTCCCTGCCGCCACCACAGGCGGGAACACCAAATGGCCAGTTCCTGGCAGCTTTTCCAGCTGGTGTCCCTGCAGGATCCTGGAAGAACTGGTCTGGGAAGGAGACACTGGGCACCACTGCCAGCCTGACTGGGCACCTCTGAGAGGAGCACAAGTCTCCTTGTGGTGCCCCCTCTCAGCACGGGGCAGGAGGCACAGGGCCTCGGACACGAGTCCCCAGGAGCTCAGAACAGAGGCTGGGACCTGCAAACCCCTCCTGACCTGGGTGGCCTCTAAGTGCTCCGGAGGCTGCGCTGCCCATGTCGGGTGACAGCACCTGGCCTACCTGAGTCTCAATGCGAAGAGTGAGGACACATCCCTGTCACACTGGCAAAATCAGGCCCGGGAGACCAGGCAGAACAGACAGCAAAATGAACAGGCTGATTCTAAGACTGTGTGTCAGAGAACTGCAGGAGAAATGGCCTCCAAACAGCTGTGACAGCCGTGCCCCGCGGGCAGCCCCAGACAAGGGAGGCTGCCCCCAACAGGACCAGGGCAGTCACAGGGTCCGTGGGCTCTCCCTTCTCAAGCCTGCCTCAGTCAGGACTTGGAAGCACAGGGGCTGGGGCCCCTGGTGGCAGAGGGGCCCTGGAGGAGTGGTGGGGTCAAGCAGGTCACCAGCCATGTGACACCAGGCAAGCCCTGCACCGCTCTGTTTCATCTTCACCTGCCCCTCCGCACACAGCAGCAGCCAGAGGGGTCTTTCTGGAACACAAATGGGACCTTGCCATCACCACGCATGAGAGAGAGAGACACACACAGAGAGAGAGACTGAGTGAGCAAGCAAGCGAGTGACAGGGACCTCAACCCGAGGCCTCATCCCTCCGCAGTCTGGTCACTGCAGGCGCTCAGCACACACCGAGCCCTTGAAGGAGGTCGCAGCAGAACTCAGCACCTCCCAGATGCAGGAGGATCGTACTGAGGACAGCGACGGCTCAGGTGTGGCTGCTGTAAACCCAGGCCAGGTGGCCTCCCCTCTCGGGTCTCCTCTCAGGCCAGCTTCTCCCAGGGGCCCACACTGACACATGAGCCCCTGGGCCGAGGCCTGGCAGGGGAAGGGGTGGGGCCTTGCCCACGCGCACGATCACGCCATAAAAACCCGCCCTCCTGCACACCATGGGTATCCAGGGACCTGAGCACGCACGACTTCCCGTTCCACGTCCCAGGACCCCAGCAGCACAGGACGCCCACGCCCTGAGGACCTTCCCCTAGAACGCTCTGCACCATAACGACACCAGCAGATGGCATGAGGGAACAGGGCAGGACAGCCCCACACCACGGCTGGGAGCTTACCACAGCCAAGGGGACCATGCTCGGCCGCCACCTAAGAACAGGTGGCTGAGAAGTCTCACAGGTCCAGACGCCAGCTGTGGTGGACCGGGCAGCACCCCACCTCAGGGGCAGAACCAGCCAGGCCTGGCTGCAGCGGGGAGTGACCTGCCTCTGTCCCACTCCCTGCTCCCGGTCACTGGGGCCCGTGGACACGCCTTCACCCTCGTCCAGCTCACCATGTGCCTGCTGTTCCGAGCAGAGGCCAGCACAGAGGCAGTCAGTCAAGGGACAGTGGGCGGAGGGAGGCTCCCCTGAGTCTGGAGGGGCCGGGTCCACTCCTGAGACCTGTAGACTCCAGGTCGTGGGGGGAAACCATTCTTCCTGCCCACCATCTCCAGATGGTGTCCCCGTCCCCAGAGGAGCACTGCCGACTGGGACAGCTCACCCAGTGACCAAGGCTACCTTTTCAGAGATGTGCTGCTCTCAGGTCCTCCAGCTAAAGTCACCTCCTGTGTTGGGCCTGAACTTCATCCTGCCACTCGTTACATGGGACAGCAGTTCCCTGGGAGACTGTAATGAATGTGGCACTTGCTTTACCTGCCTGGCCACTGCTGGGCACCTTGTGAGCAGGGACCCATCTGGGCCCAAAGCTCCTGGCATCTGGCAGGGTGACCGCAGCGGTCTACAGAGCATCAGAAACCGAGTGGTCTGTGTGGGCCCTGCTCGCCAGGATGGCCAGGGCAGCGGCAGCGGCGTTTCCCACGCACGCTCTCCTGCTTCCTCTGCCAGAACTGCGTGCCTGTCAGGCCCCTCAGCCCCCGAGTGCCAGGGTGCTCTAAATGCCCACAGTAGGGTATGGTCACCCCAGTTGTCAGATGAAAACACCGAGGCCTGAGGACTCACCCAGGGTCACAGTACGAGTGATGTGTGGGAGACGGGGATGCCTCCGTCACCGGGGCCTCCTAGCCAGTTCTGTCCTTCAGCTCCCGAAACCTCCCAACACGGTCAGGTGCCAGAGGCGTCCTGAACTCTCACGCTGAAGGCTGGGGACGAGTCCTAGTTCCCTCTCAAGATCACACAGGAAAGGGCAGGTCTGGTCGGGGAGCGCGCCCACACCGCAGCATCCCCTGCACCTCCCACCACAGCACCTGAGGGGCATCTGCCCGCCCCGCGCACAGCGCGACCCAGTGGCCGGCACTCACTGGGTCCCCACGGACTCACTGCAGACGGCACCTGGCCACTGCAGCCGTGCTCAGGATGCCCATGGAGTGCATGGCCCTGCTGAGTCACTGTGGACGAGCAGACGCCCCCCAGTGAGCCGAGAGGAGTGGCTGTGTGAGCTCCTGCAGAGGCTGCCCGCGCGGCCCTGCTCCCGGCCTGGCTCTTGGCAAGACCACAAAGTGTAGCCAGGAAAAGTGGTTGCGTGCGGCCATTGGGGGAGACTCAATTCCTCATGTCCTGGCCTGCCGTCCTGGTGCCCAGGGCCGAGGTGCAGGACGCTGGCACCCACGGTGAGCGCCAGGTCCTCCTGCGGGTCGCTCTCCAGGAAGGCCTGGTTCAGAACAAGATGTGGAGGCAGAGGTGGCAAGGGGTCTGCCGAGCCACCGCCGCGTTGACGCCCCATCCTTGTGCTGAGAAGGGACAGCTGGATTCTTCTCCTCCTGAGATCTGGTGGGGACAGAGCCCGCTGCAGGAGCCCATCTGTGTCGGCACTAGGCTCACAGCAGTGTGCCCGCTATCCTCTGGTGAGGCCCACGACTCACCAGAGGTGAGTGGGGTGGGCAGGCTTCCTGCTGCAGCCCCTCCTGCCCTGCCATAACCATCTTCCCGCTCTGGACAGTCTGAGGCGCTAAGGTTTGTTTACTATCCTCTGAATCTGTCAATCTCCATGGCTCCAACCAGGACTCCCGAAGGGTGGCAGAGGAGCTGTGGGACCACGGAAGGCCACTCTTTATAGCTGAAAAGTCCGAGACACAGAGAGAGTGAGTGGCTTGCCCACCGACACACAGCAAGTGAAATCAGAACCTGCCCCAGGAGGTCTGCTCCCTAACCGAGCCCTGGAGCTCTGGCTGTGCTCTGCCTCCCGAGTGTTTAGGAAACGGTGCTGGCCAGAGGGTTACCAGTTGGTCAGGGTGAGCAGGTGACCAGGTCCCTTTCTCGGGACACCTCTGCACCTTGCACCCTTTGGAACACCCTCTACAAAAGGGTTGTTCCAGCTGATTGGCTGGGATTCAAAACCAAAACACAGGGCCCTGGTGACCATTCCTTGGAGGCTCTTTGAGTTTTACTTTCTTTACACGTGAAATGGGACAGGAACACCCGACCGACCTCACTGGGCTACTGAGAAGATGAAGTTGGCCCTGGAAGCTGCCTGCCCGCACTAGCGGGGTTCGTCACTAGCAGTCTCACCGTATCACTCCATCTTCGATGGGGCAGTGGCCCATTGGTGGCTGAATCAGGACCAGGACTCAGGTGTGTCCCTCTGTCCTCTGACTGTGGCTTCTCCCTTCTTCCAGGAATCTCCCTCCCCCGCAGCCTCCGCCCTCCACCCCACTGAGCAGCGCCAGTGGCCACTCTGTGAGGCAGAAGGGGTGAGGACCCCAGATCCAGAGGGGAACTGCTGGGTCTGCACGGGGCAACAACCACGTTCACCTCGTTCAAGTCCACCGTGCAGGCCCTGTTGTGAACCTTCACTAAGTGGACATAGGAACATTCGGGTGGGTGGGTGACTCACCCACGTGATCCCTCCCCACCCATTAGCAGCAAAACATCAGTGGGAGGAGGACGGGCCACCCACGTGCCCTGCCTGGTGATAGAATCAGTGGAAAGGGAAGGTTACTGGTGGAATTTTCCTGGAGGTGAGAGAAGGGGACAGTTTTGAAGAAAGTTGGCATCAGAGGGGCACTGGCAGGACAGCCAGAGGACGCAGGTGACCAGCCAGAGCAGGGCAGGAGCCTCAGGGGAGGAAAAGGCAGCAAAAAGCAGAAAAGGGGTACAAGCCAGTGACACCGGAGTGGATCGGCCCCCAGTCAAAGATGGCCAGTCACACCCCCACATCCTCTGGAACACCACTGGGTGACACAGGAGCACACCTGTGCACACTCTCCTCAGCAGAATCCCCGGCACACACGGGCAACATCAGAGATGAACTGCAGTCCTCGTCTCCGTCTCCACAGGCGCTAGACACTCACTACCTGGAAATGTTAAATTATACACAACAGCTTCTGTGGAAATCAAGATCAAATCTCCTTATCAAAAATTTTAAATATGTGATCCCACAAGAGCAGAGCGATTTGAGACTACGTGGGACATTCTGGTTCCGTTCAGAGTTTCTTTCCGTGGGGTCGGGTTCCCGTTGTCTGATGTGGAGGAGCCACAGGGAACACAGAGACAAGGAAGGCGACAGGCGAGTCCTGTGGTCCCTCAGCTTCCGACTCCCGCCTGCTCCTGGAGGGGTGTGTCCTCCTGGTGTTCATCTATTACTTTTCCCTGATGCCTGCAGTGATACCCAGGGCGGAGGGCGTTTAAACCAAGGACGGGCACGGGGAAGAAATCCTGAGCCCTCCCGTCTAGGTGCCCCGCTCAGACTCCGGCACGTTCCTCCCGGGGCTCTCCTGCCCTCCTCCCAGTAACTATAATATCGCTCCTCGCGTCCTAAGTTGCTTTTTCTGCTTAAGTCTGCCGCAGGCACTCCGCACTCTCTCTGCAAACGTGATTTTTAATGGTTGCATAACCCGTCAAAGCATGGCCGCTCCTGGCTGCTCTTTACAATCCACTGCTTTGGTTGCTCTAATACCAATCAATATTGGGACTGAGGAACAAATAGATAATAACGTGCTCTGCAAACCCGCACTGAGTTGCCAACGCTGGGCCTCCGCCAGGGCTGTGGCAGGTACATTCTAACTTGGGCATGGTGACAGCAGTGACAACTAGTGTCTGTAGCCAGCTTGGGGTTTACAAGCACTTTCATATGCATCAAGTGCACGTGACCCTCACACCCCTGGACAGCAGGTCTTCAGGAAACCAAGGACTGGAGGTCAAGCACTTTCTCCATGATCCTGCTTTCGGAGGTGTCGAGGGATGGGCCCTGTCTCCAGGTATACAGATCTATTCCCAGATCAACACCATTCTCCTAAGGGTCAGCCTGTCCCCTGGGCAGCTCCGCCTGGAGGTCCCACTAGTGTCTCAAATTCTCCAAATGCCAATCTAATCCCTTGTGGATTTTCATCAGGGGCTAGCCAGAGGGCAGTCCCATCTCCTGCTCCCTCAACCCTTGACCACTGCATCCAGACACCCGGAGGCCCCACCCCAGCTGCATCAAGAGGCCCAGTCACGGTTACCTTCTTGCCTGGGCATGGCCACTGGCAAAGGAGGGACCTTTAATGGACATCTGCAGGAAACGGGGAGGAGGGAGCCTCCAGACTCCATACCACCATGTGGCGGCACACACCCTGAGCACAGACCTGGAGCAGTGACGAATGCACAGGGGACCCTGCCGTGCACGCATTCCCTGCACACAACCAGGAGATGGGTCCGAAGGGCTCCCTGCAAGCTCACCCAGAGCCACCACTTCTCCATCGCTCCTCGGCAGAGTCCCACAATTAGTCATCCAATAAACTTTCAATTCTCCTTTACAAGGAATTCTCCCGAGTGAAGCCAGGATGGAGCGCGTGGACACGGCGAACCTGGCTAGAAGCCACACGGACTTCAGAGAAATCTCAGAATGACGAAATTGAAAAGAACACCAGGGGAAACGTGGCCAGTAGCTTCAGGCTGGGTGGAAGCAATATGTGACAGGCCATCCTAAAAACACGGCAGCCACCAAGCTTCTCCCATGAGTGCCAAGGGACCTTGCTATGATGAGGCAACCATGCCCAGGTAAGGCATCTCAGTGGCATTTAAGTCTTATTAAAACAGCAAACCCATTCTTTTAAAAAGAACAATGGCATTCGGAAGAGCCTTGCACAATGAATCTGGTTATTGCCCTATAAAGAGGCAAGCAGGCAACTTGTTTTAAAGGGTCCACAGGTCGAACCATGTTCAGACAGGACACGTGCACGGAGGAACTGTCAGGAGAACACGTCCCTATGAATTAGGCAATGACGACAGCGCCTCCCAGACCAGCAGGAGCACACAGGACAGGGGACTGGCACAGGGAGGGGGAGGCAGGCTCCACCTTGGCCCCGCCAGCCTCCACAGGGGCAGCATTAGAAGCGACCTGGGCTTCCCGCCTCTCCAGAACCCAGGAGAGCAAAAGGGGCTGCTGGTGGGCAAAAAGTGGACACCTAGGCCCTTGCCCCAAATTCCACGTGGCCCACTATAGGGAGGGCTCTCTTGGGTCAGTGGCTTAATGACCAGAAAATAGAACAAAATGCTCCTAACCTGGCACGATCAGCAACGCCACACCATCAGGGATGGGGTATCAAGGACAAACGGGACAGACCCACAAATCAGAGAGGACGATGGCGTGGGCTTCCCGCCCAAGCCCTGCCCAGTCACACGCACACACGCAGCTCAGGGGAGGCCAGCCATCGGGAAATCGGCTTTCCTTAGATAAAAGGACCATCTGGTGCCATGACAGAGAAGAGTCACAACCTCAGTGCCACCCACAGCCTACCCTGATCATCCTGCCAGCTGAACCAAGGTCTCCAGACTCTCTCCTACACAGACATTCGAAAATTTGGGAGCTGCTGAGCCTAGCTTGGTATGGACCTGGCTCCTGTGACATCTGCCCTCCGCCCCCAGTGCCGCGGCTCGTCACCGGCCTGTGCCTACCCTCCAGGCTGCAGCCCCACAGTGCCTGGCACCTCCCAGGCTCCCACACATGTTGGACGGTGCCGCTGCCACCCCCAGGTGTGCCCGCAGCTGTCCTGGCACAGGGCTCCCTCACTCTGCTCGTCCCACAGCCTCTGGCCACTCCATGGGAGGGTGTGACAGAGCATCCATCTCACGGAAGTGACCCTGGCACAGGCTGGGCTCCAGGTCCAACCTACAAGGCTAGTGTGCTTGGCCCGGTCCCCACCCGAGCGCGCTGAGGAGCACCGAATCATCACGTGGCTTTCAGAAAGACCGTCCTATTTTGCAAAGTCGAACACTTTCCTGGTTACTGCCTTCAGATTAACAAGTAACCTTCTCACCAGAGAAGACTTGGAAAATACAGAAAAGCACGACAAAGGATTTTTTAAAAATTGTCTCACACCATCCAGAAATAAGCCCCGCTAAGCCAGTGAGCGCCCCTCCAGCCGTCCCCGGCCTCGTGTTCACAGCCCCGCAAGCAGGCGACAAGCGGCGTGTGCAGGCGTGCGTCGTCTGCATGCTTCATTTTTCTTCCCTAAAACTGGGGCGATGCTTTACTTTAGGTTACATTACAATTTTCCACAGTCTTAATAAGTATTCTTAGGAAAGAGTATCAGTTACATCATAGTGTCTGTGGATGACTTTGACATCATCTGGCCACTCCCCCATTTTAAAGCTTTGCACGTGCTCTTACTCGTCAAGCACGGAACGCGCGTCTCACTTTGTTCCTTAGGATGGCTCTCAGAAGCAGGACTGCCGGGCCCAGGGAAAGGCCTGGCCCCCCTCCCACAGTCCTCCCAGAGGCTCCTGAGGGGAAAGCAGATTCTGTGATCCCCTGATTTTTTTTTTTTTTTTTAAAAAAACTGACCTGCTTTACCAAGACACGAACTAAATATCCTTTGGTGAGACAGATCACAATCTCGCGTATCTAGTGTCGGATGCTAATAAGTAGCTGGTGGTGAATATAACTGGCCTATCTCTGCAAAGCCTGATCCTGACACAGAAATGGAAATGACCTCAGCAGCACCACAGGGGCCACAGGCTGATGGGGGCAGTGACTTTGCCACTTCCACGGGGTTTGTGTGTGCTCTGCCTTCCGTCCGGTGGCGGGGAGACTGCTGCAGCTGCTATTCTGTCCTCCAGGGTGGCACTCTTTCCTTTTTCCATTTTATCTTTTTATTTTTTATTTTTGTTTTTTGTGGTACTGGGGATTGAGCCCTGGGGGGCTTCACCACTGAGCTACACCCCCAGTCTTTGTAAAATTTTACTTTGAGACAGGGTCTCAATAAGTTGCTAAAGCTGGCTTTGCTATCCTCCAGCCTCAGTCTCCCAAATCACTGGAATTAAAGGCCTCTGTCCTTTTTGACCTTAGAAAGACAGTTTTAAAAGGCATGATTCCTAGAGCTCTGCCCATCACCCCAAGGGAAACAGACCCCCCCACCCCCCAGGCCCAACACTTCCCTTTAGCGGGTAAGGTCAATGTCAAATATCTCTGCCCTAGGGTGCCATTCACAAGCCAGAGAGACCCAGGGACAGGACCAGTAGTCAGGATGCAGTCTTGGGTCTCTAAATTGGTACAGGAAGGCCCCAAGCTAGGAGAGGAGCCCTCTGAGCATTCCCTGGGCCACGCCAAGCCGTGGAGGTGGGGGTGCAGGTTTGCCTGCTGCTGAGCAAACCAGCCCAAATCTGTTGGTGCCCAGTTCTCTCACTCACCAGCTAAGTGGCTCGGTTTCCTCGAGTCTGTGAAACAGGCCCAATATCATGGCTTCCTCGCAGGGCTACGGTAAAGACCGAAGGAGACAATGAACTAAGGTCTCAGCACGGTGGTGACAGGCAGCAGGTGCCTGCTGCTGCTGCCACTGAGAAGCAGAAGGGCCCTTCCCTGGGGCTCAGGTCACCTGCTTCCCACCAGGAGATTGGACCACAGATGGTCCTCTGCCCTCCTTGAGCCGGCATTTCAACAGCTTCCAAGCTGGAACATGACTATGCAGTACACCCTTGACTTGGTGTGGGCCATCCTCAAGACCAGGGCAAGCAGAGAGGTGTGCAGCTCTTCACTGCCAGGCAGCATGTGTGTGTGGGGGGGGACACAGGTGTGCATCACCTGTGAACAGATGTGGAGCCAGAAGCAAGTGATTCTGGAAGCTGTGCCCACCACAGCTTCCTCTCTGCACAATGAGGACAGAAAGGACCTGCATGGTGAGGCCGCTGTGCACATCAGAAGGCAGTGATGACATCAGGCCACATAAAGATGTGACACACGTGCCTGGCATGCAGCAAAGACAGCAATGATAAAATAACCACCAGCAGCAGCATGCGCTGGCCCCAACTGTGGACTACAGTTGGAAGAGACCTTGGTTTCATTGGTGAGTGTCCCACAACCAAGAGTGCAAAACACTTAGGACACGCTGGACATGGAGAGAATTAAAGCTGTGTCCAACGTTACCGTGCTGGGCAAACCGAGGCCTCGCTCTGGATTTCCCCGGAGGAGCCCTTCAAAGCCAAGGTTGGGCATCCACTGTAGCCTCGTGTCGCGAGGGAAAGCAGGCACCTGAATGCTCCGGGGCCGGAGAGCCCCAGCCTGCAGGCCAGCTGACGCGCCTCATCGACACTGGTACGTGATGTCAACCTAGAACATCTTATTCTTTCACATTTCATAAGCAGCTTAAGACATCATTACTCACCACCCAGTGAACTCATTTTGAAACTCAGAGGTGGCGAGGCCCCTCCTGACACTTCTCACTAAAAGAGAAGTGGACAAGCCTGCGACTCAGCGGCATGAGCCTCCGCCAGTGTCTCCCAAAAGAGGGGGCGCGAATCCACACGCCCACTGGCCTTGCGTTGGAAGAAACAAGAAAGGTGAACAAACACACGGGAGTTTCCTTCTAATAAAGATTGTTCTCCAAGAAGCCACCAATTATAAAAGCCAGAGATGTATTTAAAGGCTTCTTACTGCACCAAGGGGAGTGTCAGCCGCCTTTATTTATTACCTATTTGAAAGGGAGGGAGCAGGGCGAGAAGAAAATTTCCTGTTCCTTCTCTAACAAAATGAGTCACAATTTCCAAACATCAATCAATCAGTGAGTCAGAGTGGGGGAGAAGAGGAAACCACGGGGAGGCCTCCCACCAGGAGTGCTTCCCAGAACCACAGGGAACCAGGAGCCCCGAGGTGCTGACTCGACTTCCCCAGTTAGCCTCCTGCGCTGCGACCAGGCCCCGCACCCCTGAGCCAGCTCCTCCGCTCCTTCATCTCACTGCTCACTGTGCAGGTTGGGTGGGTGAAACGCCCCTGTCCAAACAGGAAGGCCACCAGCCACAGCAGGACAGGAGAGGTGCGCAGGCACAGTGCATGCAAGGGAAGTGCCACGGGCCAGGCAGTGGGATGGCACTCGTTAGGAGCAAGAGGAAACCGCCATGCAGACAAGCTGCAGCGAAAGGGATAGCGCATTCTAGAACCCCAAAGGGTCCAGCCTCAGCACAGCATCTACCGAGGCAGGAGGAACACTGGTCAGAGACCAGAGGGCGCAGGGCCTGTGACCCCTGCTGGGGCTGGCATCCGCAGCACTGACCTGGGTTCTGCCCGGGGTCCTGGCACCCTGGTTGCTGACGCTGGTGAAGGCACAGGCTGCCAGCCCCACTTTCTGATTCAGTGGGTCTGGAGTGGAAGTGAAAATCTGCACTTTGAATGAGTTCCTGGGGACTGTGACGCTGCCTCCAACCCAGGACCACAGCTTGAGAACCGCGATTCCAAAGAGGACAGGAACCACAGCCTGGGACAAACCTGGCCTGCAGCCTTGGGTTTTTTAAATTTATTTTTTATTGTTTGGTACTGAGAATTGAACCCAGGAGTATTTTACCATTAAGTTACATGCCTAGCCCTTCTTATTTTTTATTCTGAGGACTCACTAAGTTGCTGAGGCTGGCCTGGAATTTGCAATCCTCCTGCCTCAGCCTCCTGAATCACTGGGATTGCAGGCATGGTCACCGAGCCTGGCTCCTGTCCACCCCCGTAAAGTTTTACTGGAACAAAGCCACCCCCATCGTCTCTGTATAGCAGAACCGAGGAGTTGCAAAAGAGACCATATGGCTTGCAAAGCCCATGGTATTTTAAAATCTGGCCCTTTTAGTAAAAATTTGTGAACCCCTATTGTTGGATGTAAACAGGTGATAAGAAAGGAAAAAAAACCAGGAAGACTTTTGTGGTCCAGGTACTGGATTAATCAACATCTGGCAGGTTTCTTTTCTGTGGGACTTTCAGAGCCTTCAAGAACTAGTGTTATTATTCCGGGCCTGGTGTTACCAGGAATGAGGAGGGGACACTAAATTGGTCTATGAGAGGCTACCAAGCCACCGGAGGTGAGTGATCAGAACGGTAGCTCAGGGAAACCGCTCTGGGGACAGAGACCAAACGGGAGTGCAATGGGAGGGGAGAGGGCCAGCTAGACAGTTGCTATGGTAACAGCCCAGGAGCATGCACCAGGGCAGGGGTCAGCCAGCTTTTCCTGTAAAAGGCCAGATAGTAAATATTTGAGGCTCTGTGGGTCACGCAGCATCTGCTGCGACGACTCAGCTCGGCGCTGGAACACACAGAGCGGAGGAAACCAGGAAGCGAAGGAGCAAGGCTGCGTCCCAATAAACCCGCAGGAACAGTCTCAGTGTGGGGCGACGACGTTCTGGAGACGGATGGTGGTGACGGTCGTACAACACTGTGCATTCACTTAAGGCCACTGAAACACGATGGATGTGGCAAACTTTAGAGATGCATTTTAACAATAAAAAACAAACTGGTAATGCACCAGCAAAAAAATGTGAGAAGAAAAAAGAAAACTTGGGCACTAAAATACGAACTTCATGTAATTTTTAGTTACTATAAAGTAGCACTTTATTCTGTTGTCTTATTTTTTTAAAAATATATTTTCAGTTGCAAATGGACATAATACCTTTTCTTTTCCTCTCTCTCCCTCTGGTGCTGGGGATCAAACCCAGTGCCTCCCATGTGCCAGGTAAGCACTCTACCACTGAGCCCCAGCCCCAGCCTTCGTGTCTACTTTAAAATATGAATGTCACTTAGTTTTCCCACATAAACACAGCCAACCAATGGCTGTGGCCTATCATTTGTTTGTTTATTTGTTTGTTTGTTTTGGTACCAGGGATTGAACCCAGGGGTACTTAACCACTGAGTCACATTCCCAGCCCTTTTTTATATTTTATTCAGAAACGGGGACTCTCTAAGTTGCTTAGGGCCTTCTTAAGTTGCTATGGGTGGCCTTGAACCCTCGATCCTCCAGCCTCAGCCTCCTGAGCCACTGGGATGACAGGCCTGTGCCACTGCACACAGCGAGACCTCAGTTCATCGACATCTGCTCCAGGGTGGTGGGCAGAGAGGGCTGGTCAGGACTTGGCTCCGTCTCTGGGCTACTGTTCTCCTCTAGGTCGGGAACCTCGGAGGGACACAGGACTGCAGCTACAGGTGCTGGTGCTGGTACTGAGGTGCAGGCGTGGATGGAAGGAAAGGTTCGGGGCCCGAGAACCCTGTAGTGGACCCTCACATCTGCTGAGCTGCAGCCACCCGCCTGCTACTCATGTTCAGGACCTGCCAGACCCCAGGAGGCCGCGGCTCTGCGCTGCCAGCCACAGAGTCAGGGGTTCTCAAAAGGCCCATCTGCCTCAGGGGACACCCAGAATGCCTGCCTTCTTTCTCCTCGGGCTGTGCTGGCAGACCACTGCCCAGAAGAAAAGCAAGCACCTGGCCTTATCCAAATAAATCATGACTAAGAGACCCAGTCAGAGAACAGGTTAGAAACGACCATGCTCCCCAATACCTGGGGAAGGGGCACCACAGATGTTGACATCTGCAATCTGCTGTGGACTGAGATTTTTATAAAATATAATAAAAGTGCTGCTTGGAAGTCACTGGAAGGCCAGATCACCAGCAAGTTTCTCAAGGCCTCCTCTGAGTTTCTGCACTTCTCTCACTGAACCCAGGCTCCTGGTCTGTAGGTGACACTGTCCAAGTGCGCAGTGGCCTGGATCAGGCCTCCTGAAATTTTTCTGCTGAAAAGGGAACAAAACATACAAGCTAACCAGGCCAGTGAGCCCATACCCAGGGATGTGGGCAGATGGTTCTCCTGCACCAGTGCAGACAGAGGGTCAGCAGTCATCACAGACGCCGGGACCCTGCGTGGGCCACTGATCAGAAGCCCTGGAGGGGTAGGGATGGAGGCCCAGCCAACCACCCCGAGGCCTGGCCCCAGGGCACGGAGAGACCGCACGCAGCAGGGACAGTCTCCACCCTTGTGAAGAAACCAGACAACCGAACACTGCGAAGCCACAAGGCAGGCAGCCCCCCAAGGTCACCCTTATTTTAAAGGCTGGCCTTACTGTGAGACCCCAGGCAGAGGTCTCCTGTGGAAAGCTTCCTCCTACTGTGTGCCTGGGCCCCAAGCAACCAGCCCACATGCCATCAGAACAGACCCGAGTTTCCAGTTAAGAGATGTAATTGCAAATCATTTTAGAAAATGCTCAACAACTAATTGTCATTATAATACCAAGTTTACATAGCCCAAATAATGGACAAATATCACCATGTAATAGAATAGTACAAAAATGGTAATTTTACTATGGAAAGTTGGAACTTGCCATTTCAAATTAGCAGAAGCTGTGAAGTGGGCCTTACTGACAATGTGAATATAGTAATTGGGGCTGATTTCTTGGCGCCTGGCCGAATCTGGCTGCCTGGCGTCCTGCGAGTTAATTATAGCTCTGTTAACAGAGCAGGAACAGGGAACACTCCACAGTGACGCAGAGATAAAATCCGGCTCAGGTCTCTGCAGAGGCCCAATGGGAGGGCGCCGGTGAGAGGCTGGGCACCACAGGACCGGTTTCCAAGGACTCCTGCAGCGACAGCCCAGAGGAAACAGGCCACACTGCCAGGCACCCCCAGGCCACAGGCCAGGCCTTCTGTGAGCGATCCCACTAGCTCACACCCCCCTGCAAGCTTTCCATGCCATGGTGAGGTGACCTGGGACATCATGTTTGTCTGTGTCCAAAGAAAGCTCGCTGACCACCTAACAGTTCCCTTTTTAAGAAGTCCACAAATCAAAATGCATGATTTGGTTCAAATTAGCTCTCTCTGCAGACCCAGACAATTATTTCACTGAGGGATTTTTGAAAATAAATCTTATTTTTTGGTTAACTTGAAAGATCTGACAGGGCCCTTGAAGATCTGGGGCTGCAACGCCAGCACCCACATAGCTAGGACACTGCCGCTGGTGCGTCGCCTGGCCCGTGCCCCACGTCCTCTATCCTGAACCACTGAAGATGTGCGCTGCGGGGCTTGAGACGGGATGGCGAAACAGCTTAGGTCACGCGGGTGGCAGAGTGCTTCAGAGTCCAGTTGGTCAAGTTTTAAATCGGGCACCAAGACGTCTTCAGTACACGCCACCGCGGCTTCTTGCTCACGGCTGCTCTCCTCTGCCACGCGGGCCTCCCGCTGAACCCTGCTGACCCAGGCTCTCTGGGCGCCCCTGTCTCTGCATCTTCCTTTCATCACCCAGTGCTCTCCCAGACCCAGGTGGGCTATGTGATCCCACTGAGCCACCAGAGCAAGCCTGTCCCTGCAATGCTGTCCCATGTCATCACCAAAGACTTCCTGGGGTGGTTCAGGACAGGTGGGGAGCTGTGGCCACAGTCCAGGGGGGCTCCTGGCCTTCCCCACTCACTGCAGGACTCAGCCCTGCTTGCCCCACCCCCAGACCCCTTTCTGGTTGGAGCCACTGGGAGGTCACAGTCCCTTTCTGTGGGAACAGGGCTCCCTCCCTGGCCTCAGGTGAGCCAAAGGCCTGCTCTCCAGGCCCAGGTCGCTCCCACCTGAGGTGGCTAAGCCCAGTCAATGGAAGAAAACAGACGCCCTCCCTCCTGATTCACAGCACTGACGGCTGGCAGGAGCCAGTGCGAGGCTCGAGCTGCCACACGGCCTGATCAGGAGGCTATAGTTATAACAAGCGGCTGAACCGGCACCAGTGGGGACTAGGAAACACAGCAAAAGGACTGAGCCACACCTGGACGCCTGGCGGCCACTCATAACACAAACTGGATGGACAATGACTGTGGGAAGACGTCCCCAACACGCAAGCTTTCCAAAGAGCATGGCCCTGTCACAGAGCAGGAGCCTCTTCACGTCACTGAGCAGGACCGAGCCCACGTGTGTATCTAAGCAGAGGCATCTTTGCAAAATGTCAACAGGGCTACCTTTGGGTGGCAGAATTTGGAGGACTTCTTGCCTCTTCGTAAATTGGATTAAGCTAAGTTTTCCTAACGAGGAGAAACACCTCCCAGCTTTTGAGAAAACTCGGGGGTACTCGGAGCAGACAGATCTCATGCATCTTTGCAGGACACCAGATTATCCAAGCCACACAGAGCTGCCATCGACAACTATCTGTGAGCACAGGGGCCTCACTGCATTTTCATACATTATTGATTCACTTATTTCACAATATTTATTGAAAACCCACGTGACAGGTATTTTATTGTGCATGTGACATCAATGAAAGTCACATTCTGAAACTCCAAAAGCAAAAGGTTTGCCTAACAAACCTAATACATGCCAGTTTTTGACCAGAACCTCATACCTGAAGGGATGCTCTGCCCACCCTGCTTCTGGCTACACAAATCCTTTAACTCCGGTGGCTCTGAGCCTGGGCCCCACTCTGCACCCTGCATAGGACACACGATGCTGAAGAGCCCACTGGGGAGAACGTCTGAGGCTGGCTGGAAGGATGCCTGAAGATGGGCAGAAGCCAGCTGTGTGGGCACAGGAGTGGCCGCCTGGGGCTCAGAGTGACGACCTGCTGGTGGTTCTTGCGTGCAGCCCTGAGCCCCAATCAAGATTCGGGGGAGAGTGAGCCTGCACGGGGGCCTGTGTGTGAGCACAAGCCGCACCAGGCAGAGGCGGCTTCCGCCAGCTGCGTGGCCATCCAAGGAAAGGGAGATGCCCATTCGGGATGAATGGCTTGCAGGGAAGTCACGCGATCTACGTGCAACTGAAGGAGGCAAGCTCTGAACCCAGGTCCAAGTTGCCCTGAAGCCCGTGCTGTTCCCTCCAAACCAGACACCAAGAAGGGCTAGAGGGCATCGTGGAAGCGTGCGCTCGCATGGGGGGTGGGGTGGGGGGGTGTCCTGCAACATGAAAAGCCACTCTTGACCTTGGGCAGCCAGGTGGGAGCAGGTATTGACCCACCCTGGCCCTGCTCTTGGAGGGCAGGGGTTGCCACTGGCTGCTGATGGCCCACACAGAAAAGCCGGTGGAAAAGCAGCTGAGTATGTGGCCCCGTGGCAGACACGATGCCGAAGACCAGCGGCTGGCAGGCCAGGTGACGGAGGTCTCCCTTTTGCAGCCTCCAGCTGGTACAGACAAGGCACTGCCCGAAACAAACGTTCTCTGAAGTAACGCTGAACACGAGGTGAGATCAGGAGACACACCTGCAGGAACTGGACCTCTTGGAAAAGAGTTCAAAACAACCCTTTTGTTCCATTCCACTTGTTCCATGAAAGCACATCTGTGACCGTGTCTGCATTGCAGACAGGCGGTCTCCCTGCTGGGAACTTTCTTGTCCTGGCCGTGACACTCCACCCTGCTAGCTTTGGGAGTAGTCTTCTTTCTCCCTGAGTCATGCTTTTCTGGAAGCCCTCCAGCCCTCGAGCTAAACCTGCAATACCCTAAAAAGGTAGGTGAGCGGTGCTTCTAGGATTTGAGTGTCTTTCTCCACCTACTGGCACAGAAGTTGGGTATGTTTCTACCCCAACTAACGCAAAAACAGACCTGGGAGGCAATGTGTGCTGGCATGTTTGGTAATTCCGCAGTTACACCCCAACTTAAAAATGGGAAGACACCGAGGGGAAGAAACCCTTTCCCTCGTCCATGGTTTAACAAGTTGTTCTTAGCCTTTTCTGCTCTTTTAAGGTTTGCAAATGACTCTGGAACTAAGCAATGCACACGCTCCTTCAACCCCATATGTATGTCCAGAAGTTTAAGTGGGGTAATTAAAAATGCAAAATTTCTCAAAGAATGCATCTGTCAACTAGCTGCGATAAAAAAGGCTTCATTACTGAGCTATGATTATAGCATGAAATGAAGCAGACCAAGTTCAAGTTCAGGAATGCCAAGACATTAAAACTACCAGACAAGAGAGGAGACAAAAATCTGCTCTCACAACCAGGTTATCAACCTGGAACTGGCGAACTGCAGTCTCAGCCAGAGAGGGTGCAGCAGCTTGAAGAAGCTCACTTTAAGGAACAGAGCCCATTGACATATTTAGTTCTTCAAAGAATTTGCTTGTAGCACAAAATGAAGATGCTCGATGTCTCTTTAAGATTCCTTAGGTTCGGTGAGGAAAGTTGTAACCCGGACAGAGACCCTCTCCACCTTCGCAGGACCCCCAAAGGAGTGTCCCCAGCACAGAGGGAGGTGTGCCTGTGCAGGTTTGAAGCGCATGCAGGCTGGCAACTTCTCCCATAGCAGAGTGAGGAAAAGGGAGACTCCGCGGGGTCCTCGGTCCCCCACCCCCTCCGCGAGCCAGGGAGCTGGCCAGCTCTGCAGCCTGTCAGGCGCTGAGGCTCCACCAGGGCTCAGGTTGACAGGAACAAGCTGCCCGGCTGGCTGCTCCCATGGAAACAGGGTCAGGCTGGCAACAACAAGCACAGCTTTAAAAAAGCCACCTGCCTCCAGGAAGCCCGCACGCTGCCCTTTCCCTTCTGACTTTTCGAATTTACAGTATAAAAATGAAACGTATCTGCTGTTGACCGCAGCGGGGAGAAGCAGACGCTTCCCACAGGTCCTGGCCTGCTAACAAACTGCTCTGTGACTCTGGGCCAGTCACTGACCCTCTCTAGGCCTGAGTCTTCTCCTGAAGATGGGACAGGGTGGACTACCAATTGCTAAGACACCTATGACAGCATTATCACTTTGGGGCATACTTGGATGGGGAGGGGTCTGGTTTAATCAGGGAGTGCTGCAAGGTGGCATCAACCAACCAAGCCATACATTCTGACTGAGCAGTAACGTGCCAAGCAAGGACGAGGAGGGCCTGAGGTGCTGTTCCCACCTCTGCGCTTGTGAGCTAAGGTGAGAGCATGGTCACCAGGGGCACTGAAGGACAGAGGAACCAGTGAGAATGTAGAGACCTGAGAAGAGCGTCTGCCTGCGGTTCCAACAGCCAGAGAGCAAGACGCCTGGCTCTGGCAGACGCTCCTCAAGGACTCGCAGCCCAGCCTCCCCAGAGCTGGCCCCGGGTCTCCTTCCTTCCTGACACAGACCAGAGACCCAACACTGCTCACACTCAGGGTGAGCGCACAGTCCCCGTGGATAGAGAAGCCACCAGGCATCAGCAGGGGTGGGGCTGCACACAGCTCTGAACGGGATGGTGGGCTCCTGAGATTGGTGCATCCTGATGGCCTTAAAGATCTCTCCCCTCGCCCGCACAAGGGAATCCTGCAGGCACCAGCGGCCACCAGGCCAGTTGTTGGACAAGCACATGCAGCAGCATGGTTGATCTGAAATGCAATGTGTGAAGGAAGGAAGCCGGCCAGAGGCTGCACACGAGGGGACCCCTCGACGGCACTTCGCAGACGCTGGTAGTCTGCAGAACCCTGTGCTGTGCCCAGCTCCTCTGCACCACGTTTCTGTCTCTTCTCTGGGACCCAGGATTGAACCCAGGGCAGCTCTACCCTGAGCCACATTCCCAGCTGTTTATCTTTCATTCTGAGACAAGGTCTTGCTAAATTGCTGAGGCTGGCCTCGAACCTACTACGATCTTCCTGCCTCAGCCTCCCAAGTAGCTGGGATTACTGGAACGGGCCACCGCACTAATCACATCGTCATTTTGGAAATAATGCCACTGCATAGTCAATGAACAACAGGGTAGTATCAGCATAACCTTTTTGTTTTTTTTTTTTGGGCAACGCTGAGGACCAAACCCAGGGTCTCACACATGCAAGGCAAGCCCTCTACCACTGAGCTACGTCCCCAGCTCTTAAATATAACTTGTAGCACTGGGAAACCAAAAATTTGTGTGACCTATTATTTTGATACTCACTACGCTGCAGTGGTCTAAGCCAAAGCTGCAGTGTCTCCCTGGTGTGCCCGAATGGCACGAGTCTCAGGTGACATGCTGGCAAATGCAAAATCACAGGTACAAAAAGAGTTAGAGTTCCCACAGGCGGGGCTGGAGCTGACACAAAGGTCAGCAGAGAACGTGGGGGAGGGGCTGCCTAGGTCTGAACCGTGGCAGGGGCCCACGACACCGGGCCAGTGTCAGAATTCCCAGCAGTCCAAAGGGAGTGGACCTTACTGAGGGCAAACCTGCCTTTGAAAAACTCCCTCCCCAAGTGAAGAGCTGCTTGCATACCACCACCTCCATACCAGTCCCGGAAGGGACATCAGTGTGGCCAACCCAGTCACCAACCAGCCGTCTGCACTGACATCACCAGAGGAGCTACCGGGACAGTCCCCGCAACAGTTCCACCACCAGCCCTGCTCCAGCTTCGCTTTTCTGTAGGAAGGCATGTGGACAGAGATGAGCCACCAGAATCTTCCCAAGAGAAGACTGTCTCCTGCCACCTGCAGAGAACGTCAGCCTGAACTCACACCTGCAGGGAGGAGCTGAGAAGGAGCCTGGCAGAGGGGAGGCAGGTGCCAGGAGTCACTCTGCAGGAGGTGGCCAGCAGGCGGGGGCTGGCTCTGTGCTGCCCAGCCCCTGGCCTCCTGCCAGTCCAGCCTCTACCTCCTGCTCTCAAGATGGGGTCAGCGACACCCCAAGGCTGCTGTGAACACACGCAGGACGTCGCACAGGTGTCGTTGCATGGGGCCTGTGCACTGGGCGCCCGAGCGCTGCATCCGTGATCACCAGAGCAGTCATGGGCTGTGTCTGTAAAGCGCCGTAACTCACAGAGAGCACACCCACGCACACACACATACGCACACCGCACACGTGCACTTCAGGAATGCCAGAGGAACACTGGCCTTGCTGCCCCCACATTCCACTGTGGGCAGGGGCTTTGCAGACTCTCCCTGACCCGTGCCCAGAAGGCAGCAGGGTCACTCACGGCTACGGTGCACCTCGGGCCAGCAGCAGTAGGTGCTCAGTGGGAGGGCTGCGGCCCTCCAGGGACCCTCACGGACAGGGCTGAGCAACTCGACAACCCCTTGTTCCCAAATAATCCTACAATTGCCCAGCACTGTCTGTCTGGTACTGTGGCCTCTGGCAAGCCACAGGCCGGGTTTTCTCTTGTATGAATCGGGACTGCACTAGTGAGCTCAGAGTGCCTTCGGGCCTGCATGCTGATGGACTCATTCCATGCCGCTTCCTGGCCCCTGGGGAGGGGTCCCTGCTGACCTCCAGGGTTGACAGCACTAGTATGGCCACGGGCCTTCCCCTTGAGGCTCCCCTGCCCTGGCCTCACAGCTGGAGGACAGTGCTGCCCGCTTCAGCGCGTGCAGCACACACTCCTGGAGATGCACCACGGGGATCTCCCCGGGGAGATGGCAGCAATGACAGCTCTGGGACAATCCATGCCTGGAGGAGAGACCATCCCACCTGGCCAGCCCAGGGCAGAAGACGGGCAGGGTGGGAGAGGGAGCAGGGCAGACACAGCAGAGCCTGGCCACTCCAAATGGCCTCCGAGCAAGAACCAGAGGTGCTGGTTCCACATGCAGGACCCAGGCCCTTCCCAGGTACTGGTCTCGGCACATGCAGGGTGGGCCTGGGCGAGCACCTGAACAGGCAGCCCACCCAGGGGATGAGTGAGGCCAGGGGACCAGTGGTGGGGTGCCTCTACAGGACAGGGAAGTAAGGTTTCTTTCTCTTGGTGCTGTGGTACTGGGGACTGCACCCTGGGGTGCTCCATTGCTGAGCTCCTTTTATTTTTTTAAATTCCAAACAGGGCCTCACTACGTTGCCCAGGCTGGCCCAGAGCTTGTGATCCTCCTGCCTCAGCCTCCAAGACCTGGGACTGCAGGTGTGCACCATTGCCCTCAGCTGGAAGGTACGTTCTTAACCACTGCAATCCTGTGAACCATGAAACTGGACTTCTCCGTCTGTAAGTAGCTGGTCCTGGGTGACTCCAGAAACATCCAGGCCAGGGTAGGCAGGTGAAGTGACAGGAAGCCCTCCTGGGGCACAGCAAGCAAACCCCACTAGTGAGGAGGCCCCAGGAGCACCCTCAAGGGACAGGCCTCAGCACCCAGCCTCCAAGCACCCTCCTCCGCCAGCACCCCACACTGGCCCCCGTCACGCTCACCGGGAAGCATAGTTTTTTCTCCTGCCTCTCCAGGGAAACGCAGGCACTGCGTTCCACCTGGAAGCCCACCTCCTGCTATACGGCTCACCCTGCTGGTGGGCCAGAGCTCAATCCCATTTCTTCCCAAACTCCAGAACTTTGATCTTGCTCCAGAATTACTCGCCTGCTTCTTTGTGGATTCTGCCTTTCACCCCGCCTAGGAGCAGGCTTAGGGCTCCCCCACTGGCCAAGGGAATGACCCCTCTCAAATGGGGTCCTCTCTGGATGCCACCCCGTCCCCTTCCTGGATAAGCCCTTCCAGGTTCACTCTGCACACCCAATTCCACTGTCAGAGCCACACCCTGTCTCCAGGGCCGACTCTTCCCTACACAGGTACTGGCTGCCTGGTAAACAGCAACACCACTTCCTTATTTTAGGAGTGTCCCCAGTGTCCTGGTGCCACCCGTTCCCCAAACGTCCTTCCTCTGCACTGCAGTATGAGCAGCAATGGTTCCGAGCACAGAACAGCCCCGCCACTCCCAGCACACACACCCCCCAACACTAGCCAGGCCTCACAAGGCCCCAGACCTTCAGCCTTACCCTCCTGCAGGGTCAGGGCCAGAGCCATGAGCCTCAGGGTCACTGTCCCCGCCCCTGTGAAGGGTGTGCACCTAGTGAGAGCCCCAGGTTCCTGCGTGCCTCTGCTGGGCACTGCCCTCTTGATTTTTTTCACTACCTGATACCGAAAGTCAGTCTCCACACCAGTCCCTGGGGGGCTGGGAGGGCCCAGGGGCAGGCTGGCACCCAGCAGAGGGCCGGCAGCTGCCTGGGCGTGGTGGAGGGCTGGTGGAGCTGGGCCTCACCCAGCCGTGCAGAGCAGGCTCCAGCCCTTCCCCCGAGCTGTTCGGGGGTCCTCTGTGGCTGCACCTGGTCAACACCACCAAGCTTCCCCTGCTCCTCACCCTGGGCGGTGCCGTTCGCGCCTCTGCTCTTGGAGAACACAGCTAACCCCGCTGCACTTTGGCCAGAACCCGCGGGTTTGCTTTGGAAAGGCCTCACAGCTGGGCTGGAAGGCGGCCTCCAACGATAAACACCTCCCTCCTCCTCCTCCCGCCTCTGGCACTGCACCTTCCCCTAGTGCAAGTGCTTTCTGGGACAACCGGGAGTCTCATGACCCTGGGGCCAGGGAGCTGGAGGAGCAGGCGGAGGAGCCTCACAGGAGGCCGCAGGAAGCTGCAGCGTGAACCTTCACGCACGAGCGCTCCGGCTGGAGCTCAGCTCCCCGCACCCTGCGAAGCCTCTTGAAACACGAGGGGCAGAAGAGGCACGTTTTGAATCCTGACAACTTTGGTGTTCAGTGTGGATGGTGACCAGAGCTCTACAGCCGAGCACACACCTCTGGTCATGCAATAACCAAGAAAATGAGGAATTTCCTAAACTTCTGACATGTGCAAGGCCCTGGGTTAGAACTGGAAGGAAGAGAAAGTCAAATAAGCCATCTTTAAAATGAGAATTGAACAAACCAGGCCTGACTCTGAGTGCCTGCCCTAGGTGGGGCACCGCTGGACCTGAGCAGGGCGGACACCTGGCCAGGGAGGCCAGTCTTCCTGCCAGCTGGGGGTGGCTGCTCCGGCCAGAGCAGCTCCTCTGATTGGCCGTGGGGACCGAGATGGCCAGGACAGACTTGACACTGAAAGCGTTATTAGCCGGCTGTCAGGGTGGGGAGGAGGCAAGGGGAACCTCCAAATAAAGCCAGCTTCCTCCGCCAGCCGTACACGGCCGCCTTGCCTGTAACCACCCTGAAGTCACTTATTCAAACTTCTACAGAAGACAGAAGTGACTTTTAAAAAATCTTTTCACAGTAATAATGCTCTATAAAGTTTTTTTAACTCAGGGCTGGAAGACATGGTAGTTATTTTCAAATGTCTGGTTAAAAATTAGAAAGTCTCAGAGGGAAGCCACAAATATGCAAAGGGCCCTCCTCGTTCTATCCGCTGAGAACCGGAGAGCAGGGCGAGCGAGCGGGCGAGCGTCTTCAACCTCCTCCCAGCAGAACAGCAGCAGCTCGGGAAGTTAAAAACTGCTAAAACAAATTTGTATTTTTCTCTGCAACATAAAACCTACTGATGATAATGTACTAATTAGTACAATGCTAACATCAGAGTTATTTTGCTTCTGCTAGTTTTGATGTTTTAAAAGAAAGACAAACCATTAAGAAATTCACGACAGCTGATCATGTGAGACTACGGACAACATGTGGCCTAAAAGGGGTGAACAGCGAGCCCCAAAGTCCCTTTCCAAAAATCCAGTTTGTTAGGAAAAAAACCCTGAAATGTCCACGTAAGCATAAATACTAACAAAGGCTCTGTATTTTTTTTAAAGCTCCTCAGAATCCTGGAATAATGCCTGCCAACTAAAACACCTACTATGAATTTAGTAATGGGCTGTGCGCACATAAATTACAAGGCCAGACATTTTAAAAGGAAAAAAGGTGATTTATTGACACAGTGGAGACACGGCAGGATAGGAGCACTATTTCAATTTTCCACATATTCCTCAGCGCTGCAGATGTGCTAATGCAAGAAGAATTCCAGAGTAAGATGGCTGCGGCCCTGGTCCAGCAGATCTGTCCTCACACAGAAAGGCTGCCCACCCACTGCCCACACTCGCCATCAAGAGTAAGTCCGCAGCAAGTACCAATGCACCTAGCCAAGCAAAGAGTGTCTCAGAATCTTATTTCAGTAAAAATAAAATATAAACACCACGTTCCCTCTCGTCGCCATGAAGCGCTGACCTCGGCCCTGCGCCCCCTGCCCGGCCCTGCGCCCCCTGCCCGGCCCTGCCATGCCGCATCTGCACACTCCTGACCTGACCCTCTGTTAGAAGCAACACCTTCCCTGCACTGAGGCAAAGCCATCATCTGAAGAACAGGTGAATATTTTTCAAGGGTTTTCTATGTGTTAACAAAATAAATACTTGTTCTCGGTTTTTAATTCAAGGAAACAGAAGCCGAGGCCCTTCTCTGATCAGGCCACGGGGCTGGACGGGGCTCCCCACTAGGAAAGGGACCTCAGCCTCTCCTCACTGTGCACTGGCCCCAGCTCCCAGCTGCTGTCTCCCAGGGCGTGGGTGGCGGAGGCTGGAGGTCCTCATCAAGCACGTGCTTCAGAATGTGCAGTGCCACAGCAGCCTCAGTGTGGCACCGCAAGCCCTCCACCCTGACCCTGGGCGCTGGTCGCATGTGCGCATGCGCACACACTCGGGCAAGGGGGGCTCCTGGCAATTTTGATTATGTGAACACACCTGACCCCAGGGAAATAGGCTGAGACCAGCCCCATATTTCAGACAAACCAAACAGCCAACAGACAGTAATGGCTTTACGCTACTGATGGCCTGGGCCAAAGACGAAGCAGCACTTAATCTTCTGAAGGAAACTGTCAATGCTGGGAGCCAGAGCCGACCTTTCGCCCGGTCTTAATCACAGCCACCTATGATAACAGAGTGGGGTTTATTTTTATGCCTGGCTCCAGACTAAAATGATCAATCCTTCAATTTTGACTACTTTGTACCCGCACGATAAACTAGAACGAGCAAGGTCCACGAGGTTTCCATGGCTCCCTGGGGTCACACACAGAACGAAATTCGCCAAAGAACAATATCTGAAATAACTCCATTAAAACCCTGAACACTTCATCAAGTCTAAATCTACAAATTCAATGAAAGGCCAATAAAAATCCATTTCAAAATTCCTTTTAAGAAATAAGAATTTCCAGCTTGGTGAGGTGGCGCATGCCTGTAATCCCAGCAACTTGGGAAGCTGAGGCAGGAGGATCACAAGTTCAAGACCAACCTGGGCAACTTAGCAAGGCACTGTCTCAAAAAAATAAAAATGAAAAGGGCTAGGGGTGTGACTCAGTGGTTACACCCCTGGGTTCAATCCCAGGTACCCCCCCAAAACAACAAAAATAAAGAACAAGTAAGAATTTCCAAAGCGGGGCTCAATAAGCAATTCTGAACGTGTCACAGGAGATGAAGAGCCACACAGGTCCAGCTGACGCTGAAGGGCAAGGTGCAGGGCCTTCCCACAGGAAGAGACCACTGAAGGGAAGGCAGGGGACCAGCAGCAGAGCAGGAGCTGAACCTGGGGTGGCTCCCGGGGAAAGGTGGGCTGGGTGGAAAATGGCTCTGGGCAGGACCAGGGACTCGGTGGAAAAGGACATCACCAGCACCCATTACCTCCACAGTGTGCGGCCCAGACCCCCACCCAGAACCAAAGTGCCCCACCAGGGGAAGGCAGAAGAGGCTGCCTGGGGCCTCAGCACAGCGGGTGGTGTCACCTACTATGAATGCGTTCCAAGTGACAAGTCGCAGCACAAACAACACAAGCCTGGCCTGGGGGCAGACCCTCATCAGCATTCAGATTTGGCAAGGCGGGTGTCCCTGCTGGTCAGTGAGAAGTCAGCCAGTGGACCACCAGTAACACAGGAGGGACACGAGCAGGGGACAGAGGCCAGCCTGCGCAGAAGGAGCTCCCCTGGAGACGCGAGGAAACCGGTACCCACGAGGCAGTGAGGCTGCAGCCCGGGCAGGAAGGGGTTCATGGGGGCTCAAGGAATTCACATGCTGGAAGGTAACACCTGGCCTCCATGATGATGTGAGCACCCTGTGACCAGCAACAGCTGGGACAGTGAGGAACGGGTGGTTATGTGAGGGTATGGAAATACCCGTTGGGTTTCCACACTTTCAGCACACTAGAAGCATTCCCCACTAACCCTGAGCTCTGCATTTAAGTGAAGCTGAAACGTGTGCATCTGTGTGCACACTCGGGGCTCATCCGAGCCATCCCTGCAGGCTCTCAGGGCCCCTGCTGCTCTTCCTCCCTCAACCGCCATGCCCCGTGACAGGCTCTTGGGAGAAGCGTGTTTGATGCAAAAATTTGAAGAAATGCACCCTGTACCTTAAAACGTGACACTCTCAGGCCACAACACAGAGGCTGATGTGCAAAGTGTCAGGCACTGAGGCGTAGCTGCCCCTGAGGCTGGTCCCCCAGCAAGAGCTGAGCTGTCCCCAAGTGGTCACGCCTGGGGTCCCCGTCACAGCTGCTCTCTCCTGCCCTCTTTATAATAGCATTCCAAGCGCAGGGCCAATGAACGATGATCAAAGACAGCGCCAAACAGGGGCTCCAAGCCGCACCCAGCTAAGTCGGGGACTTCTCAAACGTGAAGGGGGAGCACAGAGAGGGTCCTCAGCTTGAGGCGGCCTCCAGATGCCAGTCACCAGCCTGAGAAGAGGTCTGAACTTTCTCCCCTCAACTGCCCGGGAGGGGAGGGTGGCAGCAGTGTGTGACCAGGCCCCTGCCCAGCAAGGGAGACAGCTGTGGGGATCCACGCCACACCACGGCTGGCTCTGCAGCAAGGAAGGTGGCTGTGGCTGGAGGACACCAGCAGCGCTCCCAGGGACCAGCCTGGCACAGGCCCACAGGCGGCCTGCCTAGGTCACACCCTCTGCCTGCTCTGCTCACTGGCTGTGGCACCACGGCAGGCGACGCCTCTCCAGGCCTTGGTTTCCCTTTGAAAGACAGTGCTGACCATTGCAGGGACAAGTACCGGGCTGCTTGGTGGACGCAGCAAAGCTGGGCGTCCTGACCGCACAACCCCTCAGGAAACCTCCAGGAAGCAGGGAGGTGACACCGTCCAGGGGAAGGGGAGACTCTGCCCCAGAGGCCAGGGCCTTCACCTACATCTCCTTTCTTAGCTCAGACAGCAGCTGACGGCTCACTCGGCAAGCGGAGTCGGTGGCAGAGCCAGAATTAGGCCGATTGTCCTGATTGCCAGTTACACGCTCCTTCATGCCGGCTACAACAGCGTCTACCTGCCACCACACTGGGCCAATCATACTCTGCCAAACAGGCTTGTGATGCTTCTTATAAACTTCAGGCAATTCACATCTGCAAATCAGAGCAGCAGCCTGCACTGACCGGTAACCAATGAAGACCAAGGCAGCTAATCTCAGGGACAGGGGCTTGTCGTCCAGCTTTCTCTTCCCTGATTGACATCATCTCAAAATGGAAGGGGAGCTTTCCCTCGGCTTTGGTTTATAACAGATCCCATAAGTTAAGAGGGATGCTCAGGATGATGTCAAATTTTACCCATAACTAAGTGCCCCCTTGGGTGCCCTCCTAGAACACAGTACCCCCATCCCCTTTAAACGACCATGCCACTTCAAAGCAACACCCCAAAGCAGGTTCTGAACTAACAGAAGAGGAACCGCTCACAACGCAGCGAATATGACCTCGCTTCCAGAAGGAGACAATTCACCCAGTGCCCAGGCTCCAGAGTCTGTCTGCTGGGTAAGACCCTGGCTGGCAGGTGTGTAGACTCTGTAAAGTGTCACTGCCCTCTGGGGTGACCCTGAGCAGCAGTGAAATGCTCATGACGCACTTTCCCTCATTCAGTAAGCGCTCAGTAAGTATGAACATGCGCAGCTCACTGCCCCGCACCACCAGGGCTTCTGCGTTCAGTCCTCACACCTCAGGGAATGGACTCAACAAGACATTTACTGACAAGAGGCAGGGGCTCTTTTCCTGTAGCATCCTGCAGAGAATGACAGGCACTCAGGGGACATCACTGACCTGAAGGACAAGTTAAGCTCCACTCAAAGAACAGCTTCCGAGGAGAGAGTCGGGCAGGGGCACCGCCACCCCGTGAACAGCAGAGCGCTGCAGAGCCCCGTGCAAAGATGCAGGTTCACGTCGTGGGTCTGTGCAAGCCTGTGCAGACCCCAGGCCTGCCCCACGCTCAGGGAGGTGACTTGAGCTCCTTAATCTTAGTGTTCGGGGCAACTTCAAGATCTGCCTGTGGACAGGCTCAGAGGTGGCGTGACCCAGCAATGCCTTCACCAAAATCCACCCCGCGTGGGTCTGTGTACCCTTCCCCTGGCAGCTGTTGAACTCTCGGGTCATTTGTGCTGCTCAAAACAGCCCTTTGGAAACTGCAGGATGCACACAGCAGCAGCACGTGGCTCAGGAAGGAGAGGCCAGGCTGGCCCTGTGGGCCGCTGGACGAAGCTACAGGGCGGTCACGCGAGGCTCACGAGAAGAGAGCACCCACAGGCCTCTGGGAGCCCCACAGCCCAGGCTGAGACCCTTTGTGGCCGACTGCTGCTGGAGACCAGAGGCCGAGGGCTTGCTGATTACCTGAGATGCTCTCTCCCACTCAGCACACAGGACCGAAGCTTTCTAAGGTCCAAATTCAAAGGCATCACCAGGCTCAGAATGCAGAAAGACAGAACGTGACGTCTCAAAGTAACGATGTGCCAAGAGCCAACCAAGGTAACTGGGCCTTCAGCTGAAAGAGTTTCTGAGGCCCAGCTGCTGAACAGCAGGCCTGAATTTGTCAATGATGGTTTCAAAATCTCCACCGAAGGCTGTGCACGTGGGTGCGCATGTGCAAGTGTGTGCAAGTGTCTGAGCACACACGTGGATGTTTGAGGGCAGGAAGGACACAGAGGAGTGTGCTCCATTCTTAGGTGAGCAATACCGTCACAGAGCCTAAAGTCCCTTTGCCACCGCCAACGACAGCCCTGCCCTCTTGTCTTGCTTTAGTTCTCAGCCCATTCGAGGTCAGCAGGTGTGACATCTGTTTCCATGGCCACCGTCAGCTGCCCCACCAGGGTAAGAGCTCTAAGAGCTGGAACCCCCTGAGCACTTACTGCCTGCTCCGCGCACCTGAATTCACTTCACTTTACTCTTCTACGACCTGGGCTGCTACAGGTTGAGCATTCGTTATCTAAAATCTGAAATCCCAAATGCTCCAAACTCTCCAAGATGCTTAAGAACTTTCAGATTTTGGAGCATTTTGGATGAAAGATACTTGATTGGTGAAGTCTAAAGAAATATCCCCAAATTTAAAAAAAAAAAAAACCTAAAAAATCTTAAACTCGTCTGGTCCTCAGCATCTCAGATGAAGGACACTGGACCTATGTCAATGCCTTCTGCGTACAGGAGGTCGAAACCTCAGAAGTCAGTAACCTCATCCAGGCCCTTCCAGGACCCTGACACAGGCAGAACCATTCCTGCAGGTGAGGACCTGAGGCTGAGCTTCTGTCCAGGGCTGCTGAGGTCACGGTGCTGGGGAGCAGCGCATCTGGGACCCGACAAGCCAGCCAATCCCTCTGCCTCAGGCCTCACGGCCCTGTCCCAAGCCTGCAGAGGTCTTTCTGGAATGTCGGGGGAATAACGTGGCCACCAGTCATTCCTGACAGGCCGAATCAGGGCCCAGTCACATACCCTACTCTGCCATGCCCAAGGCAGCCTTTCCCCTAGGGACCAGAGCAACCGAGGAAATACCTCTTCAGCTGACAAACTGGCTCAATGAGTTTAATTGGTAACAGTTAAAAGTTCACTTTTAATTTTTAAACTTTTTCTGGTTAAAGTCTTATTATAACTTAACGGTGGGCGATTCTAGAATGATTAAACACTCAGGCAATTATTTGGGCTTTATAATTTTACCAAACACTGGAGTGGCCTTTTGTCAACTACGCTGGCACCACAGAAACAAAACCTGACAAGGCTCTTTGACACGTGCAGCTACCGCAGGAGGAGAGAGGCCAGGCTGGCACGGCTGTGCCAGGGTCCCGCACCCCGGAGAGAGGGGTTTTTTAAAAACACCTTCACTGAAGAACGATTTAGAGACCACAAAATTCTCCCTTTCAGAGTGCCCCCGGGGGCTCCCTACCACGCACACAGACCTGTGAAACTGTCACACACACTTCTTCATCCTCCACATGAGAAACCACACACCCGTTCCCGTCGGCCTCGGGCCCCCACTTCCTGTCTCCATGGGTTCCACGAGCCCAGCACTTCCCAGAAACGGGTCGGGCATCCCGTCCGGCTCCTTTCCTGAGCACGACGACGTTTTCAAGTTCCACCGCACAGCAGCCCGAGTCAGTTCCCTCCCACGGACGGGCACGCTTGCTCGCTGTTCACCTGCGTGGGCAGCAGGTGACCCCACTTTTTGGCTCTTCTGACTCGCACTGCTGTGGACACTTGCGAGTATATTTCTGCAAGTGTTTTCAGTTCCATGGGGACAAGCCTGGGAATGGAATTCTGGGATATACAGGGACTAACTTTTTGAGGAACTGCCAATAAAAGGCAGTTCTTGAGTTCTTTTTTAAATCATGCTCAAAAAAAATCAAGTAAAGTCAGATAAAATTTTTACTTATCATCTGCCCATTTCATAAATGAATCTTACAAAGTGGCATGTTTAATTTTTTAAAAAAATTCTTCTGTCTTGGAAAGAAAAGATGGCTGGCTATAAGAGTGCCACTAATATGCAGGGGCCTCTTGTGCTTCAGCCACCAGGTGACCACGGAGGTCAAAGTACAGGACGCAGCTCCTGCCTGCCGCCTGGTCATCGGAGTGGGAGTGGGAGGGCAACTGAACTGGAGCCTCAGACCCAGCCAAGGGGCTGTAGCCAGGTCCCCGAGTCCCTAGTGTGTGACTGTGCCACGTCCCTGGCCTCCCAGCCTGGGGACACCCTCACTGCCCACTGCCCTTCTGAGGGCCCGTGTCTGTCCAGAAGTAGCTGGACTGCCCTCCCCCCAAAAGCCACGGCCAGCCGACCCAGTGCCCGGGGTCTTCAGTTCAGCAACTCAACACGCCCAACAATACATAGGAAAACCACGCTGACCCGTTACCACATGGTGTGCCGCAGTTTGGGACTCTAAGTTAAAGGACCAAACCTGAACAGCAAACTCACATCACACAGGCTGCAGGGTCTGGCAATTTGCTGAAAACAAGAAAAGAGCCGAGAGCCCCAGGGACCATGTGCATGCCCAGGCTGCAGAGAGCCCCACTGACATCTACACACCACCAAACAGCACCAGGGTCGCAGGTGCCTCACCAAGTCCCCATGCCACCCCACCGTGTGGCGGCAGCGATCGCCCTTGCCCCAGTGCCTGCCTTGGCCAGGACACCCGTGCTCCAGCCAGCTGCCAGCAGCCTGTGCACGGCTGTCCCCTGGAGTGGCCAGGCGAGTCCCTCCCTGCAGTGTTTACAGAAGGCCGCCGGTACAACTCGAGACCACAGCTGTGAGCTGCTGCCTTGCGCTCCTGCCCGCCCTCCACACCGTGCGCCCCTCCAGAGGCTGCCACAGCCCAAGTCCAGTGGGTCTCCTGGTCCTTGTCCTCCTTACCTTCCTACAGAGCTGGCAAGCAGGGGGATGCTGTGGGGCCCTCGCTTTGCATCTGACCTGGGGAGCACTTCCTCCTGATCCATAAGCAGCAGAGCCAGAGGTGCAGGCCCCACGCCCACTTCACAGAAGAGGTGCCAGACTTCAGCCCGAGCCTACCTCCAGAAGGCCTGGCGTGCAGGGCCAGCCGGGACTCTGGTGTCAGGAAACACGCCAACACGTGGCTGCTAGGTGAGAGCAGAAATGGAGCCCGTCACACCAGCACGAGTTGGGAGGAGGTGCCTGGCCAGGCCACCTGCCCTGGGCCAGACAGCTAAGGAGGAAGATGGTCTGACCCCAGGGAGCCAGGTCCCCAACCGTCAGGACCACATCCTGGGAAATCATGAGTGAGGACACCTGGAGGCTGTGTGGCCCCGTGGGAGGTGAGCTGAGCACACCGAGTCAGACATACAAACAACAGGGCAGAGTGGACGTCTGGCCTGACAAGGGTGCCCCAGGACACACGCGTGATCTAAGTCGCACACCAGGAATTGGCTTCCCTCCTGTTTCCTCCTATAAAGGCTGGTCTCCCCAAACAGCCAAGAAGCGGAATCACCCAGTGGTCCACAGGGCATGCGTCGTGCATGAGGCCTGGGCTCCACCCCAGCACCTCGACGAGGAAAGCAAAGGAATCCGACAGGACAGAGGCAGCCTGGACTTTCCAAGCAGCCATGCCCAGGACCACCTCTCTGCAGTCAAGCGTCACACTGGAGTGTCAGGGGGGCGCTGTGAGCTGCAGCGTTCCTGGGAGGACAACACCCCGGTGACCTGGTCCCCAGTGGACTAGTCCCTCTCCACCCACAGAACTCTTGGTGGCTGGTCACCACTGCCCTGCCAATCAAGCAGTGTGTTCCCCAAAGCCCCAGAGACTCTGCGCCAAGGGCCTCCAAAGCACTTGGTGCTGTGGGACGCTCTTCCCGTCAGGAAGCCACTGAGTACACAGGCTCCACAGCAGACTACCTGTCCAGTCCCAGCTGAGCACAAAGCAGCTGTGGGACCAAACTTTGGTCCAAGGAGCAAACTTAAAACTTAATCAAATAAGCTGGACATGGTGAGCCCAGTTGCTGGGGAGGCTGAGGCAGGAGGATCACAAATCTGAGGCCAGCCTCAACAACTCAGCAAGACCCTGTCTCAAAATAAAAAGAGCTAGGGTTGTGGCTCAGTGGTGGAGCACTTGCCTAGCATGTGTGAGGCATTGGGCTTGATTCTCAGCACCACATAAAAATAAATAAAGCTCCGGCAACAACTAAAAAATATATATATTAAATAAAACAGCAAAACAACAACAAAAAGTAACTAAAAGGAAAAGTAGAATGGAGGCAATTCCTAGGTAGAGGAGTGGAGCTCTGGAGCCACCCTTGGACCCCTGAGGGGCAGTAACAGGCTCTCTGTAGCCTCGGCCTTGTCTATTCACTGGACTCACACCTGGGAAAGCCAGACCTTGGCCACACTCTGCTCAAAGCCATCGAAAAGTATCTGCACGTGGAAAGGCTGAGAAGACGCCCTGCAGCCCACACATGTCCATCCCCACCGGGCTTCCTGCCCCGGGCAGAGCCTCCATCCCAACAGGGCTGGCTCTGCCCTCCACCCGCTCCTGCACCACAGCACCCGACCTTGGCCAGGCACAGCCGTCTCTGAGATCAGGCCTTGGTGCCCTTCCTTACCCGCTGAGATCTGGAACCCTGGGCTCCCCACTCACTTAGTACGCCCTCTCTGGGCTCAAAGCGGAGGAGGGTGGTGGAGACCCAGATGCTCCTCCTGGCCTGGCAGCACAGCCCCTCGCACACGCGAGGACGCGCCACAGCCCTGTGAGCCGGGCCTGGCAACAGCGGCCCTGTTGGTTATGAAAAGCATGAAGCGTGGAGAGGTCAAGTGATGGGCCCAAAGACACACAGCCAGTCAGTGGCTAGCAGTGACGCCTGCAGAGCAGGACACACCACCACCCGGCTCCACGAGCCATCGTCAATCCAACGGGGAATGCATGTTCACCCAGAAAATTCGAAAGCATTTTGACTCTTTTTGATTCAAAGAAAATGCGTAAAACTTTATCCAGAGTAACTGCAGTGCCCTTCAAATCAACTGCAACTTTTAGATTAAAAAGGTGTGAATGAGAACACCAAATGACACCAACTGAAACCTGAAAAATTCACTGTGAATGAAAAGACCTCCAGGCTCCAGCCATCTAAGTGACCCCAGTCCTGCCAGCCATGCTGGCCAGCCACGCTGTGCCCTGCAGAGCCCAGCCTTTTCCTCCTGGCCCCGAACCCTTTCTGGTCACCCTGGAAGGGCCTGGTGAGAGCCCACCACTACTACCCTCTGAGTGCTTGGGTCCCACCCTGATGTCAGACGTGCAGAACTCGAGGGGACACAGGGTGGAAATGCTCCACTTTGGGCTGGGTTGTGGCTCGGGGTGGAGCACTTGCCTCACAGATGTGAGGCACTGGGTTCGATCCTCAGCACCACATAAAAATACATCAATAAAGTAAAGGCACAGTGTCAATCTGCTACTAAAAACAGAATTAAAAAAACAAAGAAAGAAATGCTCCACTTGGCCAGAACGGAGGGAAGGTGTGCACAACGTGCATCAGCACCGGGGCCACACCAGCAGCCCCCGCCTGGCCCTGCTGCGCCTCACTGGCCAGGGGTGGGGGCCTCGAGGACGGAGGCTGTCCTCCCTGGTGAGCCGCAGCCTCACAAGTCCTAAGCACCTGCAGCCCACACACTCGGTGTCTAGACATGTCAGCTCCGCAGCGACCTGCAATCCGCAACCTGCTGGTCTGGTGGCACAGCCACAGCAGGTGACCAGAGTCGGAGAGGCTGCGGCCCCCTAGACCAAGCCCCACAGAGTGATGGTGCATATCCCCTCTTAGGCCCCACCTGGCACACCCTGAGGCTCCGTGTGTGCGGCCACAGTTCCAGGGTCCCACCTGAGTCCACAACCCCTCTGCACCCCCCCCTTTGCCCTGGTGGCCCCTCCCACTGCAGGAGGTCCAGGCTGGAGGAGGGAGGACCAGGTCTCGCCTGGGGTTCCCACAGGTTCCGCGGGATGTCCTCAGTGAGGGTGGGGGCACTTCAGGAGGCTTCACGGGCTCCCCTGGCTGCAGGGGAGGGGCCACAGCGGAGACCAGGCTGCAGCACGTGAACTGACACCTCCATCCCCTCCATGTGGGCTTCCAAGCCCCCTAGTAAAAGTCAAAATCTAAAAATGTGCTCTAAAAAGAATTACCCCACGGCCTTGGCCGCCAGCCGCTTCCGCTCCAGTCTCCTGGGCTTCTGGGACTGGAGGAGGCGAAGGCAGCCTGGACTGTTCCCTTGAGTAGCCTGCAGGGCCGGCGGCACTGCAGAACAGGGCTGCTCAGATGCCACCAGAGGGACAGAGCTCGGTTCCTAGGTACCAGCCGAGCACTGCGTGCTGAGGGCCTGGCCTCGGGACAGGAGGCAGCCCACTGACCCCCACCCCCCACAACCACTCTTGGCTCATCTGTGGCCCGTGGAAACCCCTGGACATGCAATCACCCGGCGAGGTGAGACACCAGGACAGTGGACGCCGGCCAGCTGTGCACAATGCCATGAAGGCGTCAGCCTGGGAGGCAGTGTCCAGGCCCAGCCCTGGGCAGCCCCGGCCAGCCCTCCAGGGGTGCTGGGGGGGCAGGAAGGGCGGCCGTCCTGGTTCTGACTTTCCTCCTGGCTTCCCTCCAGCCAGGCCGACAGAGCCGAGGGCGGCTGCGAGGCTGCAGGGCGGGAGCGGCCAGGGCTCTGCCTGCGTCCTCTGGGTGAACAGCGGGAGCCACGCTCCAGGGCGCTAGGCGGGCAGTGGGTGGCACACCTGAGGCCGCAGGCGGGTCCCCTGCTGAGCCCCTGCTGAGCTACCACGTTTCCTCCCAAAATATTTATTCTGAAAATGGTGGGTTAATTATTCAATTTCCAAAATAATTCCTGACGACTCTCCCTGAATAGCACGTCCTTCTGAAACATTTAAAATGAGTCCACTCGTGAAGCTTCTGCTCACACACAACTTTCCAGGAATGTCATATGAAAGTTAGGGGTGCTCTCCCTCACAGCAGCTTCTCTGCCCGGCCAGTTCCTCTGTTCTCTCTGGAAGAGCCAAGAGCCACAGAAGACCGCTGGCCTTTGTCGGCCACAGCCCACCCTCCCCAGGTGGGGGGCAGAGGAGGCTCGACCCGGAGCCCCAGCCAGCGAGCCAGGCAGGCCACACTGCAGGAGCCCCGAGAGCAGCCAGTCTGTGGGTCTGTCTGAGCACTCGGCTTCTTTGCATTTCTTACTAAGCCTGTACCAGGGACTGAAGGGACAAAGGGGCCTGGAAGACAGATGAAGAGGATGCTGCCCAGTCACTCTGGGTGCCACCTTCCCACAAGACAGGCAGGAGTGTTGAAGAGCATTCCCAGAGCCCTTTACGGCGCATTTCAAAACACAGAGGCGTTCAAAAGGCCGCAGCAGATGAAATGTCGGTTTTAAAAGAAATATCGGCATGACGCCATCTTCAGATGCATGCAGCCTCAGCTCTCTGCCGCCCAGCACTGCAGAGCAGGCCCGAGCCGCCCTCACACCCTTTAAGGACTCTGGTGGCCTCCACCCTCTGTGGGGCAGAGGCCAGAACGGGTCACACTGTGCCCTGTCCACACCTGCGCCTGGACAGGCTAGCCACTGCCACGTCCCCAGAGCCCGCACGGGGCACACGTCACATTCTGCTGGGGTGGGGCTAGGGACAATGTGGCCAGGGAGCTGGCCAGGGAGCTGGCCACGCGTTCACCTGATGAACCACAAAATGCTCGAGCGGTATATTCCGACACGCAGGAGGGCCGCGGGCCCTGCCAGAGCCCCGCGGAGCTCCCTCACCTCTGGAGTGTTCTTCTTGAACTCTCGGCTCTGCTCGATGAGCCGCTTTCTGGACTGCTCGCTTTCATCCTGACGGTTCGCCAATACTGTTGCGGTGGCATCGAGTTCTCTCTGGAGGGACAGAAAAAGGAGACCAGAGATTGTAATTGTACTTTCTATCAGAGGGTCCTAATGTGCCCCTGATCGAACACTGCACAGAGACCTGGGCTCCAGGGGGCCCACTCGTGAGCAGAGGAGGGGCCAGGGCAGTGAGCACCCCCCACCCCACAGGCCCCAGCTGGAGAAGCCCAGCTTGCTCGGCTTGCCGCGCACTCCCCATGCACACCGCACAAGTGACTCCATTCCTGTAACAGTGCGCACAGACGCAGCCTCTCCACCAAAACCAGCGTCGGCAATCGCCCCGACAATGCCCGCCCTGGAGCAGCTCCGCCACTGCTCTGAGCACTGCCTCCTGGGGCCTTCTCCCGAGTTCCAGGCCCCTGCTGAACACGGACCTTCCTGCCAGGGCATCTGTCTGCTGTCCTTCCATGGTGTGGGCCTGGGATCTCACACAGCCCCATCTGATTTGCTTTCATTCAACAAATATTTCCTGGGCGCTTAACTCCAGGTCAGGCCTCACACTCAGGACCGTTAACCTGCTATTAGTCTTCAAGAGGGACCTTCAAAAGGCAAATTCTAAGAATAATTAGTTCCAAGATCTTGCACACTTTCCAGAAGCAAGCCTCTGACAGAGGCAGTGATTCTCACGCTGTCCTACTTGCCCTGGACAGACTCAAGGACCACTTCAGGGATCCCCAGAAGAGGACCGGCCGGGTGGAGGGATCTGGGCTCTGCTCTGCCAGCAACCTGACACTGCCGTCAGGAACTTGTGCCCTGGCCTCAGAGATTCCAGGGCAGCTGCCAGGAGTGAGCCAGAGCAGCCTGCGGCCACACATGCCCAAAACAGTGCTCCAGACGTGTGACAGGAGCACAAGCCATGTAGCCGTCACCAGCAAAAGGCCCAATGTCTCCTGAGCTGGTTCAGTTACTAAAGATGATGGCGGCTCATTCTGTGGAGGACGCAAATGGCTGCTCACAGTGGCCTGTCCACGGCACGGAGCAGCACCCTGCAGCCTAGCAGAGCGAGGACCCTGCTGCAGGGTCAGAAAGGTCAAGAGGACCCACCCCTGACCCCAGGTGCCAAAGTTAAGGGCTCTCTCCGCCCAACCTACTCAGGTTGCATGGACTTTCCTTTGTGGAAACAACCCAATGGGCCCCAAAGCCCTCCTGGTACCACTAAGGGGTGGCCCACAGCCAGACAAGATGACAGGGAGCTGGAACAATCACCCAGCAGGCTGTCAGCGCAGGAACCGTGGACAGTGGGGGAGCACGAGGGGCCGGGAGGGGGAGCGCCACCATGCCATGCTCCCCCTTAGCATTTCTGGCATGAAAGCAAAACTTGGGCAAACAAGTCCAAGAGAATATCGTGGGCTAGCATTCGCGAACAGATGTCAAAGCTATTGCAGAAAAGAGGGAAACACTGAACATTTTGATAGACCACATTTGAAACGCATCCCAGTCGAGAGAAGGCAGGGAAAAAGAGCAACGCTAGGCATGTGGGCTCGGGCTGGGACGGAGAAGCGCGCAGCCAGACTCGCAGAAGGCGCGCGGAACACAAACAAGCTGGCGAGGAGGAGGACGCAGACGTCTATATTTAAGGAGCAGCAGCCGAAGTTATAAAAGGAGGCTTCGAGGAGGGGGACGAAAGCCAATATTGAAATATGACAGAAACGAGAAAAGTCGATGTTTCGTTGCAATCGCACACACAGAGAAGCAAGGGAACAACACACGAGCCCCGGCGCGTCAACAGGGCCCGCCGCCTGCGCACAGGGACGTCCTCAGGTCAGCGCCCAGTCAGGCATCTGCTGGCCTCTTCAAGGCACTGAGGTGCCAGACGGGGGGCGCAGGGTGACCTGTGGGGTCCCCGCCTTCCCTCCTGGTGGGGAAACGGTGGGGAGTCACCAGTGTGCAGGGTCTGCAGGCCTCTGTCCCCAGGCTCCCCACCTGGCCTCAGGCTCGAGGTCCCTCCTGGGCAGGCTGACTGAGCAGTGGCGGTGGAGACAGACCCTCCTCCATCCCAGCACAGCACAGCCAGCACAGCCAGCACACCTGAGGCCCCCTGCCGCCCGGTCGGCACTCCATGGGCCGCCACAGTCCCACCCAACGCCTGCAGACACGTGTGGCCCACCCAAGGAGCCAACAGGGTCTCCAAATTCAACACCACACTGCCACCGCTGCCAAAACAGACTGGCACAAGAGGACGGTGGGTGAGCGTCCCCGCCATGGGGCTTCCGCCGACCCAGGGGGCTGCTCAGACTCGAGGCTCTTGGCAGGGATGCCCTCAAGTACCTCTGAAGAAGCCCAGGCGCTTGGTCACAAGCTGTAGGGACAATGCAGAGGGAGGAGACAGCCATTAAACACAAGCCAGACCAGCTGCACCTCCAGCGAGCCTGCTCAGACCCAGTGTCCACCACGATAACCACTGAGGAACAAGGGACCTCGTGTGCTCAGGGAGGGGGGACCCCTCAGCCAGGAGTCAGTTACGGTGAACAGGAGCAGGGTGCCCGCACCGAATGGCCTCGAGTCACAAAGGGCAACATCAGGGACAGCCATGATGTCCAGCCAACAGCACATCTGGCCTGGCCACTCAGACTGCTGAGCTATGATGTGAAAGTGCATGTCCACATGCACTACGCAGGGAGGGACGGTCGACCAGCAGCTGAAAAGAGCCAGGTGACCAAGTGCTAGCACGACTTAAAAGGTCAGGGCTGCCTATGCACTGGAGGGTGAGGCTCCAGGGAGCAGCTCTGGAAATGCAGGCAGACTCGCACCCCCGCGGCTCCTGAGGCAGCAGCAAGGCGGGCCTGCTCCGCGGCGTGTCTTTTGGCCGCTCTGCCCTGTTCATGTATTACCTGATAGGAGAAGAGGACAAATGCATTAATTTTAAAATCCTGTCACCAGGCTGGTGAGGCATGTGGTGACCCAGCTCCTCAGGAGCTGAGGTGGGAGCACCCCAAGATCAGCAGTCAGAGACCAGCATGGGCAACAGGGGCTGGAGAGTCTGTCTCAGAGAGAAAAAAGAAATCCTACCAATGTGAAAACACACACACACACACACACACACACACACACACACACACACAGCTACAGAAACACATCACGGGTCAGGCAGTCTCACAGTGCACAGCCATCTGCAGAGGGTAAGGCCCTGAATGGATGAGCTCTTGATCCTGGTGTCCAACAAGGTAGGTGTGGGCTGGGGAGCAGCTCAGGGGTAGAGCGCTTGCCTGGCTCGCATGAGACTCTGGGCTCAACCATGGCATTGCAAAACCAAAAAAAGGGAAGAAAACTGAGGTGAGCACATCTTTTATCAAAAGAGCTATTTCCTGTACAATGCACTGCCCCATGGCCAGTCAGGGGTTGGAGGACAGTCACAAAACATCACCCAGTCCAGTCAGTACCCTTCCAGGACAGGGAAGGCGGGCCCTGGGGCCCAGGACCCCTGTTCCAGTAATGACAAGCTGGCAGTGACCCATGAACTTGGAACCCAGCATGCCCAAAAAGACGACCAGGATGGGCACCTGACGCAGGGTGTTGTGTGTCAAAGCAGTCACTGGGTGGCTGACGTCAGGTGGCGACAAGATCCAGGGCAAGACTTTGGCTTTTGGAAACATGGCCAGGAGCTGCGGTGTCAGCCCAGGCCTGGACATGTCAGAGTGGCTCTCTTCACCCCTCAAGGCGGCTCCACAAACCAGAGCAGGAGGCCCCCCCGCTCATTCCCAGAAGAGCTTGGCAGACCACAGCCCAGCCTCGGCACTGTCCCCTGGGCCATAAGCTCATCTGGGAGCCGGAGGGCCACATGCACACAAGACCCCTGGTTCTAGGCAGGTGTGCAGTCCTGCCTGCCTCGCTGATGACCACCACCACCAAGACCTCCCTCCGTGTCTGACAGATCTCCGAAGGCAACAGCTCCTATATCTTTGGTCTCTGCTGGGACTCTAGTCTCTCGGCCAAGGGTCAAAGGCACATTCAAAACAAGACCAAAACAGCCACCATATAACTAAGCTACTTGCCTAGCACGTGTGAGGCCCTGGCTTTGATCCTCAGCACCACAAAAATAATACAAATAAATAAATGAACAAATAATAAAAGTAAATTAAAAAAAGAAACTGGGGACAATGTTTGAAACATGATTTTCATGATGTCACTGATAGTTTGAATTGCTCACCTTGAAGGTATATAAGCCCACAACTCTCCCCACGCTGCTTCCTTCTGCTTCCTTCTGAGCCTCTTCCTCAGGCCCCAGGCCAGGCCACCCTCCATGGGGGACCTTCCCAGACCTGCAGAGGGGCCTCCTCCCCAGCACCCGGGGCTGTATAGCAGCAACCCAAGCAGGCTGCTCTCCACCATGAGTCCAGTGAGCTCATCAGCCATTCCTTGAGGGACTGTCTGCCAAACGCATCAAACAGCACAGCCCCCAGAGGAGTCCTAAATGCCTATTAGAGAAAACCAGCATGGTGTGTGCACACAGGGGCACGGGCTGCAGGATGGGCACTCCTCAGGGCGTCTCTGATTTGTGCCCAACAATAGCCTTTTGGACGAACAGGAACTCTGGCTAGAAAGGGCTGAGGGCCTCCAGCCTCCTGCCAACACCTCTCCCAGCCCCCCACGATGCCCTGGGGCCCACCCCCAGCACCTCAGAACAAGCCAACAAACCTTGGGAAGCCCTTCACACAGCAGGTGTCAGGAAACCCTGATGGAGACCCAGGCTCCACCCTACAGCCGCCTGTGTGGTTGTGGCCAAACGACTTGCCTTCCCTGGAGATAGTAAAGATGACAGATCCCAAGTTGGTGGCACAGCAAACTCTACATCAAGGCTGATTTTTCGTTACTCTCAGAGCCGCGCACCTGGCCTCCACCCCCTCCACCCTGAGGCCCTCCTACGCCAGCACCCTCGGCAGATGGGAGCTCTGGGGGACTTCTGAACTAGAAGCCAACCCAGCCTGCAGGTGCCCAGGGCACACGAGTGACAAGACAGAGGGGTTCAGCTGGGGCGCAAAACCCAGAGGAAGAGGGTGGAGGAGAAAGGCAATCCTTCTAGCAAGAAAGCACTCGGGGACTTTGTGACAGGCATCCATATTTGCTCAGTCCATGCCATCCCCCTCCTCACCGTGCCCAGGGCCTGCTGGGCACCCAGTGCTGCACTTGATGCAGCTGAGCAGGGGCTGCAGGAACCAGGAGCCTCAGTCCAGTCCCCAGTAGAGAGCAGGGACAGAGCAAAGCAGCCCTGGTGGGGGAGGCTGGGCGGAGGCTTTAAAGAGATCTGAGAGGTGGCGAGGGGGGCAGTTGTGCTGAACCAGAACTGCGAAGCCCACTCCCGAAACGTGCCCACCACCTGTCCAAGCTGCAAACACACAGACACAGGCACAAAGCCTCCTGCAGGGGCCACAACCCCTTCACGGTGTGGGCGAGGGCAGGGTCCTTCCCTCTCCGCTCTGCGCCTGTTCATTCTGAGCACTTCCCAAGATGAGCGTTTCTCTTTAGAAGTCTCACTCCCCCCCCAACCCGGGGAGGCGGGGCCTGGAGGGCCCACAAGGACAGGGACACCACAGGGGTCCACGACCTTGAGCCTTGCCCAGCACTCTCCCTCATGCCTCTTCACAACTGTCACCTCCCTGCCAAGGTGTCACATGTGTGGCCAGAGAGGGCACGCCCACCTGGAAGCCATAGGCCTGCAGAATGAGGCTGACGGCCAATGGGGACCCTGAGTGGCAGCAGGCAGTAGCCAGGGGACAGTTGGGGGCAGCTGTGCCAGAGCTGCCTACAGCACCCAGCGTCCCCACCGCCAGGGGGTTGGAATGAGGCCCAACATGTGGCAAGGAGGAGGAGATTGGCGGGGGCAAGCCGCAGGACAGAGCAGAGCGGGGACGCTGGGCAGCACAGGAGCTTGAGGACAGCGAGGCCCGCCAGAGGAAGCCGGGAGCCTGGGAGGGCAGGTGGCAGGGCCCTGACAACGTGGCCCAACAGTGCCTCCAAAGCCCTGGCAGTGCTTACCACACCCTGTTAGCAGCCTGCAGTGGCAGCCCAGGGGGCCTCAGGTAGACCACCCTGGCCCACCGGCCTTCCCTTCTGTGCGCACAGGGGTGGCCCCCTCCCCCCAAGCTCCTTGCTGTCACTCAATATAAGAATAAACTGTCATGGAGTCCAGGAAAGGGGCAGAAAGGTCCAGAGGAGCAGTGGCCTCCGTTCCTTGGGAGGAAACCAGAAAGTTCTTCATGGAGACAAACCGTCAGAACAGGTCCTGAGGAAGGGACAGGGCAGGCCAGTGTCCCTGGGCAGCGCGACATGGAAGGAGGCAGGACACATTCAGGGTCTGGAGCAATGTCCAGGAGGGCAGAGAAACGGCTGTAGGAAAAAGGTGGTGGGGCACTGAGGCCGTGGATGCAGGACGATCTAGAACAATCCAGGAGGCAAGAGGGCCGAGGAGGAAGGGGCAGGTGGGTGGAGCGGCTCTTTAAAAGCCTCTCATTGGGCAAGAGGGAAGAGGCAGGTGGGGGCCGGAGGGCACCCTGCTCTGGCTCAGCCTCCACCAGCACCTGGAGAGCCAGCTCCAGCAGGCGAGGGAACGTGCCCCGCAAGGGCACAGACGTGGAGTCCCCACAGCCCCAAGGGCGAACCCTAGAGGGGAAACCAGAGGGCCAGCCGGCACCCTTCCCGGGCAGGGCAGGCCCTGCTGGCAGCCCCTGGCCCGAGCCCCAAGTGCAGCAGGCCAGGGAGCTGCCTGGGCTGGTGCCCCTGCCACTTCCACCTCAGGAACAAGTGGGTAAAAATGGGCATGTCAACAAACAAGCGCTGGCCTGGGGACGACCCTGCTGAAGAGCGCTGCAAAGGGCCTCCTCCCCACCAGAGGTCAGGGTCAGCACACAGGTCAGAGCCCGCCACAGGCCAGGGCAGGGGTGGGCAGAGGGACTGGACCTCTGCTCCAAGGACAGTTTGAACACCACCCAGCACTTTCGGGCGGGCGCCTGTGACCACATGGACTGCAGGTCGTGCAACGCCGTCTGCCCTCCTAGGACGAGCGAGAGGCACAGGACTCCCGTGGGCGTGGCCGTGGCCCCTGCACCCTCAGGCCCAGAGACACCTGGGTGGGACCAGTGGCTCCCAAACTGGGCAAAGAATGGGCACACTTGGAAAGTGCTTCTAAGGGTAAACCCCTGATGCCTTCTTCCTCCAAAACCAGAGGCAGGAAAAGACCTGGATGGTTCCCAGTGACACAGTGCTAGGAAGTGCCTGGCTTCCCCTCTCCATGGAGAACGACAGGGAGGGGTTCCGAGCCCTAATCCAGGAACTCGGCCTCCTGGGTCTCGGGACTCCTACCATCAGAGCTCTGGGACCCTGGGGGACTCCTTAACATAAAATGGGGACATGCTGGATGCACAAGCACCCAGTGCCAGGATGACACAGCCACTCCTGGTCCTCCTGCTGCTCCACCTAACCCAACTCGTGGAGGCCACTTCCCAAGCTCCTTGAGACGGGGTTCTGCAGCCGGTAGGAACTCCATCCGAGCCTCCTGATTCCCGAAGATGACCTGCTGTGCACTCTGACCTTGGAAATCCAGGTGAACAACAGAATCAGCACAGCCTAGCGTCCAAGGCCAACGCCACCTACTGGTACCAGCACCAACTGGTAACCTGTTAGCACGTGGATGGGGGCGGAGAGCAGGGCAGGGAGACAGGTGGGCGAGATTTCTCAGCACACACACGCACGCACGATTCTGACTTCGCACCACCTGAATACATTACCTATTCAGAAATAAAATCAAATAAAACTAAGAGATGGGCCTGATAAAGCTACAGAGTACAGAGTTTTCATACAAGCTTCTTTGTGAATTTCTTGGGATTAAGAAATTTCGAGAGAACCAAGATTTTGTTTTTTGTTTTTCACCCCGTCAAAAACCCACTATGCAAAGACAAAAATGCCAGATGTACCCAAAAAGGCTGCGCCACATATAATACTCGCTAGACTCTCATTTAAACAGGGAGACGTGAGAGACGGTGTCTCGGTGATGCATAATGAACTCTAAGCCATCAGACGGCTGGGAGCAGGCGCGGCAGCGCTGGGTGGGGAGGTGAAGGACGCTCCAGCCCTGCCCCAGCCGACTCGGCTTTACAGTGAACTGGACCATACGAAATCCCTGACATGGGACCATTTCTGAGCTACAAAAACGCATGTCCTAAGCAGCATTCTTTACCGCTGCCTCTTGGCTGTATCTCAAACCCACACGAAAGCTGCCCGCCGACTCAGCCTCGCAGACACACATGGCTCCAGATGGCAGGAGTTCACCCTGCTCCCTTCTTGACCTCTGCGAGGAGCCACAGGACCCGTCCCCCTCACTCTCCGCTCGGCCATTGGGGCTGCTCTTGATGATCTGCCCAGTTCTCCATGCTTTCTGCCCAGGCTTGTCTGGTTACCGGGCCTCCCCTGCAGGACCTGGGGAGCAGGGAGGGGCTGCTGAGGCCGGGCCGGGTGACACTGCCCCTCCTGTGGTCCTCAGGAGGGGCTGGGGAGGAATGGCCGGAGGAGCTCTGCTGCTCTGGTCCAACCAAGAGGAGACGGAAGCCCTGCACCTGGTGTCCTGCCCCTGCGAGCGGCTCCCTTGCTTCATGGCTTCGTTACTATTCCACGCTCAGTAGACACGGATATGGTGCACACTTCCTGCACGTTACACACTTTAGTGTACATCAGACCAGCGGGAACTTGCTACCATTAACAAATGTCCATGAAGGCAGACTTGGGGGTTTGGGGTCAAGGGGGCCCTTCTCCTGCTCAGCTCAACTGACTATCCCTGCTGCTCTGGCTACAGGGATAAAGATGGGTGTCAGAGGATGGACAGGCCAGACTGCAGCTGTGGCCAGAGCGGAGCAGACAGACCTCAGGGACCTTCGGTGGCTGACCCCAACAGCCAGTCACCAGGCCTGGGAATCGAGGGGCTGAATGGGAATTGCACCATCCAAAATGGGAACCCCTCATACTATGGGGATAGGTCATGTGAATTAAATAAGAAATCTGATCTCTCAGAGTCCTGCTTCAAGGTCAACGGTCACCTGTGGCCGGTGGCAGCTCTACCTGCTACTGCGGAGACTGAGCCATGAGCACAGGAGTTTCCAGGGGAGAGAGCTGGACTCGGGACCCTCCGTGGTGGTCAAAGGCGCCACGCAGACGCTGTCCCCACATTTCGCAGACAGGAAACTGAGGATTACAGGGGTGTCTGGCTTCGCCTGGATCACACCAGGAGGCAGCAGGGCTGAGGTCAGAATCCAGGTCTGGGTGACTCCAAAGCCAGGCTCCCTGCAGGAAGCACGGCCGCCGCCTCTTCCCCAGCTCCAGCCCAGTGCACCTTCCTTTCTCCAGGAAACAGGGGGCCAGGTCATCAGTGAAAAAAGAGGCAGGGACAGGGAAGCCATTGTGTTTTAATCTCAAAATAATTATGCCATTGCCAAAAGGGATAACCCTGATCTCATCTACACTGGTAAAAATGTTTTCCTCCTAAAGTATTTGTTTCAGAAATAAGCCTTTAATTTGAACACTTTAGGAGCCAAAATTTCTGTCTGTTGAAAATATTTATCTCCATTGTTTGGCAGGAATCGGTTTGTCAGGGCACCCGCCACTCTGGCAAGGCTTCCCTCCACTTCTCTGGGAAAGCGCTGGCGGCAAAGCCACCCTGCAGCCCGCTCTCGCTGTTTGGGCTCCCCAGCCACAAACATCTGCCAGCACAGACGAGGTGGCAGACAAAAGCCACCCAGCAGTGGGTGTGCGCGGGGACGGACATGCCATGGGGTCGTCAGGAACACCACCAGGCTCTGCCCCCAGAATCAGCACAGACGGTACTAACTGCTCTGCAAGAGGCAGAAGCCTCGCAACTCAGTATTGTTTCACGAAGTCCTGGTTCTTGGGGCGCTAAGCCCACCCCCTCCAGGGCATCAGCGACGTCCAGGAAGCAGCCAGGGTGTCTCCGGCTCAGTGATCTGGGCTGCATCCTGGATTTGGCTCCTTGGGGTGGGGGTGGGGGGTCCAGGCAAGCCGCCCACAGGCCTGCGCCTCAGTTTTCTCATCTGCAAAATACGCTACCTACCTTACCTCCCAGGGTCCTGGAAAACTACATGACAAAGAAAAGGAGGCACGGATGGCTGGGCCCTTCCTCCTGCACTGGGGGTGTGGTGCCCGAGACAGACCTGGAAGTTGGCAGCGATCACAGCTGGAGGTGAGGTGCTAATGGCCCCATTCTGAAGCTGCTGGGTTGGGTGTTTCTTCCCAGCATAGCTGCAGCTCGCACAAACCCTACCTGTGGCTGCATTCCCTTCTCACATTTTAATTAGCAAATAAAAACTCCAAAAAGCTCTCAAAATGTTTTGCCTGAAATTTATAAGTAAAAGTTAAAAGATGCCAAGTGGCTCCTGGGGAAAACCAAACTAGCTACAGACGTCGCTCAATAGGCAGAGCAGAAAACCCACCTCTCACCAGCTTCGATTTGATTTTTGCAGTTAATTTTCGAGATTTTCAGGGTGTGTTCTTTACAGCTGAGAGCTGCAGCCAGTCGGGTGGCCCAGCAGGACAGCGCTGAGTGTCGCGTGTCTTTCCTGCACTCTCTCCTGGTGCTGCTGGCTACTATGGGGAAACCCGGCTGCAGGACACCCCAGGTTCCACCCCGATTGCTGGGGTGCCAAGAACAGAAGGTGGCTGAAACTGAAAGGGGGCAGTAGAAATCCTGTGTGTCACCTCTAGCTATGCCAGACATAAGGGACCCCAGGAGGCAGACGCTACTCCAGGAGCTGCTCTGCAAGTGCTACTGCCTATCCGCCCGCCCACCCTGGTCCCCAGAATGGTGACTCCATCCTGTCCAGAGCTTTCTAAAGGTAGACAGAGGGTTCTTTAGCTCAGACTCTGTCAAACCCATAACAAGCTTTGCTAACGACCTGCTGAGTAGGACACGCACCAACAAGCATGGCCACAACAAGCCGCTCCCCACGCAGGCCTTGCACCCAGCCAGAGCAGGGCCAGCCCAGGGCCCTGCACCTGGGTGTCGCTTCCAGGCCCCTAGGGAAACGGCTCCTTGAGGCAGGAACTGCCAGCTGGGAGGTTCTCCCAAGCTCCTGTGGCCGCTCCAAGTTTAAGTTCTCATCACCTCTTCTCTGGCCCCAGCTGGCAGAGACATCGCCTAGGCATCAACAAGGTTTTCTCCTATCCAACTCAGCGAAAGGACACTGCTGACCTTGGCCCAGAAGCGACCTCTCTCCATACGCTTTGTTACTTCCTTGCTATGCCTTGTGACCTCCTGGGGGGGCAAGATGGGGAGAGGAGCTGCATCTGGCCCAGGAGCAGGGCAGCTCCCAGGAGAGCGGGATTTAGAGACAAGACCCCACCCTCCTGCCACAGCACCGCCTTGGCACAACCACCTGGAGCCTGGACCTGGGACACTTGCAACCTTGGCAAGCCACGCCCAGAGGTCCCAGCCACCCTCTGCCTGTGCCGTTCCCATGAGGCCGGAAGCCACAGGCGGCCCACGTCCAGGGACCCCCGGATGCTGGGCCCGCACACACCGCTGCCTCTGCACCAATAGTGACAGCTGCACTCGCCAAGGTGATGCCGTCGGGGAAACGCACAGTAGGTCCAAAATGATGGCCAAGACCTCAACGGTCACCACCGAAACAATCACTTATGTTCAGGATGTTCTACTAATTCTGGAACGCACACCAATAGATTTATTCTATCAAGATTTTCAGCAAAAGCTGAAACAAAGGACTTCCTGGTTCCCTCCAAGCTATGCCCTTTCCCAGCAGGCTCCCGGCTTCCTTCCCACCACTGTGCACACGTGGCTGCGGAGCGAGGTCTCGGTCTATGCAGGGACCACCTGGCCCAAGGAGGCCCAGTGTCTGGCCCACATGGAGTGTCTGTCTGAACCCTAAGACTCACACAAGGACGTGTAGAGTGGGGAGGCATGGCCACTGCAGAGAGGGCTGCCAGGTCCACCCCAGACCACCCGTCCCACCCAGGCCTGGGCAGCTGGCTGTCAACTGACCTAACTCCTCCCGAGCACCCACAGGATCGCTCTGGGGGTCAGAGGACAGGGGAAACAGCACCCACTGTCCTGGGCCCAGAGCCTACAGTTTGGCACAATGGCTGGGTGACTACGGGGTGGTGGCTGCAGAAGGGTGCCCTGACCCTAGGAGACGGAAGGCACCTTTCTCTGGGAGGCCAGGGAAGACCCCACAGAAGTGGCAGGCGGCAGCCGTGAGGATGGGCGAGAGGCCACGTGGGGGAAAGAGGAGGAAGATCCAGGAAGGCATCAAATAGGCAGAGGTAATAAAAATAGCCGCAGTGACAGTTTATTGACTCATCCTTTACATCCCCGTGACAACCCGACAAGATGCGACGGTGCCCACTCCACCGACAAGGCCTCTGGTGTTCACAGGTACAGAGAGCTGGCTGGCGCCATGCAGTGTCATCTACAGGGCCCCTGAACTGCTCCTTCCACCATCCCAGACCCTCTCAGCAGCACTGCCAGGCCTGGGGCCATGGGGGAGGGCTGAGGGCCCGGGCAGCCATGGGGGAGGGCTGAGGGCCCGGGCAGACCTCCTGGGGGGAGGTCTGTCTTCCATCCCTCCCGCCACCCCCACCAGCAGGGGCAGCTGCCTGGGGTTTAACAGCCCACCTGCTTTTAAACAAAGCAAGGCGCTGGGGTCTCCAGCTCCACTGTTACTCTTTAACTGTTGGGTCACAGTCACTAAGAAAGGCAGGAAGACAGCCAGGCACACCTCACTGGAGGCTGGCGGCATGGACACGAAGCCCCCGCAGGGACTGTGTGGCTGGTAGTCACTGCTATGCTTCGGGAAGATCTTTCCAGCAGCAAAGGGAAGAATGGATTAGAGGGAGGACAGGCTGAGAGGGGTCACTGACGCTCACAAAGGCCTCAGGATGGGGGCAAGGTCACCAAGGGCACAGGATGTCCAGATTTCACTCCTGACCAGCAGGCAGCCACCAAGTAACATTTTGCAATGACATCAAGACACGGGAAAGGAAGAACCAAGAATCGTCTCTGAGGAGCCCTGAACCAGCTTCAGAGAATAAAATAAATGCAGGAAGCAGCCCCAGGATGGGAAAATGGGCTACACTACAGTGGAACCATGAGCCTGGCACTCTGCGGCAGGCGAGGCTCCCGTCCCCAGGGCGGCCAGCGATCCAGCGCATCCCTGCCTTAAATGCTCCCAGAGATCCAGAGCCAGTCAGCAGCTGACCTGTCAAATCTGACTTCTGGAATAAAAATGGAAAGGCCGAGTGGCAGCCGTAACATGGAATTTCCTTGTTTTTATTAGTTTAAGGCTCTTAAAGAGCAACTTTTACATTGGGGAAAACTTCTCAAATATGTACTACTTGAAACTGAGATCGGTTACCTCTCACATGTTTTCAATCACTCTGCTTGCCAGCTTCACTAGTTATCAAAAGGCACTTGTGGTTTAAAGCAGGGGACCAGCTCCCCTCCAAGTGCATCTGCCCTTCCCACAGTGACCTCATCCCCTGGATCCCTGACCCCTCGCGGCTGCCAGGAAGGCCTGACGGGTGGACTGAACTGTGCTACTGGTCCATTGCAGGGTGGAGGTGGGAGGGTGGCCTACGTTAATCCAAACAGTGACACGGGGAAGTGTCGGGGCTTTGTTTTCTTTCTTTTCAATAAAAAGTAGCAGTAGAAGCTGGACGTGGTGGCGCACTCCTGTAATCCCAGCACTTGGGAGGCTGAGGCAGGAGGATCGCGAGTTCAAAGCCAGCCTCAGCAACTTAGCGAGGCCCTAAGCAACTCAGTGAGACCCTGTCTCTAAATAAAATACAAAATAGGGCTGGGGATGTGGCCCAGTGGTGGAGTGCCCCTGAGTTCAATCCCCAGTACCCCCCCCCAAAAAAAAGTAGCAGTAAGGCTGGGGCGGTAGCTCAGTGGCAGAGCTTGCCCAGCACACTGAAGGCCCTGGGTTCGATCCACAGTGTGGCACACAAAAATAAATAAATAAAGCCACCATGGATAAAATCCAACTTTGCATCACCTACATCCCACCCAGGAACACAGGCTCCTCTTCAAAACACAAACAAGCAAGAGCCCAACACCCCCTACTCTGCTGCTAGTATATCTGGTCACTCAACTTTCAATGCCTGCAGCCAACCCACGGAGATCTGGGATGCCACACTGAGGCCCAGTGTCTACTTAACATGGACGCTGGGCATGAAAACAGGAAAGCAGTTACCACGACCCTGCTGGGCAACTTCACCAGCAAAAGCAGGGGAGCCTCTTCCCTGGCTCGAGGACGCCCAGCCAGCTCAGCGCCACAGCTCCAAGCACGCCATTGAGAGCCCCTGTTCTTTTCTCTCTGCCTGCTCCTGTCACACCTGGGTGGCTGAGCCTTGGAGGGTGTCCAGCCACGTGGCCTCTAATACCAAGTGATGTAAAACTCCATGCCATCGTCCAGAGGACCAGGACAGGCAGAGGTGGTTTGGAACCTCATTAGAGCAAAATGAACCACAGCCAGCTTCACACACGTGTCCCAAGCAGCATGAGGAAGCTCAGAGGAGGGTTGACAGGACGGGTGCCGGCCAAGCACAGGCTGCCCTCGGGACAGTCGTGGTGTCGGGCTCTACTGCTATCGAGCAGCTTGGGCCACTGTGGGGCCAGGAGTGCAGAGTGGGGTATGCATCTTATTCTTCACTGGCCCGATGTCCCTTCTGCTGGCCTTATGCAAAAGGGACTATGCTGATTGCTCCTAGGACAGGCAGGACATGTGTAAGTGGCTAGGCATGAATTTGCACCTCCCCCAGAAATACAAAGGGCACGTGAATCCTCAAAATGAAAAACTTTGTACTGAGTTAGGGACAGACAGGCTCCAAATTTCCAGCAAAACATTTATTTTTAATCAAGTTAATTTTTTTCATTTGAAACCTGCTAATTCTATGATTGAGAATTCATCAAGTTTCAGACTGGAATTAATTTTAGCAACTGCTTTATACCAAAAATAATAGTAGATGTGGTTGTGTAACGGGCCTCGCCTCACATGCGGCCACGGTCAGCCTCCCAGCAGCACACACAGGCTGACAGCTCAGGGTCCTCCCAGGGCAGCAGCAGGGTTGTCGGAAGCAATGGCCGCAATCTGCTCCTGGTTCTTCCACACAGAGCGGGCTGCAGCCATCCTGCAGCTCCCCCGCATCCGCCCCATGTGCGGCCACCGTCCACCTCGCTGGCGTTTCCTCACCTGCTCTCTGCCCACTGCCCGCAGCTGACAGCGAGAAGACTTTGCTTCCTTGGTCATACAAGAAAACCAGTCCCCTGAATCATCACACCTGCCCCCTCAGACTGGGACCTCAGATCTGCGATGGGTCCTGGAAGACAGGGATGCACCAGCAGGTCACTGAAGGCAGACACCTGAGTTCCACCTTGGGGGGGCTCAGAATTCCAGGGACCTCAGTCTCTCCCCCTGGAATCCCTAAAGCATGGCAGGAGCACCCCCAGAACAGCCACCCAGCAAAGCTCATTGATGGCTCACCCATGGACAAGGTTCTCCACATCCGAGTGGGACACCCCTCCACAACACCGTCTAAGCCTCAGGCCTCAGTGACTTCGCTTCCCCTAATGCACAAGTCAGGCAGCCTGACCAAAGTTCCTTCTCCCTGCCACTACAGTCCTCAAAGAGCCAGCAGCCAGGCCAGGCCAGCCCCATTGACTGGGTGGCCTCACTGAATATATCCACCTTTCCAAGGATATACAAATCTCCAGGAAAAGTACTTTCCAGGTATTTCTGAGATGTCCAGCACCTAAGGACTCTGGGAATCTGCCCAGCACTCGGCCAGAGCGGGCACTCAGGGCAAGAGGCTCAGCAAAGCACTGCCCCAAGCACCCGATGGCCAGCCATTCCTTGGATATGGATGGCATCCAAGGCCAGCCCAGGGAGGCCAGCCAGCCCTAGGGCAGCAGAACGACAGCTCAACAGTCAAACCAGGCATGCATCTCCAGGGCTGTCAGTTCCAGAAACATCTTTCAGGAGTCTCCAAATGCCTACATCCTCCCTGTGGGGCAGCACCCCTGCCCTAGGAGTTACTCCATGGGAGTTTTATTTGAAACTGGCATTAATGCACACCATCAGAGACCCGAGGGCTGCAGAAGATGCACTGCTTTGCATCTGACGGTGCATTGCCAAAGCTCCTCCTGCCTTTAAACCCTGGCCATAACTCATGTCGTTCCACAGACCCGAATGTGATTTGGTTGCAGCTTGCACAACCTTCTGAGGAATCCTAACAGTGCCCTGCCTGTGAGCCAACTGAAATGTCTGTTAAAAACCAACACAGCCCCACTCGGACACTTCTACTGACAAGCTTCCCTGGTGCCGGACACCGGTCCGGTCGCAACCTTCCAGGTAGGCAAGGCAGGGATGCGGGTCCTCGGCGGCATGGGCCCTGGAGCAGAGAGTCTGCCACTTATTTACAACATCTCCAAAGCCTTTCTGATTCCAACTTGAATATATATTTCACACAGTACCAAAACTTTTAAATATCCACAAGAAGATTTCATTTTTATAGGCAATAAACATTAAATCTAAAGGACTGGAACATAAAAAGTGCTTTAATACCATATAAATCACCTTTCCCGAGACAGACTAAATCTCCGAAGGTTTTAAGGACTGCGATATAAATTTTTATGGCAAATTATCTACATAGAAATTATCTGCATGAGATGCACTTTCACTTCTCCTGCTCATTTACATATTGCTGACAATCTTTTCAATCACAGCGGCCAATCCAATTTGAGAATCCAAACTCAGAACCCGGAGCCGCAGGGAGGCTGCCTGCCTCCTCTCCTCTCTGCCTGTCGCCAACCAGCCAGTTCTGCCGGCTTCCCACCTGCATCTGTGGGAACCCTTCGCCCCACAGGGCTAGCTGGCTGCTCAGAAGATGACAGACACATGGTGGGAGGGGTGATGACAGGCCAAGCCCCAAAGATGCGTCTTGCCAAGCTCTTCCTGGGCGAATGGCCGGCCAACCTTTGGAACCGATGTTTCTAGAACTTTCTGTTTGCAAGAAACTATTTCACATGAGGTTTTCTAGATTAAAATTTGAAGAAGGAATCCCAAGGAATGTATAACTTAGGGTTGTTTTTTTCAGAAAGCAAAATATGATGCTCCATCAACAAACAGTTCATGATATTAGTGAGTTATGAAATTTACAGCCTGCCTCCAAAACGCAAGCAGGCTGGGCGTTCCTCTTCCCTTGCAGAGGTATTTTTTAGTAGCAGAACAAGGAAACCCAGCAAACATGCCTGCTTTCAGGCCTGCGATTAATCTCAGCCAGATATCTGAAGAAGGAAAAAGAAAAAGGGTTTCTGGAAATACTCTCCCTACTGGTTCTGTTCATATAATAAATATTAAAGTTAATTTTTTGTGTCTTTCATCTAGGATAGTTTTAGGCCCTTTAATGGTCTAAAAATTTAAATACAGCTCTCCCTCATTTTCTTGCAGGGCCTAATTAAACAAAAATAGATCCAGCATCACAAAATTCTGCACAGAAATGAAATGACAAGACATATTTTGGCAAAGGGGCAGCGATTTTAACTGACTCTAAGCTTGGATACATAAGCATTAACAACAGACTGATGGGAAGGAAAAGCACATTCTAACAACATTTTTCAATTACGCAGTCACAATCTTCTGAAATAAAAATCCACAGAGTCCAAGGCTGCATGGAACAGCACTGATGGGCCATTCCCTCCGGCTCACTGCAAAATGCTCTTGTTGAAGTGGCAATCCTGTCCTGGACATCTAAACGAGGGTAATTAGAAGCCCACAGCAAGTTCTGAAAAACAGAGCCACCAGAAGACACTAGGATGTGGTGCCAGAAACACTCGCTCTGCAGACGAAGGCAGTGGCGTTTTCTCTACAGGCTGAAAAGACACCTGATGCCAGCCAGCAGCAGCGGTGTGGTCTTATTTAAAATGGATGGAACACAGCACCGTACCACTTCACCAAGCGGGAGGATAAGGAGCCAACCCCAGCCCAAAATTAAAGGAGCCAGGCCAGCAGATGGCTTCTAGATGCAGCTCTGCTAACCAGCCCGACTGCCTGGCTGCCCAGGGCCAGAGAGGGCCAGAGGTGCACAGACTCCAGCTGGACTCCCACGGGCCACTCCGGGATCTGGCTCATGCAACGAGCAGAGAGGGTGCACGCTGCCGCTGCAGGCTACGGAGCCCAGTCTCGACACTCTGGGCATCCCATCCAGTCTGCCAGACAAGACCCGGCAGCTCAGACAACGAACACAGCAGCAACAGGCCCGACCAAAGCTGCCACCTGCTCTTCACCAACACGACGCCACGGAGAGGAGGAGGAAGAACCACAGCCTCCTCCCCACCAGGGCCAACCCCACCAACGGCTTCTCAAAGCAGCCATTCAGCCAGGCCCAGCGGTGGTGCACACCTGTGATCCCAGCTACTCACAGGCTGAGGCAGGAGGATTGTAAGTTCAAGGCCAGCCTTGGCAATGACCGAGACCCTGTCTCAAAATAAAAAGGGCTGGGGTGTAGCTCAGTAGTTAGCGCCCCTGGGTTCAACCCCAGTGTGGCAGGGTGCAGAGGGGAAGAGTAACCGTTTCTCTGAATTTAGGGAAGGAAATAAAAATAAAGGACCACTGTCCCCAAATTTACATCTGAACCCTACAAGCCCACATTTGGAATTGGAGCGCAATGTCTCCATGAAGGCGTCCCTGTTCTGAGGTCTGGGCTGCAGGCTCTGGGCACCTTTCCTATCCAAGGTCTCTGGATTACCAGTGTGCCTCCTAGGCCAGCAAGTCACAGCTCTTCAAAGGCAGGGGCTGTGTATGTGTCACTGGGGATTGAACCCAGGGTCAATTCAGCCCTCAGCTACATCCCCAGTCAACTTTTACATTTTAGTTTGAGATAGGGCGTCTAAGTTGCTAAGGCTGACCTTGAACTTGCAATCCTCCTGCCTCAGCCTCCCTGGTCTCTGGGATTACGGGATTTCCCACCACAGCTGGCAGTTAGGAAAACATCCTGATCCTCAAGTGAGCAGGTCCAATTCCAGGTCCCAAAGCCCACTTTCTTCAACTGTCATTCCAGTGGAAACGAGAAGGCAGCGGTTTTGATGTCTACATCTAATAATTAAATGTCTTTGAGAACAGAATTACAGGATCCATAAAAAATCTCAAAGAAAAGTGTTCAAACATGATACAAAATCATATTTTTAAAAAATCTGCAAAATGATCTAACACTAAATAAGAATTAAGACATCTTACTTAAGTGACAAAAGTAAAGTTAAAAATAAGAAGCCAGCAACAGCCCGAACGATGTCGAACCACACTTCAGAAATAAAAAGGTCTCATGTTCGCGTGCAAAGTGAGAAGTGGAGCCGGCACCAGCACAGTCCTGGAAGGAAGGGTTCAAGGTTAACCCGCCCAGCTCCTGAGTGAATGACAGAGTGCGACAGAATCAGGCAGATCGTCCCAGCAGTGAGTGAGACAGTGAATTAGACACAAGCTGGTATTTATTTCTACCCGTTATGAAAGCAAATCCCCATTTTGCCCCATGCTGACCCTAAAAGCAGCAGCTTAAAAAGCTGGGGCCGTGTTTCATTCTGATCCCAGACCCAAACCAAAGGCCAGGCCCCGCCAGGTGCTTCTGCTCCCCGGGAGGGCAGGGAGGGAGCCAGGTGCCCCTCCTGCAGTAGGCTCTGACCCCAGATTCTCAGATCCCCATTCTGATCACCTGCCCTTCTGATCACCTCCTCTCCTATCCCTGCAGTGACAGAGGAGGACTATTGCTGGGAGCGAGCAGGCTCCCAGTGTCCCCACTCCTGGGACCTCCCAACACTTGCAGCTTTGGGCTCCTGTCACACCATCTTCCTGGCCGTCCAAGAAGGCCACACCAGGCCCCTGGAACTCTCTCCCACAGCCTGCCACTGGCCTTTGACTCCCTCAGCCCCTGGGACACCTGGTCACACACCAGCAGAGACGGTTCCTCCATCAGGGCAGCCATGTCTCTGCCACAAAGACCCTGGCTGGGCCCCTCTAAACCAAGTGAAGGTGGAAACCCTCCGTTTCCAGAAGAGCAGGGAGACTCAGTGCCCAGCCCACAGCCAGGGAGACGACTACACTGGTGACCATGATGCCCCTTCTCCCAGGAAATCATTCCCTGCAGTTCAAGTGCACCGGGTGTCCCCGGAGAAGAGACGGGTGCACGAGGCCATCGTGCACCCAGAGTTGAAGTGCGGAACAGGGAAGGAGGCGGCAGTCAGGACCAGGTGGTCCTCACCCACCAGTGCCAGACCCTTGGGAACCTTCCTCTCTCCCACTTGGACTTCCTGATCTGCACAACGGGGGTGGTGCCAACCTGGAAGGGTTTTGGGAGGACAGACTGAACTCTTCACACTTCAGTTGCCATCTCCTCGGGGCGCCTGACCCCTGCCCCGCGCCAGCTAGGCATCGGAGCCCCGGAGTGGAGTGTTGAGCTGATGGCGCAGGCGCACAGGCACGGCTAGGCTGATTTGTAAGTAAACATCAGCAGTCAGAGGGACGTAAACCCAGAGGCAAATCCGAAGTCAACTCATTAGCCAGTGGGATTAAGGGAGGCTGAACTCAGTGCCCGCACGGGGAGGCTGCTCACAGGGTGTAGGACCTCCCAGCCTCCAGGGGCTAACCCTGTACATCCCAGTGCACTTCACGCATCACACACTCCTTCACCTTCTTTTTTTTTTTTGGAACTGGGGATTGAACTCAGGGACACTCAGCCACTGAGTCATATCCCCAGCCCTATTTTGTATTTTATTTAGAGACAGGGTCTCACTGAGTTGCTTAGGGCCTCGCTAAGTTGCTGAAGGGCTGATCCTCATGCCTCAGCCTCCCAAGTCGCCGGGATTACAGGCGTGTGCCACCGGGCCCAACTCCTTCATCACAAGATGATCTTCTTGTGTCCCCTGAAGTGAGGGTGCAAAGGGACCCAGGGTCGCTAACTACACAGCAACCAAGGCAGACCCAAGAAGCAATAAGCTCCTGAACAAAATGAGGGACCCGGTCACATGACTTGGGTCATCAAGCCCAGTGGTACCAACCGCAAGGGACATTGTCTGAGAACAAGTCCCAGAGGATGACACCTTCTTTCTGATGTGTCCCAAAAGGCAGCTGTAGGGGCTGCCCTGTCCCTAGCTCCTCTGGGTCATCAGGGCCAGGCCCCGCCATGCCAATCTTCCCAAGGCAATGGCGGGTACCTATGCCGAGGACAGCCCCCGCCCTCTATGTGAACTCCAATCCAGAGAGGACAGAGGAGAGGCCACAAGAGGAGCAGGCTCTGCCCATTCCTGGAGGTGGTGCTGAAGGTTTCCCACTCGTGAAGCCCCCCAAGGTTCACTTTTAAAAGCTGTCCTGCCTGCCAGGCTCAGGGCCACCCAAGACTGTTCTCAATGACCTCACTCGCTAGAACAAGGGTTCTTGGGTCCAATGGCTTTGCCTGATCTGTCCTTAGGACAATGGTGTATGTCATTTGAACTGAGGGGACAGAGAGGGGAGGGCACTGCATAGTGGCTGAGATCCCTCTGTCCCCACTTCAGCATGCCTCAAATTTAAACCTGGAGGGCCACACACACAGCAAGCTCTCAAGCACCTCCAACTCCCAGCAAGGCTGTGCCCTAAGGCAGAGCAGGGAGCAGGTGGCCTGTAGGCCACCCCCAGTCAGAGACTGCAGGACCTGATCTCTGCAAACTTCCACATCAGACTTGGAGACGGAATCCAACTGCACAAGGCTGCGTGGAGACAGGAAAGGACAGGAGCCTCAGGACCTGGGCCCCAGGGACCTCACAGGACACCGGCTGGGCTTGTTCCCCAGCACTGTGTGTGATGACAAGAACATGCAGCTTCCCAGGTGCCATGTTAAGAGAAGAGCAGCACAAATGCAGGGCATCCTTCCAAGGGGGGCCCTGTGGGGTCCTGGGACTAACAGCACCCGGTGGGTAGCTACCCACCTCCAAGAAAGCCACGGAAATGCCAAGATCCTCCCTCAGAGCACGGGGGGGGGGGGGGGGGGGGGGGGCATGGCTGGAATCCCAGGCCTCCATCTGCTAGAGGAGGCCATTGCAGAACCACCCCAACCCTCAGTTTCTCCCCACAGCTGACAGTGACAATCTACCCTCTGAGCTTGGGGGGAGCCACCAAGTCAGCACAGGTCCTGGCACAGAGGAAACGCTCCAGGGGCGCAAGCTGGGGTTATGACCCTGAAGGCCAATAGCCTCACCAGGAAAGGCTGGGCAAACGACCTGGAAAACACAGCAGACCGTGGGCACAAAGAACCACCACCAAGGCTGTGCCTGCTCCAAGCTTGGGAGCTGCGCCAGGGCAAGGGGACCTGGGTCAGCAGGTCCCAGGTCTGTTCCTCCATCACTGGCTGCTTCTCTCTTCCTTCCCCCCTTCTGACCCTGGGTAAGACCTGTATCTCCAATGCCAAAGGCTCCCAGGCATCCTGTCAGACGGCACCCTGGACAAGCCACACTCATCTCAGGCCAAACACTGTAGAAAGGACATCGGGGCACTGTCCTCATTGCCTCTCCTGGCTGGAAACCTGCCCAACTCTGAAGTTACCAAAGCTCCTCAGTGGATGGAAGATTCCCCAGCTCCAGCCAGAGGAAACAGGCCTCAGTGTGCAGGACCCACAAAGGCTGGAAGATAAAAAGAACTCCTCGCTGCAACTCAGATCTTCCTCCACCAAATTGCAGGAATGATGCTGAGAGGACATGGGGAGAAAGGCGGAGGTTCCCGTCACCCAGCCAGGAAGAGAGAGGGTGCCCAAACCAGTGGAGCGCCTCAGGGGCAGGCCTATCAGCACTCCGGACCACCTAAACCAGGCAGAACTGGAGCCCAGGGTTCCAGAAGGCAAAGGGAAACGGCTTCAAATCTGACGACTCATTAGAGCAAATCTCCTGTTTACCCAACATCAGTGGTGTCACTGTGTAAATACCCATTAAGGTGCCAAATCAAGTATTAAGCACTGTCTATGTTAGAGTCAATGTTCTACAATGCACAGGACTTGGCAAAGAGGAAAAAAAGAAAAGGACATTAAAGAGAATTATCTGTAATCCATGAAATTGACAATCGCACACATGCCTACCCCAGAGCAGCACCTACTGCCAGTTAGCTTCTCTGCCCTGGGGGAGGCGGGCTCTCCCAGGCACTGGGCTGGGGTGGGAAGGCAGAGACAGCTAGAGTTTAACTCAACTACGCTGCAGGGGATTCAAACAGCACTAGGTCTCTGGGATGGGGTCCCCACAGGGTACGAGTCCTACCTGTCCCACCTAAACACCAACATAGCAGTGCCTACCCACCCGCTGTTTCACTTCCCATGGTTTTGATTACTCCTGGTCAACCAAAAGTCTTAAAATAGTCAATGGAGACATCCAGAAACAAGTCACAGAAGTCAAAACTGCACACCATTCTGGGAGTATGATGAAACCTCACACCACCTGCTCTGTCATCCCAGGACATGAACCAACTCCTGGTCCAGCGTATTCACGCTGTATATGCTACCCACCCATTAGTTACTCAGTAGCCATCTCTGTTAACAGATCAATCGTCCCGGTAACCCAGTGCTTCTATTTTGTTATAAGCTACTGTTAATCACTTACTTCATCTAATTTATAAATTAAACTTTACTGTAGGTACATACGTATATGAAAAAAGAGGATCTATCAGGTTCTGCTCTGTCTGTGGTTTCATGCATCTAGTGGGGGTCTTGGAATGAATAACCCCAGATAATGGGGGTTTACAACACTGCAGCAATTAGTGAAGAGAGAAGCACATATATAATAACGAGAGAGGAGCACGAGTTCTGGACTCAGGTATTTCTGGGACTCTAAAATAACTAGAGGCGACAACACCAGGACCATGCTGGGTCCTGCCCTCGCACTTCTTCCTGGTCCCTGCACACGTGGGGGCTCTGCGACAGGGGCTAATGTGAGCACAACCTCAGACGGGTTCTTCAACAGAGCCCGCTCTTGCTGTGCCTACACAACCCCCACAGGCTGACGCCTCCGTCTCGTGCTAGCCTCACCCCAATAGCATTTCAATAGCTCCTGGCAGGATCTGATTGAAAGGATGGCAACACTCCGCATCCAGACTGTGTGACAGACGTGCCCCACAATATAAATAGCTTGGTTTTTTAAAAAAAATAAAATAACCGTCAGGGTAACAAGCACCACTCTTACATCTAGAGGCACTGGTGAGACTTGAAGACCAAGGGGCACACCCTTCCCAGCCTGGGCCAGCAAGGTCAGGTCTGAAACTGGCCATGGACCTGGACTCTGCAGCCCTTTCCAGTGACTTGGGCCACACATGCACACAGCGGGCTGCTCCTGAAGACATGCAGACCAGTGGGGCCTCAAGAGCTGGAAAGGGCCTTTATCCCTCATCGTTCAATCCCGGGATATCTGAGGTGGACTAAGGAGACAAGGTCACTGGGCCAGTGGGAGAGTCCAGGCCCCTGGGGACCCTGGAGGTCACAAGTCACCGAGAAGGGGAGATTCCAGTCCCCACCAAGAGGGGCCTGGCTCAAAGCAGGGACACATGCATGGCTCCCACACTGGCTCCTCCAGGGTCTCGCCACCAACAGCACCAGGTCCCAGCACCTCGCGTGCCAGCACCACGCAGGCCCTGGGCACCAAGGTCAACACAGGGGCACCTGCGTGGGGCCCAGAAAGCGTACTCTGGCTGACGTCTGTGGGTGTCTTCATGGACGACAGCCACGAGGGTGCTGCTTTTTGTTTATTTCTACAACTAAGTATCAATAATTATCACAGATTTTCACTTTAACTTCAGGAAAACAGGACTCTGAAGGAGACACTGTGGCATGGTGGCTCCCCTACAGCAGGGAACGTGCAGTGACTGGTCTCTGCAACTGACTCTCGAACTCAGACTTCTTATGGACACGGTGTCCCCATTCGCTCACCAGCCTTATCTTTTTCTTCCTTGGGGCGACTCGCTGCCCTGGGCAACCTGACCCTAGGCACTGTGCTGAGCATCAATCCAATGACCCCTCATTGGAGCCATGCAGAGGCCACATGTGGTCACTGCCCGTCTTCAGGTCAGGGAGCTGGATCGGAGAGGCAGGAGCTGGATCGGAGAGGCCAAACACGGAGCCCTTGGCCCCCAGCCACCAGGCGCTGCAGCTGCAGCCCAGCTCTGCCAGCTTCAGGGCCAACCACTCCCTTCCAGCCACCCACCCCTCTGGAGGGTAGGGAAGGACCGGGCTGTCATGGGAGATGCCGGTGTGGGCTTGGGGGCCTCCTCCACCCCTGCCCGGCGAAGGCAAGCTCCACGTTCATGATCCTCATGGTGGGCAGGCCACCCTCCCGCCACCAGAACCAAGCGCCAACCACAGATGCACGGCTGCGGGGCGGAGGACTAGACACCATCAAAGCCACGGCCCTTCTCCCAGGTGCGCTGCCCGGGGCATCGAGGGACAGAGGTCCTTTCCTTCGACAGCATTTTGACATTAGATTCAGGACTATGAATCTGTTCTAAGGCCAGAGTTGAGCTGCTCTGTAAAGTGGCGGGATCAACCAGCGCTGTCCTCCTGCCCCCCCCCCCCCCCCCCCCCCCCCTCCCCCGGGAGGCTGTGGACGCCCGAGTACAAAGAGTTGCTGGCTCCGTCTCTCTGCAGGGGACATACCCAACCACAGACTTCTGTGGCCCAACAGGTCCATCAAATCCTTCCAAAGGCAGCAGAAATTCTTGACAAATCTGTGGCATCAGAAAATCAATTCCCAAACGCCACGCACTCACTGACGAGCCCACGGGGCATCTGTACTGAATGGGAACGGATCCCTTTCCTTAAAAAGGACCCGGATAAGAGCAAGAACCATATTTACACTGTCTGCAGACCTGGGCTCCCGGCCGGGCTGGGCAGGCAGGAGGAGCGGGAGCCGGGCGCCACAGCCAGCGCCTGGCAGAGGGAGCTGCTGGGAAGGCCGAGCGCGGCGCGGCGCTGGCCAGGCTCCAGCAAAAACTGGTCTGTACATGGGAACACGGTGTCAGACTGCGAGGGAATCAGCTTGTCTGACTTGTGGTTTTCTTGACAACATTCATCTTCTCTTGGCCTGATACAGGGCAATTAGTGCTTGTCAGCTGAATCATGTGTTATTAAGATCATTCAGGCATTTTTTAATTACGGTGAGCGAGACAGACAGTAATGAGATCCTGAGCAACTTTAACTTTCCACTTCCTTTTCAGATAAATCTTAGGCTGCCTTTTTTTTCTTCTTTTTTTTCTACTGATGTTTCCAAAGAATAGTCTATCCCTGCAGGTAGGTACTTGCAACGCAGGCCCTGGGTCCCCAGCTCCACACGCGGCCTGGGGTGGGGTGGGTCTGGTGGGCTTCCCTCTAAACCAAGCAGACGCAGACACGCTGCTGCAACACCTGCTCACTCTGGTGGGCACAGGGCAGGCTCCCAGCAGAGAAGCCCACTCCAGAGCCTCCCAGGGCCCCACCACCCTGCTCACTTCTCCCCAGATCGGCCCATTCCCCTTCCAAAGCCTGCTCTCCTCCCCACTAGCTCTCCCTATCACATGCCACCAAAAACCCAGGAAGCATAAAAGTGATTTGATCTGCTTTCACTGTCTATATTCCATTCTATTTGCTTTTAAATTAATAATTCTCAAAAAGGGTAAAGAAAGTACCAGTTCAACCTGAACCTAAGTTCACAATATCTGACTTTTCAATGCTCTCGAACGTCAACACTTCATTGAGAAAATAACTTTCCTTTCCTGGGAGAGCTCAAATTCTTACGGCCCTAGTCCTCCCTCCTCCCATGATCAGGAGCCTCGGGTACACCATCCGTCTCCTCACAAGGCCAGCAAGCCGGGTCTGGGGGACGTGCAATAAGGAGGAAGCGAAGCGCTGCGGCCCATTCCTGCTGGGGACACACTCCCCCAGGTGGCTACGTGCTGCCCTCAGTCCCAAGAACACAGAGGCTGGACCCTGGCAACAGCATCGGCCTGGCGCCAGCCGGTCAGAATGGACATTTCAAAGGCAAGTTCCCTCATGCCTGTGACACTTTCCTAGGAGTCTTTGGATGAAAGTGATGTTAAAATGCCCTCTCCCTAAGACCGTTCCAGAGGGAATGATAACAAGGCACCCAGGGTGCGCCTTCAGTCATTTAAAAAGCCAGCAGCTGCCGAAGGGTTTTGCGCCATGCCAGACAAGGCGCACGCTGATCCAAACACACTCCCCACCCACAGACCACCGCCACTGAGTCGCAGGGCAGGAGACAGATCAGAGCGTGACTCCACGGTCCCCCACGCACCCCAATGCGGAAGCAGGCTGTCCCGCACTCAGTGACACCAGCTGGATGGCTTCCACAGAGCCGCCTGCCATCTCTGCAGGAGGTGAAGCGACAGGTGAATCCCTCCTACACCTGGAACTCCAAGGACTCTGTGGGCAGCGCATGGAACACCCAACCTCACTTGACCTCCCAGGAAGGCTAGGCCGTGAAAGGGACCTGACCATGCCAAAGCTCAGAATAAAGCGGGCAGGTCCCGCGTGTGCCAGGTGAGCCCACCAAGGAGGTTGCGCAGCTCAGAAGAACCCTGCTAGCTGGGCCTCCGTAGGGCCAGCCAGTCCAGGAGCTGAAGATCAGCCTCGCCCACAGAAAGGGGCTCTCAGCCCCAGGAAGAGAGTGAAAGGCCAGTGGCTGAGGGCAGTTATTTATAAAATCAAAGCAAAAGGTCACATTATCCTCCAGAAGAGGCAGAAGGCACTCCTGCACTGGGGACAGCCCCAGCAACAGCCCCAGGGACGCCAGGGCTCAGTTCAAGGCACAGGACAGCCTTAGGAGACACTGCTCCCCAGACAGCTCGAAAAGGCCTTGAAATGTGCGGCTCTGGACCCTCAGCATGTGGCCCGCCGGGCACTGCAGCACAGCCCAGTGGACTCAAGAAAACGGCCCCTTCTGCTTAGGGAACCTGCAAGTCCCGGGCTTCATCTTCATTCTTTAACAGATTTATCTTTATTTTATTTTATTTATTTTTTAAATCACCTTCTCTTGAAAAGGATGTGCCTATTTTTGTGGCTTGGAAACCACAGTTTGGAACCAAACTGCAGAGGTGGGCTTCTCTAGTCTAACCCAATCCCAGCTGTCCTGGCCACTGCAGACCCCACCAGGGCACGCCATGACCCTGGGTCTGAAGCAGATGCAGACGACCTTCCTGCCGGCCGCCTGCCCAGGCCACGCTGGTCCTCATGCTCTCCAGCGCAGGCCGGGCGCTTCACAGACCCGCTGCGGGAGCTGCTCCTGCGGCCTCGTGAGCTCAGACTTCAAAACAGCCACTGCCTCTCCTCACACGGTCAGGACTGTGTGGCCCACGAGTGTCGTACTGCAGGTGGCTACGGAGGGGAGGCAGGGGTGCGCCCGGGGCCCACGGGGAGCGCCTTCCCACTCCTCGCTTCCACACCGCCTACTAGACCGGCTTCTTCGTATTTTAACATCCCTTTCAGGCAAACAGTCTCGCACAACTAGAGGGTGGGGACGCCGACTCTCTCCAGTGGTGCTGGGCAGGTGGCACTGGCCGTGCAATGGTGGCCACCTATACACACGTCCATGGGCCCCGTAGACACGCCAGCTCACGTCCAGGGACACGCACAGCACGTTCTTCAGGTGGCGCTGTCTGCAGGCGCAACCCAAACGTCTAGGGGGAAGCCGTCCTTGTCCTGGAGCCCGAGGTGGCTTTTACCCACACGCACACGCCGGGCAGAGGAGGGAGAGCTTCATGCTTTCGAGTACTGATGGGGAAGGTCCACGAAACAGTTCTTTAAAAATACAAAAACCCAGTGCAGAAGAGTCCACTGGTGTGCTGTGTGCACACCTGTGCTTGCTTGTGCATGGACAAAGCAGCTCCGGAAGGGTCACCAGGACACTGGCAACGGTGGGAGGGGCCATTGCTCAACAATGAACACTACGAGGGTGCAGGGCCCACATTTCTGGAAAGCACTCAGTAACCTGCACCCAAGTCTTTAAAACACACTGCACTGCTCACTCACGTGCAGCTTCTAGAAACGCCTAAGAAAACACGTGGACGTCAGAAGTGATCGTGGACAAGATGCTGGCTATACCGGGGCACTCACCATGAGGGCAGATGGGACTGGGCCAGCAGCAGGAAGTGTGGCACCACATGGGAAGCAGGTGGCCCTGCAGACGTGAGTGCGTGTGCACAGCAAACTCTAGGCCAGGGGACAAAGCTGCTGGACAGCAGGTGGACGCTGCTCACTCCAGGCGTCCGCGGGTTACGTGGGCCAGGGGGAAACGCCTGCAGGTCCTGCGAGGTCCTCCACAGAGGACCGCACGCACAGGGGCGGTTTGGGTTCTACCCTTCACTGCTCTCTTTTTTGGAGCCTATTTTTTTTTTTACCAGCATTTCTTATTTTTTATAATCAGAGATAAAGTCATTTCTATTTTGGAAAAAAGAAAAAAACAAGAGCTGTCTTTCCTCTGTCAGGACCACGCAAAGCCTGGACAGAGATGGAGAGACTACATGGCCACAAGAGAGCCGCCCCAAGCAGCAGAGCCCGGCCCCGCAGGGCTCCTCGCCAGGTGCGCCTCCTGTGGAAGCCGCCGGGAGCAGACAGCAGACCGGGACGGCTACGTGAACCCCGAGTGAGGGGCTGGGGAGCAGGACGGCTCCCTCCTCCCCTCCCGCCTGTGTTTGGCACAAACAGTTCTTTGGCTTATTATAGGGCAGTGTGACAAAAATACATTCTAACAGCAATTAAACACCACGTCTCACAGCCAAGTGTGTTTAGTTAATAAAGAGCTCTGCTTATGATGGGGAAGTCATTGTCTGATTGAAAGCAGGTGACACCAGGCTGCGGCCCCTGCCGCCAATACACCACCCCAAGCTGCCCTGCCACAGGCGCCAAGGCACCTGAAGACCTGAACTCTAGCCAAAGGGGTCTGGGTTTGGGCCCTTGCTCCCTGCCCCTGGACACAGTGACCTTGCCAGCCTCACTGTCCTTCCCTAAAGCAGCTGTGCACGGGCCCCATGAGAGACAACCGGCCCGGACTTGCCACTGTCCCCTCTCAACTCTCCCCAATCATCAACCTGAGTATCAGAAATTAAAATAACCCAGGCTGGCACACCATGGGCCCCAGGGCAGCAGGACCAAGTCTATCAACAGACGTCACCAACAGGGGCATCTGTCCTTGACGCTCTGGGGCCAGCAGCCCTGCCAAAAAGTGTGAGTTCAAGGCCTCTGAAACTGGGTTCAACACCACACACTATCAGACTGTGTCACTTAGGTGAAACTGTTTCCAACGATATCAGCCACATGACGCCACCACAACTGACTCTGCCATCTTGCTTCAAAGCCTCCGACCTGCAGCGGTAGCAACAGCCCCTCCCTCCAATCTCCCAGCACAGGGCTGGAGGCACAGGCTGGAAGAGGCAGGGGCCTCAGGGTGTCCCCCACCCTGGCTGCTGGACTAGTGACATCTTCCTGAAAACCCAGGACACCACCCAGAGCTGTTCCAAGAACTCAGAGCTCCCCGCCCTCAGAGCTCCCACCGGCGCCTGGCACGCAGGTGACCCGCCATAAATATCTCCTTCCTCCTGGCCTGCCTCTGGCCATCAGCTATCCAGGAGTCTAGAGAGGAGTCTCAGGCCTCAATTGTTTTAAGTAAAATGGAGCTAAGACTCAGCCTCCTCCTGGTTGGCAAGGATGTTGTGGGGATTAACCAAAAGAGCAGATTAAGCTCTCACTTCCTCGGAGAGGAGAGCCGCCCAGCAAGCCCAGGACCCAGTCTGTCAATGTGGCCTTTAGGATCACCCCCACCACTGGCACGAGAGGAATGCGCCTGCCCTCCCACCCTGACCACGATAATCAGAATTCAATTAAGCCAGAAGCCTCTTCCAGCAGGGAGGCTCCAGCAGGAGGGAAAGCACCTCCCTGCTTCTTCCAAGGCCCCCAGTGGGGAAGCAGCCCCCTCCTGGGTCTCACGCTGCGGGAACCAAGGCCAGGACAAACTCTCCCATCAGAAGTTCTACCCTCAGTGACAGCTTCACCCACCTTTCAATATTTAAAATAAGGAAAGAGAACGTAGGCATTCTCAGTAAAGACCATAATGCCACTGTACCTTTAGCATTCTATGGGCGCAGGACAAACAGGCAGCAGGAAGTGTGGCACATACACCTCACCTCGACAGCCCGCTTCCTTGCTTCCCACCAGGCCCAGGCCTATCCAACCCTCCCCCAACCCTGCGTGAACACGGCCACTTCGATGGGCCATTAAAAGGCTCTCTCACTCAAAACTGTGTGGGACCGAGATCATCAAGGCAGTCCTCCCCCTGGGTCCAAACTCAGGGCAGCCTGTCCCCCTGCAGGGCCAGCCAGTCAGGAAACCAGGGCTGCGGCCACAGGATCCCTTGACCCTGGACAAGGACAGGCAGGCCCTCTGGCCCAGGGCTCCCCGTCCTCTCCACGATTCTTAGGGAGAGCAGCACCTGTGCTGAGCTTTTGTGGGCCTCTGCTCTCATCCTCACCGCCCAAACTCCACAGCCGACCACTCGCACCATTTTGTCAGTAGTTACAAGCCTCTAAAGATGATTCCACCCCAATGAATCTAGGAGACACGAGCACCTTGATTCTTGATTCTGGTACCACAGGGATCCTGAATCAGTCCTCTGCAGATACTCAGGGATGGTTGATATGCATTGAAAGACGGGCACAGAGCCAGGCAGGGGCACCCTGTAACCCAGCACCCAGGCACTGAGGCCGGAGGAGCGCAAGCTCAAGGCCAGGCTGGGCAACTCAGCAAAATCCTGCCACAGAATTTTTTTTAAAAGGGCCAGGGTGGGGGTGGAGTAGCTGGGGCAGAGCACTCGCCCTGCAGGAGGCCTGGGTCCAACCTGCAACACGCAAAGAGAAAACAGCAGCAGCAGCAGAGCAAGCTGGCCACGCCCCAGCCCTGGCTCCCAGTGCCACCAGGCGCGGCCACGAGTTAGCTGCAGGAGACAGTTATGAGATTGGCGTGGACAGGGCGCTACGCAGGGCTTTCTGTATTATGATGTATTTAGTCTTCCCACACACCTACCCTAAAATCACTCCCGAACAACTGTAAGGAGAACTCGGCAGGTGCGGGAGCTGAAGGTGCAGCTCAGGAGGGGGGCGCTCGCTAGCACAAGGTCTGGGCTCCATCCCCAGCGGGTGCAAAGCATATAAAAACACACTCAAGCAGAACTTGATACTGTCCTCATGCTTTATCTGAAAAACTTTAAAAGGGGAAACATGAAGACTCTCCCACAAAGTGTCGGGAAATTCCATGGAGCCAGCTCTGCCACCCCAGGGCGGGGTCCCCTGACTGCAGTCAGTGCAGAGACGGCTGCAGCATTTCCCTTTAAATTCACGCTCCAGGCCTTCTCAGGACCCCCACCCACCAACTTTAAACCAAAGCTCTGTGGAAGGCAGGAAAGCAGCGCAGCTCTGGGCTGGGAGCTAAGGATGCTGTGACCCCCATCCATAGAACTAGCCCGGAGAGCCCAGCAGCTGCCCTGAGCTGCTCAACCCTGGCGACACGCCTACCAGGAGCAAAGGGACAGGCAGTGGGAGTGAAATGCCACCAGGGCTCAAGATAAGGCAGGAGACAAGGTCTCCGTCAGCAGCAGACTCAGGACAGGCAGTGGGGAGGGAGCCCGAACGGCCAGGACCCTGCTTCCCAAGCAGTAGGGAGTGTGGGGGGGGGAGTGGGGAGAAGGTGGGAAGGAGGCCCGGGGTGAGGCTGGGGTCTCAGCTGGAGTGTCTGGGTTCTGCAAAGCTGCCTGCCCCCCACAGCTCTGCTCCCATCCGGCCTGACCTACAGCTCACCACCTTCTCCATGGAGGACACCGGGCTCCCTGTGCCAGAATCCAAGGTGTCCAGCAGGTGCACACTAACCACGGCCTCCTGACCTTGACTGACCTTGTGCCATGCTGCTTTCCCTGAGCCCTGACCACTGCCTTCTTTCAGGCACCCCACTGCAGGGCTTACCCTCAGGCCTCTGGCCTCTGTCCTTTCCTTTCCATTCTATTCACCAGGGGACTCATGGTGTCACCCAACACTGCCAGGCATCAGGAAGACCTGCAGCCAATTCAGTTCACATGCTGATTTAGCAGCTGCCACACACCAGGCCCTGACCATGACCCGATTCTCCCCAGCCATGGGCACCACACACACGCAGGCTCACCCTGTTCTCCTGCCACCCTGCCCCACACCAGGGTCCAGGGTGGAGCTACTCTGGCTCCCCACCTTCACCAGAGGCTCTTAGGGCCCAGGGGGGTCCTCACGTCAGCCATGCCACCGCCCAGCACCCCCTGGCACCTGAGGCCTCTCCTCCACCCATTCCCCCTCAGGCATAGCGGTGGTATCCTCAAAGTGCCGAGTGCACAGGCCCTACCCCCAGTCATGGTTCCCACCCCCACAAGTGGCCTCTGTCTGTCAACCCCACTTCAGAGGCTGCCTGCTTCTTGGGCCTCTCTCAATCACGCCCTACGGTGACCGCCGCCTGCCAACCTGAAGCCGCCTGCCAACCTGAAGCGTGTGATGGTCTGCTCCACGCTCCATGCTCCACCCAACTTAGATCAACTCTTAGGCCAAGAACCTTCCCACGAGCGTCCATCGTGGCCTTCAGGACTCCCCAAAAGTGGGGGCAGGTGGGCAGCACTGAGTGCCCTGAGCACCTTGCCCCGGGGTGTGTCTGCAGCGCAGAGAGAGAGAGCCCAGGGTGTCCCACACTGACCCTTTCTGGCCCTGGGGAGCCACAGGCACCAGGGTGATACAAGAGCAGATGCAAGACTCGGCCCTGAGACACTGAGGACAGAGCAGCCTGCAGCCCTGCCCGCCCCAGAGACCCCCACGACTGGGCCAAGGGCCCGATGTAGGGGCAGGCGAGGACAAAAGCCACCTCCACCTTGGACTGGGACAGCCCTGCAAAGGGACTAAGGAGGGACACACAAGACTGGATTTAATGCTGATGAAGGCAACCTGGGCCAGCCAATGACCTGTCCTGCAGGGCTGGCCTGTAGTCTCCTAGACCTGGAGGTGACAGTGGGAGCCTCGAGCCAGGAGTCCACGGAGCACTTGGTCTGAGAAGAGGAAAGCCATCACCTCAAGCCCAAGTCTTCAGGAAAGGCCCGGAAGGCCCGGCTTCCAGGAGGAACCCACCCAGGACGGGTGAGGACGCAGAGCTGCTGCTCAGAAACCCACCTGCACATGCACCTGCCCTCACGCCTGGCCTCCCTTTCCTGCCGGCAGCTCACGGCAGCCAGGAGCTGCATGCAGGTGACCCAGCACACAGTGTGACTGCAGGCGGGTGGCTGCAGGCACGGGGAGGGCAGGACCTGTGGCACAGGCTGTGCGGCTCGCCACTCAGTGGTCAGGGCCACTGAAGCTGGGCGTGGCAAGCCTCTGCTGCCCAGGCACCACTGCCCCACATGTCCAGGAAGGAGCCTCGGGGAAGGAACCACTGGGGTCAAAGGCAGCACTGGAGCAGAGCAGGGGATCGTCACCATGGAAATCCAAGTCATCCTGGAGGAGAAACCTAGGTGGAACTTCCTGGACCTCCTGATGCACACCACACGGCCATCTGCCCAGAGCCTGGAGCACCCTGCCCGTCAGCTCTGAAGTCCATCAAACACCACAGGGAGAAGCAGAATCACCTCCGACTCATTCTACAGATCGGGTTTAGACCGCCCTCAGGATTTTGAAATTCCCCTGATTTCATTTGTTACCAACAGTTTAATGAGTTGTTCATTCTATCAACCATGAATGATCAGCAAACAGCCAACCCTGCTCGTTTATCTACTCCAGTTTAATTTCAGTCCTTGAAATGAATGTTCATGTCTGCAATAAAGGGTTGGGTCTGACTCTTGCCTGGAGACTGCAAAACAAGCATGCTAAGTATCTCTTCCTTGGAGGCTGTCAAGGTCGCCTCCTAGTCAAGTTGTCTCAAAAACAAGTGCTGCGTGCCCTTGAATCTCCTAGAATGCAAGTCCCATGAGGGCAGGTGCGTCATTAGCAGCCCCCGTACCTACTGCTGCACTTGGTTCTAACTAAAAAACAGCAAAAAATTAGCTTAATGAACACCTGAGCGAACCTCCCCTCCCATCAAGGCCACATAATGGCGCGGATGCATCTCTGCAAGGGACACGCACACCCTTCTGCATTCAGGAATGTCCTGTTTAGAGGCTACATGCAAATGTGTGACCAGCGGCCGCTGCCCCACAGCACATGCTGCCTGGCTGCTCTCTGCCAAGGGCTCTTCTGTCATCTGAAAATAATATATTAAGTTATGGAGAATCACCAATAAACATTTAACAGCATGAGAAACACAGTGACTCTACAGTGAAATTCTTAAAGGAACAGCCAGGCCATTTTGGCCAAAAGAATAAAGAATTAACTTAGCTAATCTGCATGAACATCAGTGCCTCCACAGCATCCAGAAATATGTTCCCAAAAGGTCATGTGCATAAACATCCACTGTAAAGAATAAAAACAGTTGTTCTGGGTTCCTTGGCAAATAAGAATAACCACTCTATAACAAGAGCAACTGCCGGTGGGCATCTGCAGTCAAACAGACGGGGCTTTGTGCACCTGGTGTCCCCACCAAAGGACCACAGGGGCCTGGAGCTGGTGTGGGGGAAGGATCAGGCACCCAGCAGAGGAGCTGGGCCCCAGCCTCCTTCTCCTGCCTCTCACAGGCCATGGGCAAAACCTCGCTCCCTCTGGTTTTTGCTTTCTTCCTGATAAGCAGTGAGTCCAATTTTGGAAATTCTGCAAAAAACTTCAAAAACTTACAAACATTGTTAAGTATGGTGTAAGGAGCAGTATTTGCCTAGTTTTTTTGGTTGTTGTTATTTTAGAAATAATTAAGGTGGTTCACTAAATAAACTCCCCATCTTGAAGAAACTCTAGTTAAAACATGAAGTTTAAGCACGTATTAAAAATAACCATCATCTATCAGGGAAATGTAAATCCTAACCGCGATGAGGGCGAGACGCTTCTCCTCCATCAGGGTATCTACGGTCTGCCATGGGGGCGGGGTGAGGAATGCGGGTGAGGGTTGGAGAAGCTGGAATCCCTGTGTGCCGCTGCTGGAGATCCTTGAAAAGTTAAAAATAGAAGGACCGTGTGACCTGGCAACTCCTCTTCTGGGCATACACTGAAACCAACTAGAAGCAGGGTCTCAAGGATACCTGCTCCGCTGTGCGCACATGGACCTGTTCACAATGCCAAGCAGGGAGGCGCCCCCGGTGTGCCTGATGGACGAACACAGGAGCAGAATGTGGCACACAGCTAAGGCAAGGCTCTTCTACTTCACAGAAGGACAGACATTCTTTCTTCTTCAAGATGGGGCCTGGCTTTGTGTCCAGGCTGCCCTCCAAGTGCTGGGTGCACACAGTCCTCCTGCTTGGCCTCCCAGGTGGCTAGGACTACAGGTGGGCACCCGTCCTGGCTAGGAAGGACACTCTGACACTTGCCACAGGAATGGATCTCTGAGGACACTATGCAAGGTGAAGTCAGTCAGCTATGAAAAGGCAGATGCTTTGCGATTCCCTTATCTAAGTCTCTAGAATAATCAAATTCACACAGACACAAAGAATGGTGGCAGGGGGGCAGCAGTGAGGCTGGGGATGGATGAAGAGCTTGTTCTGCAGGATGAAAGCACTCTGTGGCCACAGCAGCGACGTGTCCACACAGGACGGCACTTCGCACCACCGGACTAGGAACTAAGAGGTCAGCTGTAAGATAAACTTTATGTGTCCCTTACCACAATGAAAAATCAGAAAAAGACAAAACCACAACCAAACAGCATCACTCATGCATCACGTGACTCGTGACCTCCTGGGAGGAACACGTGCCATCCCCTAAGAAGGGATGCGGCCAACAAAGAACTTCCGATGATCTTAGGACATGGGTGGGGTGTTTGAATGGGACTATGAACCAGTCACAGGAGGGCGACCTCACTGGGATTCTGACTCAAATGATTTTTTTTAGTTATGACACTTACAGGGAAATGGAAATTTAAATATGAACTAGACAGTTGATACTAACAAACTTGGGGGGGAGATGATAATGATATTGTGGCTGTATTTTTTAAATTATTAAAAATTTTTAGTTATAGATGGACAGGCCTTTATTTTATTTATTTATTTTTATGTGGTGCTGAGAATCGAACCCAGTGCCTCATGCATCCTAGGCAAGTGCTCTATCACTGAGCCCCAGCCCGTGAGGCTGTATTTTTAAGGCCTTCTCTTTTGGAGACATATACTGGAGTGTGCAGTGAAATCAGATGTCTGGGATTTATTTCAGATTTAAGTGGGGGTGAGGAGGAGAGTCCAGGTAGAACAAGGCTGAGCAGCCACCGAAGCACCGAAGTGCAAAAGGAGCCCTTGTGTTCACTGTCCGTAATGAAAAATAAAAATACGTAAATAAAATTACTCTGTGGAAACATGTATGGGGAGCCAACATTTTTCAGATCAACTTAACAGGAGAATTCTGCACGCCAAACTTCAGGTGTGACACTACCTCACACTCACAAGGACGAGGAAGCCAACACACTGCCCTGACTGCAGTCTGCGGCCCCGGCAGGGCACACTGGGCTGCACATCACCAGGGTGAGGTCTGACCCTCAGGATAAACCAGGTCGCTGTGACTGCTGAGCAGAGGGAGCCCCAGCCTGTCACAGGCGACGGGGAGGAAGGTGAATTCTTCTCCCTGCACCTTCAGCCTGCCTTGGCCCTGGCGGAAGGCACCACGCAGGCCAGCTGCTCTCGGGGCTGAAGGGCAGCTGGGAGGGAAGGCCAGAGGAGGAGTCCCTGAGAGCCTGGTGTCATGCACAGTAAACTAACCCTTCGAGGGAGCCACTCACCACATAAATCTGCCAGAAAGGAAGCCGCCTGAGGACAGGGTTAGCTGTCCTCCCACCAGATGGCCAGAACCCAGGGCGCAGTGGCACTGAGCCAGGCGCCCAATGACCGCCTCAAGAGTTACTGACGACACAGAGAGGAATCATAAACGCACAGGCAGAGAAACAATCCCAAGGACATGAATCACAGCGTTAGCGGTGATTATCATTCTGGTAGTGGGATTATGGGTGGCTGCCACACGGCTCCCAGCCAGCCCAGGCATGTGGAAGAGCTCACGCATGCTTCAAGGCCCAGCAATGCCATCGCACGGATGAGGACTGTCCGGACTTGTTCCGCACCCCGCCCGTCCGACTCCACTGACCCCAGCCCCGAGTCAAGCCTGAGCACTGTCCTTCCCACAGGACAGGGGCCCTGGGGGTGTGGCTGGCACCAGAACCAGCTTTGAGTGTGCTGGGCAGTTCCTTCAATTCAGATGGCTGTGGCATTCAGCTCCAAATGGGGCAGAAGCGGGCGGCAAATCCGACACCTGTCACCGACTCTTAACAGCTAGCTGCTAAATGCGGAAACACGCTTTCCCCTTGCAGACTCTGTTCTTTAGAGAATCAGCCATTACACGGCGCTTCAGAGGAGCAGGGTGAGCCACATGGAAACTGCAGTGCACATGACTCCATCACAGGGACAGAACAACCCAGGTGGACGCCGCCAAGGAAAACCCCGTGCCCCTGGCCAATGGGACAGGGCTCCCACCTCCTCCCCACATGCTCACTCAGCAGGCGCCCAGGCTCACTGTGAAGACATGGGCCAGGGACAGGGCGATGGCCCTCAGTGCCCCAGAGACTCCTTGGCAGTGTCCAGCTCTGTTCAGGGTGTGACAATGGCACGGTGCGTGTTTAAACAGACAATCACCTTCTAGAGACACATACTCCAAGGTCATGGATAAAACAACGTGATGTCCTTTTTAAAATCCCAGAAGTGGGTAGGGAAGATGCAGCAAGGTTGGCCCCAAGCTCCTGAGTGCTCAGAGCAGGGGCAACGCGTAGTGGCCCGTCGTCCTGGTCACTTTCCATAAGGAAAACTTTCCTTAACTCTTTTGCAAACACCCAACAGCAGCAGCACCGTCACTGTCCTCAGTAGGGAGAGCCCTGCTGCCAGTACAGGCCTTCCACAGGCTCACAAGAGGAAAGGGAAGGAGGCACCAGGCCCAGGAAGGAAGGGAAGGGAAGGGACAACCCGCTGCCCTGTCCTAAAACAGTGCCCACAGAGCCTTAGGTTGGAGAGCGCGAGGGAGCGGGGCCGCCACCCCTTGGGGAGAAGAGGGAGCTAACTCAACAAGTTATCAAGTCAGCACAGAAATAGGCCATGTCAGTATTAGATCATTAAATCAGCATCTGGCAGAAAACAGTATTTCCAAACGTTCTGATGACAGCCGGATCAAACCCGCCAATACTTGACAGTAATAAATACAGTTATTTGGGAAGAAAAATAGGGAGTGACCTTACAGCTCCACTCAAATATGCCAAATAAGGAGAGCTCGAAGCAGTAGGAAATGGAAAAGAACAGCTAATATTTGGCAAGCTTCCTTTATGATCAACAAATTAAAATGTTAAGGAAGCAATTTGTTGAGAAAAGATATTTTTAAAAGGAGCTGAATCATGCAGGTTCAGCCCCGGGTATGGTCAACTGGTAATTTTAAATCATTTTTTAAAAGTTAATGTTTTCAGCCTCCAGAAATGGCATTTAAGACATCACCGAGTTAATCATGAACCCGCCTCCCTCCCGCGCAGGTGGGGGGCGCCTCCGTCTCCTCTCCCTGCAGCTCCCAATGGGCTGTGGCAGGCACTTCAATGACAAGGGCGCCAACACATACACAGCCTGAGTCCAGCTCCAGCTCCAGAGACCCTCTGCTGCAGACGCATTTCCAATCATGAGCCACCTGACCTCCAATCTAGAAAGCTCGATGTCACTGACTTCTTCAACTACATAAAGTCCAAATGCACTGCCCTCCAGCATGCAAAAAAGGGAAGCCATTCTCAGAGCCAGACTGCACCCTGCCCAGGCCGCATGGCCCATGACCAGCTGCGCACCAAGCACCTAACTTCACCTGTGTGAGAACAAAGTCCCCATCTGCAGGAGCTCATGAGCTCAGGAGAGGGGAGGGGAGGAAGGAGGCAGGTTGTGTAAACAGTGGGTCACATGACAGTAAGTCATCTACGAACAAGTCAGAGAAGCCGGGACAAGAACCAGGAGCAGGAGCTATCTAATCCAGGTGGCCAGGGGCCCTTTTGTGAAGGGGGCATCCGAGCAGGGACCTGAAGGAAGTAAGACCAACCAACACAAAGCCAGGCTCTGCCATGGAATCGCCCCCAAAGCCAGGCACTCCGATGCCCGTGGCTGGTTTGGGTCCACGTGCTTGGTTTCTGTTGCTCTGGCTTTGCCGTAACCTCCGTGAATCCAGACCTGCACTTACTGTTTATCGGATTCCCTGGTGACAGGCCCCACTCCTCAGGACCACTGAACTAAAGTGGTCCAGCTGCCCAACACTCTGCTTCAGTGTAAGGACTGCACCGAGGGCTGGGTGTGCTCAGTGTGCAGGCCTGCCTGGCATGGCACCCGGGTTCCATCCCCAGCACCCCGCAAACAGACCCTCAGTTGCGTGCCTGGTTCTGTGTGTTCTCAGTTTTTTGCTGGCATGTCACACTGGGGCCCTGGACATGGGATGCAACTCGGTGTTGGACCACAGAATGGATGGCCCTCAGTGGCTGTCAGGTCCTGGGTGGCTCTAAGGCAAGTGTTCGGCTCCTACTAGAACTGCCACCACAAAGTGACCACCTGCCCATGGAGGACAAAGGTGCAAGTGGGTTGCCTTCTCTGAACAGGAGGGAGCCAAAAGCCCGGCTCCACCCACTACAGGTTAGCCACAGGCCAGAGGCAGGACCTTGCCCTGCCCCAGCCAGGACTCAGAAGTCTCTCCCTTGTTGGTGACTTATTAAATGACCAGGAAAATCACCACTGCCACCTTCAGAGTCAGACTTGGGGGCCCCGGGCCCCACAGACCCACAGAGAGAGATGTGCCCTCAGAGAGTCTTGGGGGACAGTGCTGTCTGTCTAGGTGAGCGTCTGTCCCGTGCAGAGCGGGCTGCCGGGTGCAGAACCTCCCAACCAGGCACACCGGGAGCAAGGAGCCATACTTGACCCACCCACAGACATCCAGACGGACGCACCCAACCTTGCCAAGGGGCCAGCGCTCCCTGGCTCTGGGGTCTCAGGCCTGATGAAGCCGATCTCCACAAACCACCAGGAAGAATCGGGGGAAGCAGCAGAACACCCCCTCACAATCACGCAACGCCTGATGGGCCGTCATTCCGAGCTTCCCCCTATTGGGTAAGGACCTTACCCTGTCTGACCAACACTGCGTCCCCCAACTTTAAAGAGCTCACACTTGGCCCTCAGCTGGCCAACTGTCCGCTCGCTCCACCAGCCTCAAACCTCAAGCTCTTTATTTAACTCAAAACAGCAGATTTCAGAGGCAAACCACCCTCATCCGTGTTCGTGATAGTTCCCCTCATCCCAGAGGCTCCACGGGGGTGGCGACAGGCCTTTCAGTGTTGACAGTAGATGACAGCTATGCATTCTAACCCCTGTGGGGACAGCGCTTCCTTTTATTTCTACAAACATTCCACAAATATGGCATTTATCAAATGCAATGTCTATGACATGCACAGCCCCATGGGAGGTGCTGGGGTTCCAGAGTCAAGCACAGGCCCTGCTCAGAGAAGCAGGTCACCCAGAGAGGAGCAAAGCCAGGACCCAGCTGGCCTGGTGGATAGGCGGAGTAAGGACAGGCCATAGGCAGACCCAGCACGGCCAGCGGCTCATTGGGGGCCAGAGTCCACCTGCTCGGGCATCCGAAGGGCTTCATTCACATGACACAGGCCTCAGGGGTGAAGGGGAGCGTGCCCCAGGGAGCAGGAAGGCAGAGGGGGAGTCCCCTGGGCAGTGGGGGGCCCACATGGGAGAGCCGGGAGCTGGTGGTGGAGCAAGTGGACACGAGGGCCAAAGAGGACAGAGCCACAAAGGCACCAGGAGTAACAGGCTCAGAAGACGGTTCAGTCTGAGGAACTTGAGTGACGAGGGACACCTGCTACCCCAGGGCCCTGGCAGGAGGTTTGAATGTGGGCAGCCACAGAGGTTCGGCAGCACAGTGGCCACCACAAAGCCGTGGCCACCAGAACTGGAGACAGCTGAGCTGGCCTAGGGTGCAGCTCTGCAAGTCACTGGGGCCGCGGAAGCAGCCCTCTCGAGCTGCAGGAAACAGATTGCACCGCTGCCCACCCCACGGCCTCCCCGCTGCGGGCAGAGTCCATCCACTCTCGCCACCATCCCACAAAGACCACCTCACTCCCCACACCCAGCACACTTCCTGAGAGCACCCCGTCCAGCCCCAGTTAGAGCAGAGACACCGACTCAGAGAAACGGTGGTGTGAAGACGGGGACAAACCGCAGTGGGAGCCACCGACCCAGCGCCACACTGCGTGGTTAAAACCTGTGCCTGCCGCACACCCACCAGCGGGCCTGGGCCGCCTCACAACACGGACGCAGGGAGGAAGTGCCAGGGTGATGTGGTGACTTCAGCAGTAACACTCCGACGGAGCCATGGAGGACTGTGCGGGGCATCTGTCACTCGGCGAGAGCCCACCTGTCCCCACCTGCCCAGGCTCCCCAAGGCCCACGCTTGAGGCAGGTCCTCACCTCGGACCCCCAGGGGCCATGCCACCAGGCCAGGGAGTGGGACTCTGACCCGAAGGCCAGTCTGAAAGCCCCGGGGCGGGAGGGCAGAGGACCCGCTGGGAGCAGGGTGGGGCTCCTAGGCCGAGCCGCACACGGAGCCCACTCTGGCAGGAAGCGAGATGGCACATGGTGGGCAGAGATTACAAGCAGAGGGAAGGGGACGAGCGGCAGGAGGGAGGCACAGACCACGGCAGCAGGGCAGGAGGGCGCAGGGTCACCTTGAGTCCTCGGGCACGTGTGCAGGCACGTGAGCAGGAACAGGTGCGGGTGGTGTGGCTGGCAGCAGGCTGGCCAACAAGCTGGCCAACACAGCAGGCCGGGGTCCTGTCCCCAACACCAATGGGGCCACAAGGAGATGGAGGCGGCAAGAACGTGAGGGGCATGCGTCCTGGCCAAGCAGGCACGGGGCCCAGCACTAGTAGCTCCCGCTCACGGCGGCGCCTGGCCGGCCTCCTGCAAGATGCGGGGCGTAAGGACTGAGGAGCCAGCCCCACTGCACCCGAGGCAGGATGGGCACCCAGGCCTCAGCCACCAAAGCCCACGCTGCTGCCACCACCTTGAGGGTGGCCCTCAACAGCCTGGCTGCAAGCAGCTCCCCAGGCTCACCGTGAAGGACAAACCCAAAGGGTTCCAGTAAAACCGGAGTCACGTGCACAGCCCGTGGTGACTTCCGGGTTTAGTGGGAGGTGGACACGCTTGAGCTCCCTCTGCTCCCTGCAGAAGAGGAAGGCGCAGGCGCACAGTGCTGAGCATGGTGAGGGCAGCAGAGGTGGAGAGCCAGAGCCCCAGCTGGACCCCTGGACAGCCGCGTGGCCACTCTGCCCAGACAGCCACGCAGACCACTGGACAGAGCTGGACAGGCCCAGAGGGCGGCAGGTGGGCTAAATGCCCCCGCAGGAGCGGACCCCCTGTAGGCAGAAGACGGGGGCTCCTCAGGTCACATGCGGGGCCCCTGAAGGAACATTCCCCAGCCCAGCTCTACGACAGATAGTGACCGACAGTCCCTGGCCACCCCCACACAGGAAACCCCAGGACTCCTGCTAGAGAGACGCGGACCAACAGCAGGGCACCACAGGTCCTGATGCCGGGGACCCCAACAAGACCCCTGGGGACCGCTTACAGTGAGGGCACGGAATACCCCACCCGACACAAGGGGACCCCACACCGGCACCAGGGTGTCTTGTCCTTGGTGGGAACAGACAACGCATTGTCACCAGACTCACGAGGAGGCCTGTACCTGGGCCCAAATCAATGGGAGGTGAGTACCGTGGGCAGAAGGGCCAGGCCTCTCCCATGCCAGGCTCGCCATCGGGCAAAGCCGCTACGGCTCACAGGGACTGGGTGGCAACCTGGATGGAAAGCAGTTCCGTGGGTCTGACACAGGAGGGCTTCCACAGCGCTCAGGACCAAGCAGCACAGGGACAGGGACATCTGTGGCAGCACTGCAGTATTTCAGGGCTGTGACATAACAAACCGAAAACCTAGGACGACGGTCGCCTGTCCTGGATGCGAGGAGCATCCAGGTGGACAGGAAGTGCTGGTTCTGGGGACGGGGAGGGCTCTCGGGTTCGCTGTTCCCACACGCTGCACGGGGCATGCGGGCTCTGAAGAATCTGTGTGCAGAGACTGTACAAAGTAAAAACAAAAGGGGGAAAATGCGGATGCAGGGAACAGGAGGAAACTAAGAACAGGGGCGGGCAGAGCCACTGAGAGAAGGGGTGCCACTCCCCCGAGCAGCGGCCCAGTGGGCCCTGGGGAAGAGGGACACAAGACACTGGAGCCACATGAGCAAGCATGAGGCACTGGCAGGGGAAAAGGCCTTGCAGAAAACAGGTAAAGAGGCAAAGTCGTGAAAACAAGAGAAAAGTCACATTACTCAGCAGGCACTCTGCAGAGCCAGGCGCGTCCTCCTGGTACCTCAGAATGACAGGACCACCCTGCCAGATGCCGAGGAACAGCAGGGACTCAGAAGGCCATGGAGGGCCTGCACGCTGCAGGCAGGGGTGCAAGCCAGGCCTGGGGACCCGACCAAGACATGGACAGCTCTACCAGGGGTTCCGAGTGCATCCATGGGAGATGCACAAGGAGAGGAAGTAGGCAGGACAGAGCCCTGGGGGAGGGGCCCTGGGGGGCTGGCCCCGCCTCCAGCCTAGGGTAGGGGTGGCCGTCCCTAACACCATGCCCAATGCTTCTGTGCATTTCCACACTTTAAAAAGAGATTGACACTGCCGAAGGCCTTCGGGGATGCACTATGTAAATGTACACAGGGAAAACCACCGTGCCTGGTGGCACAGTCCTGTAATCCCAGCAGCTCAGGAGGCTGAGGCAGGAGGATCACAAGTTCAAGGCCAGCTTCAGCAACTTAGCAAGACCCTGTCTCAAAATGAAAACTAAAAAGGGCTGGGGATGTGGCTCAGTTAAGCACCCCTTGTCAATCCCCAGTACCAAAAAGAGAAAGTATGCAGAAAAGTACTATTTGTAATATTTTTAAACACTGAAGGTCTGAAAATTGATAGGACAATGAGAAACATGACAACTCAGAGGAGGGGGTGGGGGCTGAGCCCTAAACCCTCATTCACGTCTCAATCCCTGGCCCTGACCAGCCAAGGCAGGAGCACAGCCAAGGGACTGCTCTGGGCAGTTACTGAGGACACAGAAGTGGCCCAGGACTGGCTCTTTTTTAATAATCTTATAACATTTTGAAAAAAATTAAAAGATATTTTGAAAGGAAGAAGGCATGCCAGCACAACACCTACCTTCAGATAATTTTTACTTTAAAATGAGACACATTCGCAAGAGATAGGATGTAGAACACCCCCCTCTTTTTCCTTGAACAACAAGGACTAATGGAAAACCTCTAATTCTGTCTTGTTTTCCCCCTTTGTCTCTCATCCATGACCTACTTTCTACCAGATGAACCTGGACATGGTAAAGTGTCAGGTGGAGGAGGCTGCCCTGCCTCAGGCCTCCAAAGGGGCTGCCTGGCGCAGCTGGACTGCAAACACAGCCAGGAGGCCAGAGCATACCTGGACCAACTGTGCCCTCTGCCTCCTGTAGTCCCAGGCCTGCCAGGCACCTGGGCACACCTGTGCTGCAGGGAGCCACCACACCCTTCCTCATTTACACAAGGTGAGTTCTGTTTTCCTTGAAATCAAGGATTTTTCACCAGTGAACATTCTCCCTTTGCTTCTGGAATCCTCTCTGATCTACATTCTGTACAAGGATTTTGCCATTTCCTCCAAATTTGTGTTTATCTTAAAGTCAGATCGGCATGTGTTTTGTATGGATTTCCTATGTCTGAGACTCCGGTCAAAGGGCCATTCCACATGAAATCCTATGACAGGAGGGGTGCGCTAATATTATCCCCTCTGGCCCTTCTCCAGACCCGACCTCAACCTGCTGGAGAAACCACAGGCCGACACAGAACAGCCCAAACCTGCTACCAAGTACGAAACACCTACTTGGAAGCCATCTTCAGGATCTTGGCCAAGGAAACAAAACTCAGTGCCCAACACAGGAGTCACAGGTCCCCGAGGCTGTCAGTAACCCGAGCGCACAAACCCGCCCCAGTCAGAGAAGGGCCTGGTGAGCGTGCGGGAAGGCCCACCGTCCCTGGTCTTCTCCTGCTGTTCATGAGCGAAGCGCCCAGAGCTGCTCGTATCTTCACAGTTACGCTTGCCCTGTAAATGGAGCCTCCCTCTGCACAGAGGAGGAGAACTCTGAGCTAAAAATGGTGCCCACAGAGGCCTGCGAGGAGGAGAAACACAGACATCACTGGTCCTTATCAACATTATAAGCCAAGGGCCTTGTCTGAAGAATTCTTTCACCGTCTGGATCTGGGAGGACTTCTACTTTGAAAGTCCTCTATTGTGTAGGAAGTTTGCCTCCAAATATTAAGAGCCACCAGGTGCCAATGTTATGTGACTCACCTGTTTCATCTGCCCACTGACCACTGGCAGTGGAAGCTGACTTGGACATTAAAAATTCATTCTAGCCCGGCGTGGTGGCGCACACCTGTAATCCCACTGGCTCAGGAGGCTGAGCAGGAGGATAGCAAACTCAAGGCCAGCCTCAGCAACTCAGTGAGGCCCTACACAACTCGGCAAGACCCTGTCTCAAAATTTTGAAAAAATTTAAAAAATTTAAAAAGTTGAAAAGGGCTGGCGATGTAGCTCAGTGGTGGGCCACCCCGGGTTCAATCCCTGGTACAAAAAAATCTCATTCTACAAACAGTTGGCTCGCATGGAGGTCGATTCTTTTCATTATATAAGGGAGAAAAAAATAAATATCTGGGAAAGTACAAAAGGAATAAAAACAAGCAGCAGCAGCCGAGTGGGTACCTGGTGCCCCGGGCACTGATGCAGCTGGCACCTCGGGCCAGGTTGGGACCGTGAGGCAGTCTCTGCTGGTGAGCCACGAGGCCACAAAACCTGACTTTCATCTTGAGACTTAAAAAAAAAAAAAAAAAAAAAAAAACCTGGAGGGCAGTATATGAGGCGGCCCTGAGCCGAGTATCCACACCTCCTCAGTGAAGCAGGGACTCTGCAGAGGAGGGTGAAGGGCCCCACGCCACACAGCTAACAGGTGGGGGAGAGGAAGGAGTCAAACCAGACCGGTCCTCTGCAGGCCCCTCGCCACCGCCCAGACCACCCTGCCACACCAGGTGGGGGGTGGCGCTGACAGGACCTGGGCAAGCCCACAGGCGGCAACCTGGAAGGCCACCTCCAGGTAACAGTGCCTCAAGGACCCACACAACCATGGGAGGAGAGGGTCCCCAAAGTCAATCACCAGCACTCATCTGCGATCTGAACCCGTGAGCTGCAGAGCCCTGCAGTCCTGGCCTCCTCCTGCTGCCAAGCTGGTGACTGGCCCTAACTGCTGCTGTCCCTGGGCCTGCCACCCACATCCCCAGCCTGCTTCCAGTCTGCTGTTTCCTCTACTGTGCGTAGAGGACTGGTGTAGAGCAAGCTCCCTGAAAGGCACGGCTGTGCACAGGCCCCTCCCACAGCTCCCGCCCGCCCGGGAAGCTCAACCTGGAGGAACAGGGAGGAGCCCTTCGCTGAAATACGAGTTCAATGAAGTCAACCATCCCTTTCAAAAAATCTAGACCAGGGCTTATCAATCTTCAGTGTGACTATGAGTCACCTGGCCATCTCATGAAAACGCGGATTCTGACTCAGTAGGACTGGGGCGGGACTCTGAGATTCTGCATTCCTAATAAGCTCCCTGGCGATCTCTATGTTGCTGGTTAATGGATCATTTTGAGGAGCAGGGTCTAGATCAGAGCATTCTGCCCAAGAGAAATGCCATACAAGGCACAAAAGACATCTTAAATGTTCAGACAGCCAAACCTGGGCCCATCCACCAAGCTCCCTCTGCTCACCCCCAGCTTGACCCCCACACCACAGGTGAAATCAGCAGAGCTCAGCCAGGAAGCAAGTCAGGATTAGAGTAAACCCCTAATTACACAACTCCCAGCTCCAACCGTTACCCTTTCAGGGCAGCTTTTACTTGCCCATGTTCAAGAACAAAGCTAAAGTTCAAACACAAAGCAAAAGCACAGAGGCAGGAAGTCCACATCCATATAGCAAGAGTCCTCAAAAGAAGGAAAGGGAGAAAATATTTGGAGAGATAAAAGTACGAGAATTCTGTAAGAAAAAATAAGACATCAGAAATGAAAGGGTGTGTAAAGTAGCAGGAAGGTGGGCAAGGGATTTGGATACACCAGGATGACATTTAAGAACAAAGATAAGGATACAAAGGAAAACAAGGCCACCTACCCAGAAACAGGTGTCACACTGTCAGCAGCTTCTCAACCACACCCATCTAAGCAAAAAGAAAACGAGGGTGACTCCAGGGTTTCTTGTGTAGAGTTTTATACCCAGCTGGACTGTCTTTCAGATGTGCAGGTGGAACAAGTACAGACTCAGACTCTGAAGTCTCAGGCAGCTTTTACCAGAGAAGGACTTCCTTAAATGCAGTATCATCACAAATACTCCAGGGCAAGGAAGAGGAAATCACACTAGAAGTCCAAAACTGCATGTAGGAAGAGAGAAATACCTTGGGAAAGTCTGATATTGTTTTAATAAGCCCAAAGAAAAAACAAACACTAAAATCAAATATACAGATAAATATAAAAAAGAACACGACTTTTTTTCGATCTGTTCTCATGCGCCCCGTGCAGTCATCTCCTGTAGGAGAAGGTGAGATGCAGATCACTGGCTCCATCCCCAGCAGGAGATTCTGATTCGGTACCAGGAAAAGCTGATTCTGCCTGCCAGGGACCACCACTCTCAACAGGGCCACTATCAGACACCTAGATGACCCAACAAGGTTTGTGTGGCGGGTGCAGGCCAGGGGTAGAGCACTCAGGGAGCACCCAGGGGCCGCTCAATCCCAAGGGGAGGGGGGAACAAAAGGAAAGGAACTTACAGGAAAAACTAAAGATATGAATGAGTGTGAATAATATTGAGAGCAATCAAGTCTGAATTCCAAAATAAAGTACACTGAACAATTTTTAAATTCAGCACAGAAAAATCTGACTCAAAAAAGCATTACAAGAAAAGATTAAAAAGAAATGGTAAGAACACAAAATAAGATGGCCAAAGTCCAAATCAACCACCATTACCACAAATGCATACCAGTTAAAATTCACTGACCAGACACTCAGCCTGGATCTCAAAGACAAACTCCTGCCTCTCTGCCAGTGACAGACTCACAGCAAAAGGACATGGAAAGACTGGAAGCAGAGCAAGAGAAAACGTCACTCTGGACAAACAGAAACCAAAAGGAAGAGGGAAAAACAGGATCGTTTTAACATCAAAAGCAAGAGAATTTGAGGTGAAGAAGGGGTTGAAGGGGTTCAGATTGAAGAAGGGGTCTGGTCTGATCACAAAAGAAAAACAAGCGCTAAATCAGAGGACGGAAGATCCCATCAAACGTGCCTCAGTGCAACACGAGGCATCACCACCGACACTGCAGGGGGAGGACGTCGGAGGCGGGAGCTCAGGGACACGATGTGCCACACGAGCTGACCCAACTGCAGGCGCTCCGGGAACACACTCCACAGGTGTGCAGCACGACTGCACAAAGCACTCTCCACTCCAACCAAACTCACATCCTGTTTGGGCACCTGGAAACACCACGCACCACGCACCAAAAAGGCTTCAGAAATCCCAAGGAGTCAAGGTCTCAGGGACTGTGTTCTATGACCACACGTAATAAAAACAGATCAAAACCTAAGGGAAGCCATTAAAGAAAAATTTTAAAATATCTAGTATTAAACAACCCTTGGGTCAAAGAGGAAATTACAGGGAAATTACAAAATGAATATAAAATTACAAAACAAATAAAAATGTAATAAGCACTACATATCGAAATTTATGGAACACAGCTCAAGTTATACATAGAGGAAATGTTATGGCTTGAATACGTTTATCAGAAAACAAGAAAAATTCAAATTGAAAAAGCTGAGCATTCAAAAAAAAGTGAGGCCATATGCAGTGGCGCACGCCTGTAATTCCAATAGCTTGGGAGGTGGAGGCAGGCGGAATGCAGGTTCAAAGCCAGCCTCAGCAACTTAGCGAGGCTCTAAGCAACTCAGTGAGACCCTGTCTCTAAATAAAATACAAAATAGGGCTGGGGATGTGGCTCAGTGACAAAGCCCATGGATTCAATCCCCAGTTCAAAAACAAAAAGTCAGAAAAAGGGAATATATTCAGAGACAAGTGAAATAAATGTAAAAAAAAAGCCACATTAAAAAAAAAAAAACAGAACAAGACAAAACTGTTTTTTTAAAGACTAATAGTTTGAACAAAAAACTCCATGCACAACCCAAAATATAGAGAAAAGTTGTACACTGATTCAGAAACAGAAACTATAGGGGAGAAACAAAATAGAGCTAAAAACAAATTTACAAAAATAAATATTATAAAAATATTATAAACCACAAGTAAACTTTAAAACCTAGATGAAACTGATAGAATCCTAGAGAACCACAAAATATCAAAGCTGGTGTAACACAACAGACCAAGGCAAAGCCAGCGTCAGCGCCTCCCGCCGCTCGCCAGAGCCCCACCCAGGGTTCACAAGTGACCAGGACCTGCAAGACGCCGTGGTCCCCGCAGCAGAGGCTGCAGAGCAGGCGTGGCCACTTCACCAGAGCAGCACAACCCGTCCCAACTCAAGGGCAGCGAAGAGGGGGCAACCCGCACCCCTACCGCCCTACACCCCAGCCCAGGTCCTGGCCGAGGAACCGGCTACTCCGTCGGATGCAGCAAAGGGGCCGGCGAAGCCCACCTTCTGCCAGGCCACGGTCCTCCGGAGAGGATGCCACAGAACCAGGTCAGTGACCGGAAGGTTGGGGCCAGGGGCCAGTGTCAGAATCAACAACCAAGACAACTGTGTCCTTTCACATCACAATAACCGACAGAAAATGAAGAAAGAGCCAGACCCTGCTCACGGCACGGCAGGAGCCGCAGAGAACCGGGAGGGAGCCTCACAAAGGAGGGACGCACCCCACCAGAGAGAGGCCTCAACAGAAGACACCTGTGCTCCCAGAGGGCACCCAGGCACTAGCCTCCCAGGCCAACCTGGGCACTTATTGTAAATCCAGCAAATTCCTGCAGAAGTTGGACGCCTGGCGGGAATGTGCCTGAAAGAACAACGAGCAGGGCTGGGGCCGGGGCTCGGTGGCAGAGGCTTGCCTGGCATGTGCGAGGCGCTGGGCTCAATTCTCAGCACCACATATAAATAAATGAATAAAATAAAGGTCAACACTTAAAAAATGTTTAAAAAAAAAAGAATAATGAACATGCTGAAGAAGAAACTGAGAGAAAGAAAAGCAGAGAGGAAAATTCACCCCCTCCGAAATTCAGACGGGATAGAGTCAAAACAGACCAGGGTGGGAGAGCAGGAGCACCCCAGAAACACACTGCTATGGTCTGGAGGAGTCCGCCCCACGGGCCCCCAGGGTGGCAGTGCTGAGAGGCAGTGGGGCCTTGCCCTGGAGAGGAGTAAGTACTCAGCTCCTACAGAGAACACCGCACCATGTGATCGCTCCCTCTCACACAATCCCACCTTGATATCGTCCACCATGGGTGACACAGCCAAGGAGGCCCTTGCCAGAACCAGCACCATGCTGTTTGGATTTTGTGTCTCCAAAGCTGTGAATAAAAAAACCTCTCTTCTTGATAAGTTACCTGGCACACATTTTATCACGGTCACAGGAAATGGACTGACACATACACCCACCTACGTAAGGACTTGGGATATGACAGAGGCAACCTCCCAAATCAGGCAGGCAGGCAGGGAGAAGTCAACACCAACATAAATTTAAAATCTAAACATGAAAGATAAATCTATTTGGCTACGGAAATATGAATTCTTTGTGCTCAAGTGGGGAAACACTTTTCAAACAAAACTGAAATAACACAAAAGCATGAGGGTAAAAGCACTGCAGATCTGACGACCCCAGAATTAAGTGTTCCTACTTACTGCAGGGCACTGAGACAAACACCAACGCGAGGCCGGGTGGGCCTGCAGGACGCAGACCCGCAGCACTAGCCTGCGGGTGTGGAGGACGCTTCCACACCAGCGCAGACAGCCGGGTGTGGAGAAGCAGCGGAGGGAGGTGGCCGGGCAGTCTACAAGGGGGCATTCTGAAAAGCTGGCAGGCCTCAGCCTTCCTGGTGATCAGTGGGAAACGACTCGACTTGGAAGTGCCACTTTAAAACCGTCAGACTGGGGGACGCCTCCACCCAGCCCTGCGACCTGGCGGTCTTGGTAGAATGAGCACCTTCCTGATCCAAGGAGCCCGCAACCCCGCGCCCAGCGGGCAGTCCAGAGGCAAGAGCGTAAGGAGGTCCGCACCAGCTCTGCAAGGCACTGGGTGTCGGCGCCACCGAGGGAAATGGACGCATCCTTAGCTAGCCCACCACTGAACTGAGCCCCCTCCCAAGACTCACCTTCTGACGCCCCAGCTTCCAGGGCAAGGGTACTTGGAAGTGGAGCCTCTGGAAGGAGACTGGGGTCAGAGGAGGGCATGAGGTTGGGGCCCCCACAATGGCACCAGGGTCCTAATGAGAAGAGACACCAGAGAGCTGGCACGCTCCTCTCTGCCTGCATGTACGGACACAGGAAAGGGGGCCATCTGCAAGCCAGGAGAAGAGTCCTCACCAGGAACCAAACTGGCCAAGACCTCAACCTTGGACCTCTAGCCTCCAGACCGTGAGGTGTCTGTTGCTTAAGCCACTGGGCTGTGGTGGCCCAGATGGACTAACACAGGTGGATCCCTGAGATGCAGTCCAATGCAGCCCTCATGAGTAGCAGAGGAAATTTACAGGGATCTCAAACAGATGTGGAAAAGTAAGCTGCAGCGGGCGCGGTGGTGCACACCTGTGACCCCAGAGGCTCGGAGGCTGAGGGGGGAGGATCAAGAGTTCAAGGCCAGCCTCAGCAACTCAGCAAGACCCTTTCTCAAAATTTAAAAAATAAGTAACAAGGGTTAGGGCTCTGACTCAGTGGTTAAGCATATCTGGGTTCAATTCCTGGTACCAAAAATAAAAGAGAGATGAACAAAAAGGAGAAAAAGATTTATAGCACAAAACAGTACTTAGGAATCAAAACTACCAGGCTGGGGCTGTGGCTCAGGGGCAGAGCACTTGCCCAACACACGTGAGGCACTGGGTTCCATTCTCAGCACCACATAAAAATAAATAAAATAAAGGTATTGTGTCCATCTGCAACTAGAAAAACAAATTTTTTTTAAAATCAAAACTACTCATCCAAACAGGCCACACACTTCACAGGGAGGCACCCTATTAAACTACTAGAGGGGGAGGCAGCATTGGGGATGGAACACAATGGAAAAAAATGTTAAAAAGTTAATCACAGCATGCTATGAACTGGAGAGGGTGAGACACCCGTGCACGCAACACGCGCACACCACACAGCACACGGCACACGCTGCCAGGCAGGAGGAACTCGGGCCCGGCTCCCCTGCCCGGGGGTGGAAGCGGCAAGTCCTCAGATCTCAGCCTCTTTCACATACTAAAACAACCAGCAAGATGTTCCCAAACTTCCAAGGTCGGAGCAACCTGAGTGAACAGCCCCTTTCCGTCTGTCCACGAGGGAGGCAGGATGACACGTCTACTGGAACCCGCGGCCAGAGACACACACAACTAAAAGCAGATTTGGAGTTCTGCTGCAACTTACGGAACCTGCCAATTTCATTCACAATTTACACCAGCTTCTAATTATACTTAACTGAATATTAACCGTTCTAATTGCTTAATGTTTCACTGGCTGGAGCTGAAGCACTGGGGACATCTGGCTTGGCAAGGGGAATCTGCTCGCCTCAGCCGCGCCGCCATCACCCTTGGCCAGAGCGCAGGAGGGCCTTCCAGGATCTGCGTTTTAATGGGTTCCCACTTTGTCATCCAGGCTGGCCTTGATCTTGTGGGTCCAAGAGGCCCTCCTGCCTCGGTCTCCCGAGCGTCTGGACCTCAGGCCTGGCCAGGATGTGGCCTGCACTGCACATCACGTTTAGGAGCCCTTCCAGCTGCAGTGGCAGAGGCCAGCCACTGAGCCGTCGAGGCCTGCGCCTCCCATCCTCTGCTCTGACACCAAGGCTCGGGGCCCTGTCGTGCTGAGGTGGTGGTGGTGGCAGGCCTGGGCAGCCTCTCCTCACACAGGCACACCAGTGGGTAGGAGGAGGCTTGCCCACAGCACCTGCCTGGGACACTGCCACCACCCGAGCCAGCTGGCAGGGGAGGCGCACGCAGGGCTGGCTGAGACAAACCTGGAGGCACGGCCCCCTCCGGGGAGGGTCCCTTGGCAGTGAGCAGGAAGGGAGGGGAGAGGTCTGTCTGCATCCCAGCCTGCTCCGCGGCCACTCCCACAAAGTCCAGCCTACAGGGCAGAGGCTCCAAGAGCAGCAAGGAGGGGGCAGCCAAGAGCAAGCGGGAGAGGGAGGGAGGCTGAAGAGCCCCACCTGGACAGCAGGGCCCGGAGGTCACCGGCTCAAAGGTGAAGCAGGTCACTAGAGATGCCTCGGCCGCTCCACTCAAGCACACGCCAAGAGCGAAGACACACTGGCATGCAGACACCAGCACGTGATGTGCACAGCAGCCAAAAATCGGAAACCACCATCAATCAATGAAAATCAACTGATGAAAAGATAAGCAACATGAGCACGTCCACCCGCGGGACATCACTCGGCCACAAGCAGAGACGAGCGGCCACGGAGAGTCGACCTGGAGGAACCCTGAACACACGGCAGGTGAAGGACGCCTGTGCTTTCAGAGCTTCCAGAACGGAAGTGGATGAGGCTGGCTCCGTGGGGGAGGGGAGGCACGGAGGGCTGGAGCAGGCTTGGTTCCGGGAACTCTGGAAATACTCTGAAGCAAAGCACAGAGACGGCCGAAGCACACCGTGACAGAGGAGACTCCGGAAACTGCAGGCGCCAAGAGGTGAATTTTAAGTTATGCACATCTCATCTTTAAAAAGGTAACAGATCAGAGGGTCTGTGACAGGGACCCACTTTCTGTATCAGGTCAACAAGCAGCACATTCAAAACAGAACGTTTTCCACAAGGGTTCTCTGTACCACCTCCCCAAAAGGTGACTTCTGAGAGTAATTGTGCACTGAAATGTGTCCAAATGCCACTCTCCCTTCAAAAACAGAAATGTAAGGCACTTAGGTATGCCAGTGGGCCTGAGCCAAATGTGCCCCTCGCAAGAGCTTGGAGACAGGGCTCCCTCACACAGGGAGCAGGCACACATCAGCGTGGCCGTCCACACCGAGAACACCACCTAGCATGGGGTGTGGAGGAGGTTGCTTCTGAGAAGACGCCTGAGCCTCTCAGATCAACAAGAGACATCTCACAGAGCCCTGGGCACCGGGCACCACCCCAGGGGCTCCGTGTGGCACCCACTCCACAATCCCTCCCTGGAAGAAGGGCTACCAGCATGTGCTGTCTGGGGGCAGGAAAGCACTCCATCCTCCAGGACCAGCACAGCTCTGCACCTCCCGTCAGAGGGCCTGCCAAGTGCCCGGTATTAGAGGACAGTCAACTGGGGGAAGCTTTCTTAGCAAAATAAAACAGCCACACGGGCAAAAGAGGACTGTCTGGGATGTCTGCAAACTCAGCTCCGCTGGGGTCTGATGGCTGGTCTGTGGGCCCCAGAGCCTGCACTGTGGCCTGGAATTGCGACTGCACAGGGACATTTAGGACAGACTTCCATCTCCCCCACCCCAGGCAGGCCCGGCCGAACTCCCTCTCCACAGTGGCCTTTCCATCTTGAACTCTCGCATCCAGTCATCCACTGGCTCCCACCCTCCTCGCTTCCCCAGACAGCTCAGCTTCCTCCCGCACCCACAGGTGTCCCTGTCAGCCTCCTCCTGAGACAGCCCTTCCCTGCCAGCCACCCCAGGAGCTGTCCCTGGGAGGTGCGGACCAGAAGGCACCTGAGTGGCCACAGACCACAGGCTGCTCCCCTCCCCACCACGGGCCCCCGTGGGCGCTTAGATGCCCGACAGCAAATGTCTGTCCTAACACCCGCAGGCACAGACCCCTGCCAGTATGTACCTGACTTGCCACCAGGTATCACTATAATTAGTCATTGTAATTGAAGCCCAATGCAATTAATTACATAATTTTGAAGTGTTCAAGTTTAATTCCATTAGAATTACATCATGAAACCAGGGAATTACAAAGGATTACCAACCAAGAGCAAACACGGCTGAATGAAGGACTCCAGGCTGCCGCCCCGCACGGCTGAGTCACACCCGTACGGAAGCTTACGCTCACTGTCCCACCTGTTCTAAATAAATCTTTGGGGTCCAGCTGGGTGGACATGTGCACTGGCCACCTCTGGAAGTAGCAGCACCCTGCACCCTGCTGGGAACACTGTCCGGCTGGATGTTCAGTGTCAACAGGACACTGAAGGCCACTCCTGTGGACAATTCGTGTCCTTTCCATGGCTGCTGCTCCCCAGCCTCAGCTTCTCAGGCCCCAAAGGTGGCCTGTTCAAACTTTGCTCTCCTGGCACCTTCTCTGACATGGCTTCCCTTCCCCCTGGAACCCTCTCCTTGGATGACAGGGGATACCAAAAGGGAAAAAATCATAGGATCTAGAGTCACCTAAAATCTCTTCCAACGATAATTCTCTGAGAGAAATAAGCTGAGATCTACAAGTGTCACTGCACCAGGCTGCTTCTCTCAGGACAGATGGTCACCCACACGCCTCTCATAAAGCGGGTCTGTCACTGAATACACGTCCCTGCCGCCTCCTGGGAGTTGAGGGGACCGCATGACTCTGAGTCCAATACTAGTGCGGGGGCTACTTCGGCTCGATCCCAGAGGCCCAGAGAGCGGGGCTCTGTCCTCAGTCATCTCGGGGTTAAGTGCAAATATCAGCACAGAAAGTCCTGGTGAGGCAACCAGTCCAGTGAGTACAGGCCTCTCTCCAGGCCCCTGGGGTCACACTTAGGCCTCTCTCCTGCTTCCAGTTCCCTTTTGAAACACTTTCAACAGATTTGCTTTATGTGGAGAGGGGCATCTGTGGACAGCAGGCCAGGTCGTCAGGGGCTCCTGCCCCGCGCATCACTGCACCCCAAGCATCAGAAGGAGTTCACTGGTGGGAGCACTCATGGGCCGGGGGATGTGGCAGCAGTGACTCCAGAGTCAGAGCATCTCTGACTTTGGGGCTGGGGCAACTCTCAGGTCAGGCTCTACCACAAGGTGCTCCCCACTGGTCCACCCACCCAGCTCCACCTCCACCTCTCAGGGCCCCAGACACACACAGTCCCCTGTGTCCTCCCCACAACGACCCCAGAGCTTCAGCTGAGTCCACCTCTCCTCCACAGCGGGCATGGGGCTGCTTGAGGCTGAAGAATATGGAAACAGTGTGGCCTGTGAAGAGGAAGGGAGGAAGCAGGCCAACCATTGATAACACTGATCCTTTCCCAATACATCCTTCCCAGTGACAAGACCATCCCTGGGAAGGAAGCAGACATCGCCCAGGGACAAGACAATCCCTGGAAAAGGGCAGGCATTGATCCTTTCCCAATACATCCTTCCCAGGGACAGTACAGTGGGCCCTCCATCCTTGCCCTGTAAAAACACTGCCCAGAAAAAACAAATTTCAAATTCTCACAACCTGCTTCCTGAGCGCCCTCAGAGCTGGCGTGTTCGGGAACCGCCGTCAATGGTTAGGCCACTCTCGGCGCAAGCTGTACAGGCAGGTTCCTCCTGTAACTGGGGCCACTTTCTAACCAGCAAGTGTGGCCAGACGATGCTTGGCTGCCCTGCTGAATAAAGGCCCTGCTGAGCGCCTGAGGTCTGCACCGTCTCTGTCATCTGGTGCCTACGGAAGCCACCACGGAGAGAAGCAAGAGCCGAACCAGCGCCACCCACCGTCACTGCCAGGGCAACAGGAGCTGGTAGCAAACTGAAACACTGAAATTGAAATGAACAGCTTCTGTCCTGTCACCAGTGGACACAAACTGGCTTCAACATGTAGATCCAGGCCTGTGGGCAGCAGGCCCCTTCTCTCCTGCGCTGTCACCAAACATCACAGCACCCTTGCTCCTGAGCTGGCACATGAGGACGAGGGTAAGGGTCCCAAACTGAGACTAAATCTCCCCCGACGCCACCTTGGCAACACAGAATTCTTACGCACCAACCCAAACTCCAACAGAATCCTCCACAGGCTTCCGGCTCCATCCTTACAGCCTCAGGGCCAACCTCGCTACCAAACTTACCTTCTCTTGGCCCAGGGACTTAACCACGGGAATTCCCTCCCCCAGAGCCGAAACCTCAGATCCCAAAAGGAGCACAGCCTCTTCTCCCTCCCCCAGGCCCCTGTACACGCAGGTCCCCCCCAACACACACAGCCCCAGGGTCATCCTGGCGCCGTGAGCCCCTCCAGCAGCCCTCACTTCCCCAAGTCCATGCAAATGCTCCTGCAGTCAGACCATGACGTCACCCCCACGAAAATACCAGAGGTGCTTTCTGGGCCTAAATGAAGCAGCAGCAGAGCACGCAGGCTACCAAGGCCTGCTCTGAAACTGGGCTGCCCTGCCAGGCGCACAGCAAAGCTTCTGGGGGACAGGCAGACTGAGCCATTCCTCCAGAGGACACTGGAACCTGAGCACTTCCTGCTGCTGGCTCGCTCTGACACGCCTTGGGCTCTGGTGACTGCAGCAAGCGCTTTCCTGGGGCCTGTGGGGACGTTTCCTTCCACTCAGGCTGTGAGCGGACTCAAAGACTAAGTCTCCACCAAAGCACTGTTCTGCCCAATTCTGTTTTCAAAAACGTGGATTTTTGTTTTATGTGCCACAAATACAATTATGTATATCTTAACCAACATAAGCTAAGAAAGAATTTAACAAACAGGAATTTTTTTTAAAAAATGAAACACATTCTATCAGTAGTAACCCAAACAGTCATTTGAATATAATTAAACTACCTTGCACAATATTAAAAAGCATCAAGTTTGGGCCAGGGGGGTGCAGCTCAGTAGTAGACAGCCTGCCTAGCATGTACCTGGCCCCAGTTAAATCCACAGCACCACCAAAAAAAACAAAAAGAAAAACTCAAGTTTGCATTCTGAAGCTCACTAGTTGCGAATCTCACATCTGAACACAAGAGACCTGTCCCTTAGCAGAGGCCTCAGCTCTCATGCGGCAGTTACTACCACGGAGCGCCCGGGAGCGAGACAACAGGTGCAGAACGGCAGAGGGCAGGCACCTGTGCAGTCAAGCCAGTGGGCGCTGCAGTGGTGCCAGGTGGACAATCAGAGGTGCGAAGGAGGGATCTGGAGCTCAAGGGGAGCCTCCAGACACCCCGGCCACCCTACGACTGTTCTGCTGGAAAACCCTCGCCCACACCTAGCCAGGTGCAAAGAGCTGGGCTCCAGCTTTGCCTCCTCTACGGGGCTCTTCCCTGCCCCATCCCCACCGCCTGATTTCCATGCCCATCCTGCAGCCCTCCCAGGGCCTCTGCACACAGCTCCATCAAAGCCTCGTCCTGGGCATCCCACCTACGTGTGCGTACAGGCATCCCACCTACGTGTGCGTACAGAAGGCTGTCCACTCCTGCAGGCAGGAGGCAGAGGGCGAAGGAAGAAGGGAACGCATGGAATCAGGCTGGATGCTCAGGTGCACAGAGCGGGGAAAAAAGGTTCCCAAAGTGAGGGAGATTTGGGGGTCACTTTGGCTGGAAGGAAGGTCTAGCTGAGGTGGAGGAACCTATCAGGAGCAGCCTGCCCACCTGCGGATCGCGGGCTCCACTAGGGACACTGAGCCACTGTGGGTATTTAAGGCATGACACGATGCAGGCAATGGCTTGGGAAGATTCATCCATAATGCACTGGGACCCGCTCCAACAGGACAATTCTGAAAGAAGACTATGTCCTCAGGTCCTGTGCACTAGAAAAACCCTGGCTCTCACCCATTAAGCAGCCCCCAAAACTAACTGCACCCATGCGAAAAAGATGTCATGAAAGTATCAGCACACTGTAAGACGACGGCACCATTACAAACCAACACAGAGTCATTCAATCACAAACCACTTCTAACTCCCCTGCCAGCGACCTTCAACCCTAACTGGCAGTGCTCTTCCTTTCCCACTCCCACGCCAAAGCTGACAAACTGGTACCAGGGCTGAGGACCGAGTGGAGAAGAGAGATGACCCAGCTTTCCCTCTGGGACAGCCAACTCCAGGTGACAGTTTTATGACTGCATGGCACAGCTCACCTGTGCCCACGAGGTCTGTGGCCAACAGTCACCTGCAAGGGGCGCCCTGCAGCAGCCGAGGCCGCCTCCTGGCTCTGGCTCCCACACATGCCCACAGAGCAGAAACATGACTCCCAGTTTGAACTTGTCTCCCACTTGGCCAAAGGATGCCATGGCACGCATTACGGTGCAAGCCAGGAGTGGAGGTGCAGTGGAAATAAGCAAGGCCGGTGCGTTACCGTTTCTGCACTGGTTTCAACAGCACTGGGCTATTCGCTGCAACAGCTGTGCCGTGTGCAGGAAGGTGGAATCCGACTTGCAGCCCTACTCAGGACTTTAGCTGCAATTCTGTGTCCTGGGGACCTTTGAGGGTCTATGTTCTGTGAACCCTGCTGTCTACACTCTAGGTGAGGGCAGAGAGGAACAACATGACATCAGACTGCACAGGTTCAGGTTCTAGGTCAACTACCCTGGTGAAATGAAAATGTGCTTTTCATTTTCTGCCACACCTTTAGGGGTGATGCAAAAATGGTGACAGAAGCAACAGAATGTTCCTCTTTCCAACAGGAGAACCAAAGTCTTCTCCAACCCTCATTTAAAAAATTAGATGTACGAGTCTCTCCAGCAAGAATTTTATTTTTAATTTTCATTTACATTGCATCTTTCGTCCAAGAATCTCAAAATAATGGAGCACCACAAATACTTATTCTAAAATGAAGGGGAAAAAAAAAAAAAAACCACAACAGTTGTCACACACAGGAGAGGACAGGCTTGGCAGGGCAGGATGAGCAAGAAACGACAGGCAGAGGTGACAGCAAGAGCTCCGGGCTGCCGTTGTGCAGGCCAGGGCGGCTCCTCAGTGGCCCTGCCCCAACCCACAGCCCACGGGCCCGCGGATGTTTGCGGCTGCAGGCTCTTGAGGACAAGGATTCTCCTTGGATGCCAGCTACTAACTGTTATCAAATCCTCTTCATTAAAATAATTATTCCCCCCCCCCAAAAAAAAAAACAGGAAGGAAAGTGTTAATAGACCAAAGGACTCACAGGTCCAAAAGAACCACTCCTTTTAGGTGCCTAAAAGGAGATCATGTCCTTTTTGGTCTTAAAAATGTAAAGCTATGTTACAAAACGAAATAGATACAATTTACTAGGGGAAAAGACCCAATCTAAGATAGAGGATCTTGCTCGTAGGGGGAAACGGGAAGAAGCTTCTGAGCAGAGCTTGGCTTATTTCATTTTTTCCCGTGCCGGGTGGACAGGACCTGAACGTCTGGCATTTAGCAAAAAACTGTCAACACCCAAATAAACTTTTAATGACAGTAAGAATGGCATTCTACTTCTCACAATTTCACAATATTCGCTTAAGAAAGAGCTAACATGTCCATCTGCTTTTCCCTCAACCAAACTGGGACACCTGACAAGCACAGTTGCTAACCACGTTTACTTATTGAGCACGTCCAGCCAGAGAGACGTCTGTGGCGCAGGCACAAAGCAACGCCAGGAGAGCTTGGCAGTTCAGTTTCGGTGCTGGAGCCACTCCTCCTCCCCGCACCTCGCGGCCACATTAATTGCACAAATCCCAATGGTCAAGAACATCCAGGATTTCAAATGTCAGCTGATGGAGGCGGCCCTGTGCGAGGCCCAGCAAGCCCAGCTGCTCCCCAGGATTCTCCAGCTCACAGAGTAGTGCCCACCGCCTTGGCATTCCCTGTCGGCTTCACAGAAGGAAGCAGGACCCCGTCGGTTTCACTGTGTGTGAATCCCCGCCTGACTATCCGCAGAGCTAGTAAATCCCCACAGGAAGACTCCATCCTCCTTCCTCCTGGCCTCCTGTCTGTGTTCCTCCATGCAGGAGGACCCCTGCGGGTGGGTTCCCCTACCAGTTCCCTTCGGGCCAGGGCTCTACTAAACCCAAGAATTCTGCCAAGTGCCCACGGCCTCTGTAGTAAGGAAAAGCCTTCAGACTAAACTGAAGAAATTGACAGCCTTTAATTTGTGCATTAACATCATCCTATCGGAATTTAGTTACAGCTAGAACTAGAATTGTTTTTATTTGCTTGCTTTTTAAAGGCCCTTGGTGGGGTTTGCAACAAATCAGATGTCTTTCAAAGACAGTTGTGCGACCTCGTTACATTTTTAAACTGTGCCACATTATGTGAATAAGCTACTGCACGAGCACATTTTTTAAATCTTTAAGTCACAACCCAGGTGCTCCAATCGGCTTTAGGAGTGGCATAAATGAGAACATCAGCACAGGGTCCCGTTCCTTGCAAGGACACGCCTCTGCTCTACCAACCTTCCCAGAAACCGCCTGGGAAGGGAAAGGATGGCAACTCCCAGTGTGGCAGGACCTGCGGCCAGATGCAGACCTCAGCTCCCCCTCCGAAGCCAGCACCTGCACCCAGGCCAGAACTCAAACGGGAAGCACAGAGGAAAAGCAAGGCGGTGTTCGGGAGCACAGCCTGGAAACCACAGCAGGAGAAATCACACAGCCGATTCCCAGGGCCCCATTATTAGGCCCCAAGCCAAGTTCACATTGCTTGGTTACAATTGAAATTTACATCTTTAAATGTGGAACTTGTAGGGAAAATAAATTCTAAATGCTAAATCATTACCAGGGAATAACATAATGTACCTATATGCTCGGGTAAATAAGTGCTTATTAAATCTGAGGTCGCAGAAGAACTCACAACTCTGCTACAGAAGTTAGATAACTGCAGACAAGAAGCTGCTTCTCTCACGACGCCTCCCCACCACTGCAGGCAGTTCTCTAAGTGCCCCGGTATCCACAGGCATCCGGTTCCTAAAATGCCCAGCATGACTGGAACGTCCAGGTAAATAGTAGAGGGGGAAAAGAGGCCGTGGGGCCACCCTTCAAACAGTACCGATGAGATGAATAACCACAAGTAAAAAGTGTCCCTCGGCTGGGTTACAGGAAGGCTCAAATGCAGGATTCCAAGAATTCCACCTGTTTCCAATTAGATACCAGAATTGCTTGAGTGTTTAAACTACGTTCACTTGCTACTTACACAAAACAATTCTTCCGGGTTTTTTGAACATTTTAAATACGTTAAAATAAGATTAAGGATCTGGTTTAAACAATCAGAGGCAAGGAAATTTCAGTTGAAACCAAAACTATCTCTGGGCTGTGATAATGCAGAGCTTCAGACAAAACAAAAGGGCCAGCAGACACACGGCTCCGCGCTCACCAGCAAGACCAGACTTCTCCGGGGACAGCACTTCTATTTTTCAAAGTTACATGCTAAATAATTTTAAGCAGGGTTTAAGTAATCCCCACAGTCGCCCATGATCCTGCACATCAGAGTCACGTTCATAGTCACTTTACAGTCATTTGTGTCACAGCCCAGCTGACACACCTGTCCTGAACCCGAGATTTACTGAGCCGCGTGTGAACTACACCAAAGGGACACTTGGTGGGAAGTGCGCCCAGCTCGGTGGAGGTTTCACAAGATGAATTTCTCCTGAAGGATTTACAAGTTTTTCCCTAACAAATCGGTCCTTCCATCACTTCACTGTGGTGCTCCAACAAATACGGATTTCCCACTCGGAGCTGTGCTTTCTCTGCCGAGAGGAGGACTGGAGCGGACAGGAACAGCTGCGCTGTTGAGGGGCTCACAGAGCCCCCACCTCAGGGCCTGCACCCCCAGGCGCCTGGTGGTGTTTCTCAACTGGACATAAACACAGAGAAGACATTTAAAAGCCTTAAAGGTCCCGGGCTCCAAGGGTCATCAGACGGCATTCCTGAGGTCAGCTGGGTGGGGTAGGGGAGAAGGATTCCTGAGAGGACCAGGCTGGCTGTCCCCTGTACAACTCTCCTGTGCTGGCTGGCTAGTGACAGAAGACACTTGAAACTGGGGACGCAGGCAAACGCGTCTCTGCGCCGGCTCCATCGGGAGCTGCTGCGTTAGCTCTAGTCCTGCACTAAACTGCATCTAGGGGGCAAAAGAATGGGAACATCCAAGGGAAGCTTAATGGATTGGCAATGACAGCCCACACCCAACCTCTAAGGCACCTACAGTAAAGGAACCAAGAGGACAAAAGCGGGGACGCAGCAGTGCGGTCTGTGCATTCACTATTCTATCAAAGGCACTAAATGAGATATTGTAATTAAAATGACGACTTCATACGGGGAACCGTCTTGGACAACTGGCAGCACATGCTTCCAACAAGAACATGAACTGCGGCAACACTGAAATAGTTTTCTGATTTTGAAAAAGACAACTTTTAGGGTTCACTTTTGCAGAGGATCCTTAAAGGGGAACGCAGGCCACCAGAGATAACACCCTCAAGGTAAGCCACCACTGGCAAGCCCCATCCCGAAAAGTTCAGAGTTCCACTGACGCGTGACAGAGTTACATGAGCTGGTTTTAGAAAGTGCACTTTCTTCAAACGTGTGTTTAAAAGATAAATTTATACAACGGTGTTTTTCTTATTTAAAAAAAAAAAAGTCTGGTTTTTACAAGTCTGGGATAGGATGAAAACTTGTCCAACGAGTCTTAGCAACGCCAAAGCTCTGAAACGTCCATACTGCGAGCCTCTCGGACTAAAAAGGAAGCAAAATAGAGAACAATCTTCAGAAACTCTTCCTGGGCTTTCACCACAAATCCAAAGGTAGCTTCAGGACCCAGGAAGCCCCAGCTCCCTGAGGCCCTGCAGAGGCACAGAACCGCCTGAATTCACCCAGATCCACTGCAGTCTCTACCTGGATCTGCCTGGCCAGACCCCACCCCTCTACCACCAGACGGCAAAGCCACAACCTCCGCTGTGCTATCCAGGCAAGCAGACCTCAGTTCCAGGGGTCTGGAAAGCCCAAAAGTTCAAACTAATGACTTCTCACTCAAACCGCAGTCTCACTGGCCCATTCACTGTCTGTGGAAATGGAGAGGACACTCAACCAAAAGGCCTCCCTGGGCTCACAGAAAGGACCAGTCTGGCCACGGAACTTTGGCATTCCATGTTCAACTGACGTTTCCAAACATGCAATTCAGCAGCCACAGGAAACCATCGAAGGCCAAATTGTTACCTACCACCAAGAGGCAAGGGACCCTCAGCACCGGAATGATGTTGGGAGGAAGGGTTTGTTTGGTCATTGTTGTTTGTCAAGATCAACATAAAGTTCATTTGAGTAAACTGCCCAGAAAACTTTCAACTGAATCGTGAAGCCACACTGTGAAATGTCCCTGTGATCCCCTGAAGCCACACTGTTAGATGTCCCCGTGATCCCCTGAACCAGTAACTAATCTATCTGGGTGGAGGGGAACTATTTATACCAAGTTCATAAAATCTAATAACTCTCTAGAAACCAAATCCATTTCCCAGGCAATCCTGCCAGGATGCTTAAAAAAGAAACTTCATTGATATTAAGCTAGGATGTCACATTTAAGAAGACAAGAGGGAAAAAAATTAAGGTTTGTCCCTTAAAACTCCACAACGGGTTTTACAGTAAGCACAGGAATTAAATTATGGTAAAAGGGAGCTATTTTTACTAAAACAGGGTAGACCAATTTATCAAAAATGCCATTCGGCTGTGTTCATTACATTCAGGAATCTAATTTACACAATAGACACTTTGGAGTAATCTATTTTAGTCAATAAATACTCAAACTCCTTTAAGTTTTAATCTTATCGGAAATACATATTTCACATAGTCTTCTTCCTAGTTAAGCGAGAAATTTGAGGAAATTTCATAACGACTATGAGTCTGCTTTATCGTCCTTCCGTAGGCAGGGGCACAAAACAAGCACACACAATTAAAGTTGTCGGACTCCACTTACACCAGCTCTCATCCCATCTGCCTCGGTTCCTACAAGCCTCCATGGGAAGTTCACTTCCTTCTGAAGGTGCTGTCGGTCACCAACCCCAGCCCACCCGGCTGGCAAAGTTCAGCCAAGTTCCCCTTCAAGCAAGCACCCCTCGGAGCGGGGGGGCAGCAGGGTCCCCCAGGGAGCAGCAGGCTCCCCTACCCTCCGCCCCCCGCACAAGACGGTCCTGGGCCCCTCCCAGGCCCTGGGCCCTTCCCAGCCGCAGCGCGGGTCCCACTCCCGCGCCCAGCGCTCGCAGAGCTTCGGGCCCACACGCCGCTCACCTTCAACTTGTCTCCGGCGACGCACAACATCCACCTGGCAGAGTCCGGGGGCTGTCCAGGCGTCGCGGGCGCGGAGCTGGCACGTGCGGGGCGCACCCCTCGGGCGCCCGGCTCCTCCGGGTACGGGGTGGCAGGCAGGCACGCACCCCCCGCGCGTGGCGGCAGCTCAGGCGCCGTATGGGGAGCCCCGGCAACAGCCCCTCGCGGCGCCCGGGTTTCCGCGCGGGGACCACGGTCCCGCACGCCACAGTCCAGCGGGGCCCCCGGGGCTCTGCTTTCGACAACCCGGCCCGAAAAGGCGCCCCGGAGCGGACCTGCCGCGCGCTCCATAGCGCCGGCGGACCCGGCGGGGAGGACTGGATCCCCGGGCAGAGGGCCGGAGAGAGGCCGGCGGCGGGTCACCGTGGGCCGCGGGAGTCCCCGGGCGCTCGGCGAGGGCCGCCCCGAGCGGCGGCGGAGAGGAAGCGCCCCCAGCCCGGGAGCCGGCGCGCCGCGCGGGGCCTGCGCTCGGGGAAAGTTGCAGCCCTCCTCCCCCTCCCGCACCCGCGCCCACCCGGCGGCCCCGGGCCCCGCGACCCGCCGGCTCCACGCGCCCGGAGCCCCCGCCGCCCCTCGCGAAGTTTCCCCGAAGCGCCCCCGCCGGGGTCCCCGGGTGCGGAGCGGCAGGTCCGCGCCACTCGCGCCCGCACACAAAAGAGCGGGGCGGCCGCGGGGCTCGCGGGTGGCCCCCGGGCGCTCCGGGACGTAAACAAACCCGGGGTCCGCGCCCGCAGCCCCGCC
>JAJEJO010000583.1:73439-96383 GCA_020662805.1 Glaucomys volans | reverse complement strand
TGGCGCGTCGTCCCCGCTGCGCCCGAGCGGGGACCCAGAGACCGCGGCGACCAGGATCTGCGTTTCACATTTGGGGGAGCGGAGTTGGGGGAAACCAGCCCTGACCCTTAGGTCGCTGCTTGAGTTCATCCCCCACGCCGGGGCCGCACGGTCCGCACTGTCGCACCAGGATGCACTGCAAAACGGTGGTGGCTCGGGGGTCCCCACAGCCCCCCTTCGCCCAAGTCGCTGTAGCTTAGGCCACGACAGGAAAAGTCTTGGAGCACAGGCTGTGCCCCGCCACACACACACACACACACACACACACACGCACACACCGCCTGCACCGCTTCTGCGGTGTCACCAAGAAACTTCCTGGGGTTCAGACACCTCGGCTTCTCCTCTTTTGGGTGCACAAAGTTAGGAAATGTGGATACCTCCATTCAAAACATCGTGGCCCCGAGTGCATAGAAATGCTAACTAAAACATAAATTCTCTTTTGATTTCCTTTCTCGCCGAAACCTGGCCCAAGCACACGTTTTGTGAGCGTCATCTTTAATTGATTACACACACGTGCGAGTTTGAGTTTCCAGTAGGAAAACTGTACTTTTACTCTCCCGCACTTCATTTAACGTGTAATTAGTTACAACAAATCCCCAAATTCCTTAATCTTGAAAATTATATGTAAATAAAATCTGTAAGGAATGCAAAATAAAACATGTAAGTGGGAAATAATTGCTTTTCAACTGAGTCCGAGGGTTTAGCGCTGATCAGAGAAGTGGATTCAGCGTTTTTGAAGGGAGTGGAAATGAAAGTCCCCCGGATTTAGAGAACGCCTGTGTCCCCAGGTCTTGCACTGGGGCCAGAGGCCTCCTTTCCATCGAGGGGAGGCTCCCGAGGTCGGGAAGGGGGTCAGTCTGCTTCCCCATGGCAGTTGTGACTCGCTGCAGGGGCAGGAAGCAGGTGGGTGGGAGCGCTCAGGCGTCAGAGGCGCGTCGGGAACCTCCGGCCGAGAGGCTGTGACGCGTCGCCGGGCGGACACTGCGGACGTCGGGTGGCCGAGGGCCGCCTTGGTGTGGGGCTCCCGAGCCGGCGCGCGCCGTCCGCCCGGGGCCGCGCTGCAGCTCCGACCGCGACGCCCGGTAGAGGGCAGCTGTGCCCCGACACTCGGTCCTCGGGTCTCGGCGCACGTGCCCACCCGCGCGATCGGGCCTCTGTGCCTGGCCACGCCCTATCCCGGAGCTAGGTTCCCGGCGGGAAGGGGCATTGCCACCCTAAGGCGTTCCCATACGGAAAAGTGCCACTTGCAACTATTATCTTTTCCTAAACTTGGGGACAGTCTGCCTTCCCCTGTGCGTGCGTGTGTGTGTGTGTGTGTGTGTGTGTGCGCGCGCGCGCGCGCGCGGGGGCAGGCAGGGAGACCCAGGAATTGCCCTAAAAGTGGCTAGACAAATAAAATGTGCAGGGGCTTTAAAAAAAAATTCCTCCCGTGGGGAAGGATAGGGGAAATGGTTTGGATTTGGTACAGATGTTCTCAATCTAATTATCGTGTCTATCCCCTGGGTTTGAACCAAAAAAAAGTGAAATATATATGACCTGTGTAATATTCCAGAAGTACATCTGGTTGGAATTCAGGGTTCTTGAATCCACGGTAATATTTTAGAAATAAATTTGATGAGTATTAAATACCCTGTTATGTTCCTGGTTATATTTATATTATTTACATGTTAACCTGACTTAGTAGAGAAACACTACATTGCGTGACCCAGAGGTTAAGCTCTGTTTAAATAAATTTTAGACTTCTACCAGAGTTAGGGGTTATACAAGCCTTATTGCTCTCTCCAGGGGGGAAAGAAGTTTAGGATGTCTTTGCCAGTAACACAAAATGTTACCAATTTAAAAGAAAAATCATTCGAGTTAAACCACTTATCAAAAACCATCTTGGTTGAGTGAACTAATCCGAAAGACCTTAAAAAAAAACTTTCTAAAGTACATTTCATTTTTCTTGAGCAAGTATAAGGCATAGTGTAAGAGTAAATTAAATCTATTTGTAAAGACCATTTTCTTTCTCTTTTTTTTCTTCCTTTTTTTCTTTCTCACTATTGTAAAAACTCAGGAGGACCTACTGGGGCTCTAATACAAGGATCTACAAAACTGTGTATTGCATAAATTTTCTTAAAAAGAGGAAGCTTTAGTACCTAGGTCTCCACTGGCACCCACACAGATGAGGACACAATAATGGCTATAACCTCTGAGAACACAGTGTGAGAAAGGGACAGGACAGCAAGAGAACTGGCCCAGTACCAAAAAGCACCTTGACGTGTAATTGATATGACTTAGAACGAAGCACAAGAAAAACAATCCAGAGGCATTTGGTCACTTTTTAATGTTCAGGCTGTGCCTTCAGGGGAAGCAAGCTCCCAGTTCCCAAGGAGATGACTAATTCCCCAGCCCCAGCTTTCAAGATTAAGCCCCCAGTAATCAGATGGGAGGATGCGCCCAAATGACGTTTTCTTCTTGACACCTTCAAATGAAATGTAGCTTAGCATCAAATAAGGCAACTAAATGACTAATACATGGGCTTGGAACTCCTAAATTTCTTTTGTGACCCATTTTATTTTGCCTTAAAAAGAAAATTGAGTGGCCACGCCGAGGATGTGACACTATTAATATGACTTACAGAAAATTATACTGTATCTTCCAGGGTTCACTCTTCCCTAACCTCTTTGTATTTGGTGGGTTCTCCTCTTCCCCATATCTACCTACAGTTGATTAAATCCATGTAGGTGAAAATCAGCAAATTCTCCAAAATAATCAGATGGGCTGATTATTACTAAACTGGTCCTGCTTCAGTAGCCCCCAAGAAATAAAAATGCATTAAGCTGTTTTCCAAAGATTGAAATTTAGTATTTGTTCTGATATACTTGACCCAATTCCTTGAAGGAATCAACCATCTAGAAATTGTTCTAAACTGAAGAATGTCTTATAGTGAAGGGTATTATTTTTAAAAAGCCATACTCTTTATCCCTTACACTCACAAAAGAAGTCTTTATGTTCTGTTATCTTATTTATTATGGACCCAGAAAGCTAAACTTCCCCTAGAAACCTTATCCCCAGGAAAAGTTGGGGAATAATCTAAAGTTTTTACCAAACTCCCCCAAAAGTGAAAATAATTCAGGGAATCTTCTATCCTATGTGATATGCTTCAAAGGAAATACCAAGCCATCCATCCTAAAACCTTCATTCATTTTTCTGAATAGTTTTTGCACCCAAATTAGACTTGGTTTCTAATGGTTTTCAACAAGACACGTTGCAGATAACCAGCAACAATCCATAATGCCAAAAGCCATCTCATAAAATTTATTCACAAATAATCATAACGACATGACTATTCAGGACAGAAAGGAAGTGTCATGCTAATAAGTCCCGTGGAGAATCTCAGTTTTACAAAACAGAAGTTCAAAATCATATCAGGATATTCATTTGAGGGCTGGGGTTGTGGCTCCGTTGGTAGAGCACTTGTCTAGCACGTGTAAGGCACTGGGTTCGATCCTCAGCACCACATAAAAATAATTATAATAAAGCTATTGCGTCCATCTACAACTAGAAAAAATATTTTTTAAAACTAAAAATAAAGGTACTCATTTGAGGTGCCTGAATTTGCAAATGTCTTCAATCCAGGAATATTTAGAGCCAGACAGAAGTTTCGAGACACTTTAAACTTGAGAAGGCCTTTTCCTTAAATCAAAAGATGATACCCAACAGAAGGAAACGGCTCTCTCTTTGTCTTTGACGAGTGCCTTCAGAATGGTTTGGCATCAATTACTGGAATAAATAAAAGGAAGATTCCAGATTCTTTTATTTTTTTGGAGCTCAAGAAAACCAAACTACTCTTAATTGTTTTGTTTTTTAAATAATACTTTATGTTAATTATTTCTAAGTACACTATTCACCGTGCTATGTAAATACCCACCAAATAAAAGTACACATTTGGCTACATGTAATTACACGCATAGTACATAATTCATCTCTATACGCCAAATGTATGTGTAGTTATATAATTGTACCAAGAACCTGCCAAACTTGTAAGCGCCGACTATAATGATTTCTAAATAGCAGACTCTCACGTCCACCAACCTTCTCCGTCTGTCTCTGGTGAGAGCCTTTCTCAGTCTCCAAGACCCTTTATGAAATCTTCAAAGCCTTCATTCTCCCCACCCCCAATTTTAACCCTGTCTGTGGCTTCTAGACGGAATTAGTAGATGACACCAGCTCTAGGTGTCTTTCTACACCTCTAATGACTGCATGCTACTCTCCGCTTGCCTTAAACAGAAAAAAAGCTTACAGTTTGGTCTTACAAATGGAGGTGGCTTCCACTGTGAATATGCATCCTGACACTCTGGGACTTCCAGGTTCCTAGAAGGGACCTCTTTCTCCTTACCAAACCTCCACCTCCGCCATCCACTAATTCCCTGGTTCCAGTCTCTTTTTATCAAGCGTATATTCTAATATAAATTTTCTGGATAGTGAGAGTTTATTAGAGAATTCCCATGTCAGTTTCCCCTTTTTACATCCTCCTCCTCCTCCTCGTGAGATGCCCATGAATAGGTCCTATTAGATATTTCCCGTCTGCTTTTGAAATAAAGGCCATCCTCTCTATGACTCCCACTGATGTCATCGCTAAATCACTAGAAATTAATAGTGTACACAGTCAGTGGCTTGAAAGGGCTTGAAATACGTAAAACACTGTATAAATGTTATTATTATCTTGCTTAATGTAAAGTTCACGCTCTGTGTGAAGACCTTATATTAACTCCTTTTCTTTCCTCCTGGGAGACGTGGCCTCATGCCTTCTATTTATATTGAACTTTAGTTATTAATATTACTCTGACAATATCAGTTTGCCATCCAATATTTTGAACGTACAACAACGTCCCCGGACGTGCCAGGACATATAGAGTATGGACACGGGGTGGCTTGGGAGTTGTGTTCATTGCACAAAGGATAGTATTGTTCCATTTCTCCACAAGGTCCTTGATGACACATCTCTGAATTTATACAGTTGGAGTTGAATGAAGATTTGTTTTCATGAAATGTAATTAGATTTTCTTTTGTCATCAGCACTGTCAGATTGTATATTATTTTTTTCCTGGGTAAGTGTGGTGTGCAAGATTTTTGAAAGCTCGTTCCAATGGAAAATAGGAAAGCTGATATTTCTAGCAGTGAATAGAAAACTTTTTTTCATTCCCTGAAGCTCTGTTCACATTAAATATTTGATCTAGTGTCAGTTTTGAGAGCATGTGTTCTAATGTCTTTGGAGGTTTAGGTAGCTGGCTTTAGCAGGCAGCATCTCTGCCCATGTCAGCTTGGGGTTTTCCGTGGGACAGACGTAGAGGGTGGAAGGCGGAAGTCAGGAGAGTGGGCCTCTAATTTAGCAACTAATTTTTTCTTAGGAAAACACGCCCATGCACACACATGCTCCTATGATCTGAAAAGCACGAATGTTAAAAAAGTAAAATGCAAATCTTCCCATCACAAACATATTCCTGACACCAAAACAAAGAGACTAGCTGAAGAACAACTAAATCTGATGACCTAAGTGGCCACAATCTGGGAACCGTGCAAAAAATGATGAAATATTTTCTAGGCGTTAAGCTTGCTTGGTATACCAGGTAGGGACTGGGGAAGTGTTTATTCTGTGGTCAGAGGAAGGCAGGATATAGCGTGAGTCCAACTACAAAGACCAGATATGTTTTCCCTGTGTAGCTAGAACACCGAAAGAAACCAGGCTAACATTGCCTACCGCACGCATCTATCTGAAGGCCATGAATTCAGGATGAAATTTACCTTATTTTCTATGTTTGATGTATTTCTTTTGTACCAGGGATTGAACCCAGGGGTGCTCAACCACTGAGCCACATCCCCAGCCTTTTTAAAATATTTCATTTAGAGATAGGGTCTCGCTGAGTTGCTTAGGGCCTCACAGAGTTGCTGAGGCTGGCTTTGAACTCACGATCCTCCTGCCTCAGCCTCCTGAGATGCTGGGATCTCAGACCTGCACCCATGCACCCAGCTATTTTATATATTTTCTAAATAAGGACATACTACTTTTCCACCGCAGGAAAATAGCAAATATTCTTCAAAATAAGGATACAATAGAGCTTGACATGCCATTTCTTTAAACAGTAATTTAACGCTAAGGGAGAGCATGACCCAGTGATTATGGGAGACAATTGAAAACAGAGAGGGAAAATCATGTCCTAATTTTGCCACTGAGTCACTGCTTGACTTTGCCTCAGGTTTCCTGCCTGTAAAATGGGAATAATTAATACTTTCTTGTAAAATGCTTTTGAGCTGTCCAACGAAAGATCCAATAAAGGTGCAAAGTGTTGTTCTATTAGTACTAATTGAAGCGAGTATAAAATACAAAGGCGTTTGAGAGAAATTGAAGTCATTACTGTGGAAGGCAGGAAGGCACAGCGGAGACCAAGCCGAATGCCAAGCCGAGGCTCTGCAGCAGCCTCGCGTTCTGGAAAGGTTTGGGGGGCAGATAAGAATGTCACCAATAATGCTGGAGAATGCAACATCCAGTCACCAAATGTCATCTGCTAACCAAAGCGCTACGTCAGAGGCTGGAAAGAAGCCCAGAAGCAGCACCCCAGTTCTCTGCCCTTGGAAGCTTCCAGTTTAGTGGGGAGTGGGAATAGGACAAAACGTGGGGGCAGGGGGAGGATGATTCTATCTTAAGTGCAAAGCAGACTCGATCCAGGAGAGGATCGGCTGGAATGCTCGTGTGGCAGCAGCTTCCCAGCGGCTCTGAGCCGTGAACGGAGGCTGATTGTCAGTTGGTGTGAGCCAAAGATTTCAGAAATGATGAGCTCGAGGAGAGGACAGGGGTTAAGGACAGGAACGGGAAAGGTGGAGGACGTCGGAGGTCAGGAAGGGCACAGCACAGCCTGGACCCCCACAAAGAGAGACCCTGAGCTGCCTGTAGGCTGGGAGCCCAGCAGCCGGAGCCCAGGCTGGCATCTTAAAGCCCAGCTGGGTGGGAAGATGCTGGTGGCCTCTCTGAAAAGGCCAGGCTAGCCTGTCATTTTGGACGTGCCACAGTGCTGCAAGTGACACTCAGTTCTCACGAGTGAGCCAATTCCCGACTCATGGCATCAAAAAGGACCCTTGCAGCTGGGTGTGGTGGTGGATGCCTGTGATCCCAGTGTCTCTGGAGGCTGAGGCAGGAGGATCGCAAGCTCAAAGCCAGCCTCAGCAAAAGTGAGGCCCTAAGCAACTCAGTGAGACCCTGTCTCTAAATAAAGTACAAAATAGGGCTGGGGAGGTGGCTCAGTGGTCGAGTACCCTGAGTTCAATGCCCCCCAAAAGGATTCTTTCCGTGTCCTCCTGTGGGCATCTACACTGCAGAGCTCAGGATGGACGGGTTTCACTAACATGGTTTGCACACTACCACCGAGTTCAAATCCAGCAAGGAGCTGTTTGACCTTCAGCATATCTAACTGCCCAGCCTCTGCTTCCGCGACAGGTGTGCACACCTTCCGGCGGGCAGGGAAGATCAAATGCACCAGCAAAAGCCAACAATTACTATGTGACCTCATGTCACTGGGTTACACTCACATTCCATTTCATTTCTTGCTCCTGCACTGCTGGTATTTTAGCACCACTTTATGGACAGGTAGACTGAGGTCCAGAGCAAACCAACAAGCTTCATCATCAACAGCAACAACAAAAAAGGAGAGACTGTGTTTCTCAACCAGGCTTCCAGGGACCTACTCAATAGTGTGACCTCCACGGGTCTCTTTCAAGGCCTCAAACCTTCTCAAGCAACTGATGTGCTCTTTCATTTTGTTTTATATTATTTATTTATTTTCATGATGCTGGGGATTGGGCCCCCGGGGGGTTCTACCACTGAGCTACGTCCCCTGCCCTTTTTATTTTTATTATTTTTAATTTTTGAGACAGGGTCTCCATAAGTTGCCAAGACTGGCCTTGAACTTGTGATCCTCCTGCCTCAGCCTCCCAAGTGGCTGGGATGACAGGTGTGCACCACTGAACTTATTGATTTATTTCTTTAACCACTATTCATCCAGGGCCTGCTGTGAGCCAGATCTGCAGCCTGAGCAGGGTTCAGTTCTGAGCCCTTCTCTGTGGAGGGCTTACCACCCATGGGGAGATCTCCCAGGGGAGCGAGGACCCCCTCACCCTCGCCTCTCCTGCCCCAGGCCATGGCTGGCTGTTGAGCGCCCTCTCCTCCCAGACACACATTCTTCCTGACGCAGAGCAGACTAATCCTTCAGCTTTCTTTGTTTGGGCAACATACCTACTTATTGCCAGGATGAACCGTGTCTTGGGTCAGTCTGACCTTGGCAAGGGCTAGTCTAATATTTAGCATCTGGGACCTTGTTTGGGTGGGACCTTTTATAACAGAAATTGGGGCTGAGACACCACCACAGAAAGAGAAATGGAGTGTCCTGCTGCCTCCCATGAGAGGTGAAATAAAGTCAACTGGAGTCCTCTGCTCCCGCAGCCGCCTCGGGCTGCTAGCAGGTGGTGGAGGGGTCCGTGTGCACATCAGGGCCAGGCTGGGAGGATGGTGGGGTGTAGGGGTGTCCACAAAGCTGCGTGAAATGCAGAGCGCCTGTGCTGGAGGGAGCCTTAAATCTAGCTCTAGACCTCAGAAACGTGTTGGAGGTTATTTGATGCGCCCAGGAAAATATTATCTGATGGGAGCAAAGATCTCCAAAAGCCCAGCTCCCTGCAGGTGTGTGGCTGTGGCTAGATGGGGAATTCAGAGGCTGGGACATCCAGCCATTCCAACGTTTCCCCTTGGGGGACTTCTGAGGTCAGGCCTCCCCCAAATAAAATGTTTATGGGAACTCTTGGCAGGAGATTGAGAGGAGAGCCATGTGGGACATCATTATTACCTACTGACCTTCTGAGGTTGCAAAGGTCAGACGGGAAGTCAAGAGTCGTGGGTGCCTATAAAACCAGCAAGTCACAACCAGGCTTTAAACAAAGTCGTCCCGAGTCCTCCCCGCAGGTTTGGTAGGCAGGGATTAGTTGTGCCCCTTTGACGTAGGAGAAGACTGAGGCTGTGGAGGTCAAGACACTCCTCAAGGGGACTTGGTCCCTGGGGAGCCAAAGACTGGGCTTTCTGTACCACCCTGCACCTGTGGGACCTGGGCCTCCACCTGGTCGGAACCCACCTGGAGGTCCCCCAAGGGAGCCTCCCTGTCCCCTTCAGATGGTCCTGGGCATCACCCGCCCGGGGGCCATCCCTCGGCTTACCTGGCAGCGGCTTGCTTGCCAGCAATCCTTCTTGGGGGAGCTTTTGTCTCCAGACATCTCTCTGTGGCAGTGGAGGCTCCAGACACCCTGGACCAGGGCATCTATAATAAAGATTGATAACTTGACCTTGGCCTTGAATGAGACATCGATTTCGAAGGAGAGAATACGGGGAGTCAAAAGTCCCCCTTAAGCCCAGTAGGGCTGGCTGTGTTCCTCGTCATCATTGGGAATCTGCTTGCTAATGGCCCAGGGTGCTTCACTTGAGGGGAGTCTGGGTTAATGGACCGTCTGGGGAAGTGTCTGATTGACAATCCCGTTCTGGCTCCCACTGTGGGGAGGGAGGGGTCACAGATGCGCGGAATCCAAGTCGGGCAGGTTAGGAAAGCAATTGCAACTAATTTCAAGTCAGTATCTTCCCCTCCGTCCTTCCTAAATTGAATACCGACCTGTGAGTGGGAGTTGGGATTAGTTGACACAAGCTGCGTTTAGTTTATCCGATAGCATTTTATTACCGACCAAGTCAGACGGGGCGGTGGGGGCTGGGTTTGTTTTCTTTTTGAACTGCTCTGCACTTCGCTGTTGAACTGGTTACGGTCCCTCCCCACCTCTGGATGCTGTTTTCCTTCAAATATGGGCTCTCTCCGTGGTGTGGGGGGACAGAGAAGGAGGAGGAGGAGCAGGAGAAGAAGGAGAAGAAGAACCAGGAGGGGGAGGAGAAAAAGGAGGAGGAGGAGGAGGAGGAGGAAGAAGGAGGAGGGTGGGGGGTGGGATAATGATCCTCTGGTCCCCTACATGTCCTCTGCAGCTGCATCTTAAATAGAGACCTGTCCCCTTCACACAAGCCCTGCCCCAGTTTCTCCCAGGCCACCTCTCCCCCTGGTGTCCCCAGCCTTGCACATTTGACACCAGCTCAAGAACCCGGTAGCTTCTCGCCTTTCCACTCCCAGCGGAGTTTGTTATTCAGCACTTCAAAGTCGGGACTTGTCTGCGCCTCTTGTTTAAAACCATGGACCAAATTTCCTGTCCCCGCTGTTTCTCTTAAAACTGCCTCCCTTGTGCGCTCCCTGCAGCAATTTTGGAGGCCAGGCTGCAGATGAAAATAAAACAAAAAACAAAAAACTGAATTTCACCCACCCTGCCTCTCAGAGGAGAAAGCCCATGAACCACAGAAGGTCGATGGTGTGGACGTCAGACAGAGCCGTGTGCAATCACTAGATCTGCACCCAGCTTTTCAGCTGGGCGACTTTGAGCTGGTTCCTTAACCTCTCTGAGTCACCACGTCCTCCTCTGGAGTAACTGAACCGTAACTAACCTGTCCCATAGGGGCTGTGGTGAAAATGAGGTTGAAAGCTGAGGGTTAAGAACCCAGTTCCTGGAGCCGGGCTGCCTGGATTTAAAGCCCAGCCCCAGCACGCGCTTTCTCCGGGTCTGGGCTGTGCTTCTGTCGTAGTTGCGTGTTCTCATCTGACAATGGGGCAATTACAGAACTCACCTGGTAGCATCTTTGTTAGGATTAAATGAATGAATATGAACACATTGGATGCCTTAGGCCCTGCATGGCCAGCGCTCAAGGAGGGTTTTGTTTTTCTTCTTCCTTATTCTTCACTTCAGAAGGGATCTTGGTCCCCTTTCTCCTTCAGTAACTCTGTTCACTCCCTGTCTCTCTTTTTACATCATCATGGCACTTTGGTCACCAGTCCAGATCCATGTCCTATAATAGTCATATAATATTATCATTAATAATATTATTCACATATTATTATTCATATAATTGCATTATTATTGATATTATTTTTAGAGAGAGTCTAAGTTGCCACGGCTGGCCTCAAACTTGCAATCCTCCTGCCTCAGCCTCCCGAGTGCCTAGGGTTCCCGTCACAAACCACCACATCTGGCTTGTCTGCAGCCTTTTGAAAACATGATATTTGTTCTTACTTTCTTGCCCCTAGAGGGCCATTTTCTGCTTTCATGATGATGAAGAAGCCTGGGGAAGGGATCCATAGCATGGTGACCATTCTGGATGACACTGTGAAGGGACATAACGTGTTTGTCCAAACTCAGGGAACAGTGCAACACCAAGAGGGAACCCTCACGGAGACGTCAGCTAATAGCCACGTCGTAGCAGGGCGTTGATAGGATTCTCCGTTGTAATAGGCTCACGAGGGGAACTTGGTGCAGAGAGGGAGGGGTGTGGGTGTCCTCTGAGCATCCCGATTTTTCTATAAATCTAAAACTACTTTTAAAAACTAAAGCTGGGGCTGGGGTTATGGCTCCGTGGCGGAGCTCCTGCCTCTGGGATAGAGTAGGGACTCTTGCACGTCCCTGCCTCAGTCAACCATTCACAAATAATGACCAGCAGTCAGGGACTGGCCAAGGGCACCCTCATGGATTATTCTGAATTGGACAACCAACGGCCACCTGTCCCCAGGCGATGTGCTGCTGACCCAGAGCCGGCCAGCTCTCCAGGGCATACGTAACTTTTGGTCTGGCCAAGGGTCTGTGGACCAAGGGCCCTTCAGTTTCTCCTGAGTTCTGGAGCAAATGGTGTGGGGCCAGAGGGACACTCCCTGGACACCCTTCCTTCCTCTGAGTCATTCCTCATCCCACACAGATCCGACCCGAGAGACCTGGGCTCTGCGGTCACATGGCAATGGACCGACCTTTCCCAGACCCTGGGCTTCTGCCCCTGAGCTGCCACCCCCTCATCCTCACCTGCTGGAAATGATGCTCAGGTGATTCACCAGAGCGCCTCCCTGAGCCCAAAGGCCCGAAGCCCAATAAAACCGCCTTCCCACCCACCTCAAATCCCACGAGCAGCCCAGGTCTCACTGTTTGGTGTCCCCGAGGCCAAGATTACAGTGGCCCTGGAATATAAGGGTAGCAGAAACGGCAAAAGCCTACTTTAAACTCGGGCAGAAACTTCCCTGGCTCCCCCGGTTCAGCTCTCTACTCTCAGCCTCCCCCTCTGTGCAGCTCGGTTTCCTTGGCATGTCACTGGATAATTAAACCATAATAATAAAACTGTGGCCCGTGCCTGTAATCCCAGCGACTCGGGAGGCTGAGGCAGGAGGATCGCAAGTTCAAAGCCAGCCTCAGCAACTCAGCGAGGCCCTAAGCAACTCAGCAAGTTACTGTCTCTAAGTAAAAAATAAAAAAGGGCTGGAAATGTGGTTCAGTGGTTAAGCACCCCTGGGCTCAATCCCCACAAAAAAAAAAAAAAAAAAAAAAAAAATTACCCTGTGACTGATACTGAGAATCAAGGTTGCCTATGATCCAACCAAAGTCAAACCATGGTGGGATCCAGTGGGAATGGCAATGCTGGAAATTATTCTTGATAGTTATTCCAAGTTGCCTTAACATCATGATTTAGTGGCAAAAGCCCAAATTGGTAAAGTAAGACATGCGGCTTCAGTCGGACCCAGCTGCTTCCTGCCTGGGTGAACTCCTGAAGCCTTTATTTTCCCATCTGTAAAATGGGCTCAATGATACTTGTCCCACAGATTTTATAAAGAGTTGTTAAGAAAACTCACTTCCGGTGTCCACGATGCACCTGGCACGTGGAAAGACGGGATTCCTTCCCTCCAATGTGAATGATCCCTTCCCTCCATCATGAATGATGTTTCTTCATGCCTGAGCCTGAGAAGACATTGCAGGTGAGAAACACACAGAAAACACGGAGCTTGTGACATCGCTTCTGGGCTGCTCTGCGTCTCTAAGCTTCTGATGCAAATAACCCACGGTGAGGAACATCAGTTAGCAGCAGGTCTTTGAGGGGCAGAAGAAAAACCCATTTGAAAATGAGGGACGGTCTTCAGAATGAGGGACTGCTGGGTGGGAGGAATTTAGAATCCAGACGAGCTCCTTTGGCACCATTATTAATCCGGTTGCATGGAGTTTTTAAAAATGAAATGGCACTACTGCCGTCGAAGTGGTATTTTATGAAACTTAAATGAAATGTACATTTAGGAGCTTAATTTGAAACATCGCCTCCTCTACCTTCCATAATTGCGCGCGTTTGGAAATTATGTTTGCCTTTCCACGTTGCCTCATCTGCCTACACCCTTAGCCTCTTGCTTTATTTATGGGAACGTTATTTCTTGTGTTTTAAGGAAATGGAGACGAGAGCTGTAAATGACAAATCCGAAACAGGCATCAAAAGTTTCTGACTAATCGCTAATGAAATATCCATAATAGATGAGGGAGACGAGCCCAGGCTGCCTCGCCGAACCTCAGCCCATCAACGTCGCGTGTTTGCTTGACAGCTTCTGAAATCTTCTTTGTCATTTCGAAAATCAATACAAAATACAGCTAAACACCAGACGTCACCGCTCCGCCTGAGACAAAATAAAAGATTGAAAGCTCCGGCATCACCGGCTGTCGAGTGCAGAAGATCACGTTGCTGAATGTGATCATTTCCCCCTCTCCATCCAAACATTCCTCAGCCTCCCTGCGCGCTCCCTGAGCCCCAGATGCGCACACATTATGTCTGAGAATTCGCGGCACAAAGGGACGGGACAGCTGGCAGTTATCGGTTTGGTTGATCGATACAGACAGGATGGTAAGAGCTCCTGCTGTCACCGCCCGGTCCCTCTGCCTCCTTCCACGCCCTCCCGCTCCAGCTCGAGGACGCATGGCCACCCCAGCAGCTCCAGTGGACGGCTCAGCTGGTAGAGGGATCGCCTAGCACGCATGAGATCCTGGTTCAGTGCCCAGCACCACCAAAAAAATGAAAAGAGCACTGATTAAGTAGCCCTCCTGTTTTCCTCTGTGCACAGACTCTTCCTTCAACTTCTTCCACCTTCCCGGGTTAGCCCCGGGGGGAGGAAGGTTCATGGTCATGGTCACTCTCCTTGCCACCTCTCACCCTTACACCCGCTCTCTCCCTTTAACACTCCTTGTGCCCCAAGGTGACCACAGTGCCTGCTGGTGGGGTCCCAGTACTTTGGCTTCCTGTTGGGTTTGGCTCATAGGAGTCCTTGCTGGAGATGGGCTGGGGGGGGAGGAGGAGAGCCTTGGACTTGGCTCCCGCTCAGTTTGGATCTGAATTGTCTTCCACGCCCCCCCCCAACCCACCCCCATTAAAGGCTTGTTCCCAGAGTGGAGCTATCGGGAGGTAGTGGAACCTTTAAGGGGCGGGGCCTAGCGAGAGGCCTTCAGGTCATTGGGAGGTGTGATCTGGGGGAGAGCAGGACCCCAGCCCCTTCCTCTTACTCATTTTTTTGCGGCAGTGAGCCCCTTTGGTGGTCACCAGACCCCAGAAGCACTGTGCTCTCCTCCGCCCTCTCAGCCCTGGGAACCCCAACAGCTTCCTGCCGTGGCAGGTCTCGGGGGGCCCTGACACTCCTCCAGGGCTCCCTTAATTCCGCCCACACCATATACCTGGTCTTTTCATGACTTCTTGGCATCATTTCCACCTGACTCAGTTTCCTGCGGGTCCCCTGACTAATACAGCAGAGTTTAGAACTCTATGTGGATGTGTGCGTCAGCGAGTGGAATTAAATAGAGGAAGCCCTGGGCCCCTCGGTAAGCCCGAAGCTGGGCCATTTCCCTGTCGCCAGTATGCATCATGCCCCGAGGGGCAAGTCCCCACTTTTTTTTTTTTTTTTTTTTTGGAACCAGGGATTGAACTCAGGGACACTCAGCCACTGAGCCACATCCCCAGCCCTATTTTGTACTTTATTTAGAGACAGGGTCTCACTGAGTTGCTTAGGGCCTCGCTAAGTTGCTGAGGCTGGCTTTGAACTCGAGATCCTCCTGACTCAGCCTCCCAAGTCGCTTGGATTACAGGTGTGCGCCACCACGCCTGGCTAAGTCCCCACATTTACTTCTCTCTTTGGCCAGCCCGTAGCAAGGAGGGCAGGGCCCAGGTCTATCTTGTTCTCTCTCACTGTCCTGGCTTCAGGGGCTGGCTCTGTCCATAATGAGGCTGGTCCTCTTCAGCAACGTCCCTTACCCATTCGGCTAGGGCCCCATCCTGAGCACTAGGTGAGACACCATTAAGGTGGTTGGCCAAGGGCCGGGGACTTTGACGTGTTTCTGGCCGTGGGGAGGGACAGCTGCAGAGGTACTCTCTTGAAAATGGCTCTCTACCAGGGAACTCTCAAAGGGAGATTGTGGCTGGTGGCCTGGGTGACAGTCGGGAAATATTCTTTTGCCAAGTGAGACTGTAGCTGAGGACCAGCGGAGGCCCAGGGATGGAGAGTGTGGCCATCCCCCACTGTCCGGCACTGTGACAGGAAGAAAACCCAGGACCAGCCCGGGGGAGCCTCCTCTTCTCCACTGAGTGATAACGCTTAGCTTTGAAGGCGAATCTGAGAAGGAGGCAGGTGACCCGTCCCTGAAGGAACGTGACCAAGCCTGACTTTAACAGCCCCCCGGAGAGAAAGGAAGAAGCAGCAGCTCCAAGCTCCAGCGCATTCTGTGCACCTTAAATAGAGACCCCTGAGATGGCATGAGTAGGGTCATCAAGGCCAGGGTCGGGAGGCGGAGCCAGCTTGGGCTTCAGAGCACAGCAGGGCTGAGCTCGAGTCCTGGCCTTTGTCCAGCTGGGTGACTTTGGGCTGGTCACTTACTCCCTGGGTGTCTGTTTCCTCGCCTGGAAAGTGGCCATGGCTCCGCAGCCCCTCAGCACCAGTGCGCGGGTCCAGGATTGGAGCCCAACCTCACGGGGCCCTCTGTGTTCACTGCAGATCTGCTAGATCCATTCGTAGGTGAAATTTGGTGATTTTGCCAAAAACTTTGCAAAGGCGTTGGGCTCCACTCAACACTGCCTGTCCATTCAGAAGGGTGAGATCTCTGCCACGGTAGGTTCGGTGACTTGGTGATTTGGAGGAGGGACTAACTTAAACCTCGCGGTGGGGAATAGGGTTAGGGAATGCAGGCAAAGCAGCAGCTGGGTAACTGGCGCATGGGAGGCGCTCAGTCCTTGGAGCTAGGTCTTGTCATTGAGGTTCCATTTTGATGTCATCAGTCAATCTGCTGGCAGTGTGCTGAGGCCACCTCAAGTCCTTTGGCTAGACTCGGGAAGCCAGGCTGTGGCTGGCCCTCGGGGACAGCAGCCCTCTCGCCCTGCTCAAGGCCACGCAGGTGTGCACTGGGCGGCTGCTGGGCGGCTCGCCCTGACTTGTGTGGTGGAGCTGGTAAAGGGGAGATCAGGAAGTGACATGGAAATCAATCGGATCCAATTGGTCGCATTCCTGCCTTGGGTGGCTTCTAGGTCATGAACAGGGCAGGGAGACATGGTAGAAATGGACACCAAGTCTGTGGATGGGCATCAGAAAGATATGAAGATTGGAGGCAGTGAACCAGACCTTTCCCCCAGTTCCCTCCATCCTGACTTCTGTACTCTCAAATTCACAGGACATAGGGACGCTGCACAGGGCCTTGTGGATAAGTGTCCTGGTGGCCAGCTCACACCTGGTCACGCTCTTGCTGATCTCCCAGACACTTTGCATCTTCCACAGAGTCCAGCTCTTGGCTCCTCCTATAATCTCTGCCCTGCCTTGCCCTGACCTTGATCAGTGCTCCAGCTCAGCTCCAGACTCCTCCCTGCTCCCCAAGACCCCATACGCTCCCTTAGGGACCCACAGTTTCTGAATGGCCAGTGTCCACTCTGGTGGCTCAGGGCCCATCTATTCTGATTGGATAGTTGTCAGGATACCACCATCCTGAACATACCAAACGTTGCATTGATCCCTGACTTCTTTCTTTTTGGGGGGTGCTGGGGATGGAACCAGGGCCTTGTGCATGCTAGGCAAGGGCTCTATCACCAAGCTGCACCCCAGCTCCACTGACTGCTTTCTTTGTTCAGAGTTTAACCACCCTGCTCTGGTTTGGATGTGGTTTGTCTCCTAAGGGTTTCTTGTTGGAAGCTCTGTCCCCAGGATAGCAATGTGAGAGGTGGTGGACCTGTAAGAGGTGGGGCCTGGTGGAGGACAGCTTGGACATTGGAAGGAATGAATGAAGACTTAGTTCTCATGAGAGTGAGTTGATGTAAAAGAACAAGACCGGCCCCTCCCTGCTTTCTGGCTTCCTGTCTGGCCATGTGATCTCTCCCTCCCACATGTGCTTCCTCCACAATGCCATGATGTGATGCAGCCAGGGAGGCCCTTACCAGAGCCAAGCTCATGCCACCACCATGACCTTGAATCTCCAAAACTGTGAACTTACTAAACCTCTTTTCTTTATAAAGCTCTCAACCTCAGGCATTTCATCAGAGTAACAGAAGACACAAATCATGCAAGGGTCAGGCATGTCTTCTGTCCCCTTTTGAGAGGCTACCCTGACTCTCCAGACCAAGGCCAACTTCTGGCTCTCTGCACACATCAGAAGGATTCCATCCCAGAATCCAAAGTCACTTGCAATCGATTAGTCTCACCATATTTCAGTTATTCACCAGTGCCTTTCAGTGGACTCAATTCTTCCAGAATGACTGGCCTGGCATATAGCAGGTGTTTAATAAACGTTTGATGGATGTCGGGAGGAAGGAAAGAGCCAGGTTCATTTCTCAGCAAAGAATCAAGCCTTGAGAGTCATGAGATCCATGTGGATCCTTCTGGGCTATTCCTGTGCAGGGTCTCTCTTTGTCTTTGAGGACGGGAGAGTCATACCGGCCACCTCCTATTGTGGTTGTGGGTGACCAGCTCCGGCCCTGTTTTCCCACAATTTCCTGAAGGCTTTCCAAACATCTGGCACCAGTGTGAAAAGAGCCGGGTGAGGCCTGGAGCCAGCATGAGGCCATCAGCGAGCTGTGAACCTGATAAAACTCTCGCAGTCCCCCGAAGCCAAGCTGGACCCGGGCGTGAGATCATCGAATGCCTGAGATACTTGAATCGACTTGTCCAGAGTCTTCCCGGGTCATGTCTTTCATAATTCATGATTCACATGAGATTTTTAACAACAAAAACATTCAGATTAAATTTTTAGACGAGGTGTTTTCACTCCTATACCAGCGTTATCAACCATTTTGATCACAAAAAACACTCTGCCTCCTCCATAATTATTTAAGGATTTTTTTTTTTTTACTTGTTTTTCTACCTAACTCGATTCAGAGATAGGAGCTCTGGGTATTGGAAGGTGGCATTAAATTGTAGCTTATCAGGTGAATCAGCCAGTTTGATGATCCCATTTGCTTTCATTGGTGGAACAGAACATCATGTCTTCTTTATTGTATTTTTTTAAGTTGCTGCAATCTCTAACGTCAGGTTCTCCTGTTTTCTGCTGGAAGAATATTCAAGGGAAAAGTCTGTCTCCTTTTATTTTGCATTCAAGGTTGGCAGTGGCTTCCACGTGTGACCAGGAAGGGACGTGCCATGACTTTGCTGAGAATCCCATCTCTCTGAATAAAGGGACTTCACCAATTCCCGCCAATTCCCCAATGAGGAGCGTGACATTCTTCCCATTTAAAAACTCTACCAGCCGGGCGCGGTGGCACACGCCTGTAATCCCAGCACTTGGGAGGCTGAGGCAGGAGGATCGCGAGTTTAAAGCCAGCCTCAGCAACTTAGCGAGGCCCTAAGCATCTCAGTGAGACCCTGTCTCTAAATAAAATACAAAATAGGGCTGGGGATGTGGCTCAGTGGTCGAGGGCCCCAGGGTTCAATCCCTGGTTCCAAAAAAAAAAACAAAACTCTACCAATCTTTATTTCTCTAAATCAGAGTTGCTGCTGCCTTAAGGGTGGACGTTGTACCCAAACACCTTCAAACAGCAGAAGGGGAGGAAAAGGAAAAGATTTAGAAGCAAAGAGGGATGAGTTTTATGCTGTGGGGATTTCATCCCAATGTTTGACCTTTTTTTTTTGCAGTGCTGGGGGTTGAACCCAGGGCCTCGTGCTTGTGAAGCAAACACTCTACCAACTGAGCAACATCCCCAGCTTGACATTTTCTATAAAGGAAAAGAACTCAGATGGGTATCCTCCTGCTTGTACTCTAGATGTCCCATAATGAAGCTGTTTTCAATAATGTCCCTGGGACTGGTGGTGTGGCTCAGTGGTGGAGCGCTTGGCTAGCCTGCCCATGGCCCTGGGTTCCAACCTCAGCACTGAGAGAGGGGCCTGGGCGGGGGGTGGGGGGTGAATAAAGAGGGAGGGAGGAAAGAAAGGAAGGAAGGAAAAGAGATTAGCTTAGTTCACTTATGGTCTTTTCAAAACAGGTTGGCCCTGGAACATTGTGGTGCACGCCTGTAATCCCAGTGACTTGGGAGGCTGAGGCTTGAGGATCACAAATTCAAGGTCAGCCTCAGAAATTTAGCCAGACTTTAGGCAATCTAGCAAGACCCTGTCTCACAATAAAAATTAAAAGGGCTAGAGATGTGGCTCAGTGGTTAAGCACCCCTGGGTTTAGTCCCTAGTACCAAAAAAAAACAAAAAACATGTCTCCCTTCTCATGTGTTCTCTGAGCTGAGGCTCTGGGCACAGGTTTGCTCAAAGATGAGGCTCCTCTGTCTAACCAGGTGAAGAGTGGATCCAGCCAGTCTTTTAGAAGAGTGGCATGGTGACAGTTGGGGACATTGCTCATCATCCCCCTGGGACTGATAACCTGGCTCCTTTTCCGAGGATGGCCCTTCCTAGGGACAGTCACCTAGCTCAAGGTCATGCCCTTACCTACCCGATGACTGGTCTACATAGGGAGGGCCCAGCCACTCCCCAGGGGAGGTGGCTCTGATGGACACCCCAGTTCCCGAGGGGCCGGCCAAGGCTTCCTTTGGCTTTGGTGAGGCTCCTCGCCGCTGCCCCTCCCCCTGCACTTCCTGAAGTCTAGATCCTGAAGTATTGATCCATCCGGGCCTGACTGAGCCAGTGCCTGCCCTGGGCTCACTGTCTCAGAGTCTGCTTCCTAGAGAACCTGACCCGATCTCGCAGGGAGGTGGAGGGCCTGGCTGGGAAGAGCTTCCCGAGGGGCCAGGGCTGCTGTCCAGGGCGAAGGTTTTTGGTTTTGTTTTTTCCTTTTTGCAGTGTTGGGAACTGACCCCAGGGGTGCTCCGCCACTGAGCCACATCCCCAGTCTGTTTTCAGTCTGTTTTATTGTTTCCTATGGAGAGACGGGGTCTTGCTAAGTTGCTTAAGGCCTCAAACCTAAGATCCTCCTGCCCCAGCCTCCCAAGTTGCTGAGATTACAGGTGTGCGCACCTCACCTGTATGCCACCAGGCATTTCTTTTTAATTTAAACGGGACACTTTTCCACTCTGTAGATCCTGCTGTGCGTTGGGCTGTTTCCTGATTAGGAACATCTGGGTCCAAGTTGATGCAGGAAAACGTGTTCTCGTTTCCCGTGGGCACCAAGCAGGAGTGGAATCGTGGGGTCACAGGGAGCCTCCATGTTCTGCCTTTGGAGAACCTGCAGGTGGTTTTCCAAAGTGGCTGCCCCCCTTGACGTGACCGCCTACCATGTGACTCTCCTGCCTGGAATGGGCTTTTTCTGTGGGCTTTTCCAGGGTGTGCATCCTTCACCCCCTTCCCATCCTCTCCTCTAACCCTTTCTGGTGGTCCATATCATCACCCCGTCAGGCCACTCTGGCCTCTCAGCTCCCTGGGAACCTCCCTGACTGTCCCCTCCACAGAGGTCTTGCTCCCTCTATTCCTATGACTTCGTCTTTGGGGTACAACATAGTGCTTGTGCTTGGTCACCTTCTGGGTCCCCAGCACCACTTCTGGAGCCTGGCAAGAGCAGAAAAGCCTTGGGGATGTGTTTGCCTGACTCGTGATGGAGTTCAGTGTTGATGGGGTGGGCGGGAGGGGACCGGGCAGGATTGGAGGCAGCCTCAGGCAACGGAGGACACCTGGCCAGGTATTAGATCTTAGTCATAAATTGTGACCTGTGGGCACAATGACATCCCCGTAACTTGCTCTCTTTTGCTCACCTTGACCATGGACAGACCTTCTTCTAAGTCCTCTAAAGCTAATATACCATCCCTGGCCAGATGGAAGCTTCTGGGGTCTGAGTTTTCCAGGGCTGTCTGACCCCAAGGTTTCTTGGGTGGCTTCAGAGAGGAGGGTCACAGGCAGCTGGGCTCCCTGTGTTCGTCATGAAACAGAGAGCCACTTGCCAAAGAGAACCCAGTAGGGACCCTGAGGAGGACTGCCCTGGGCAGTGAGGCCACCTGCCTCCTGTTTGTGTCCTCCCTTGCCCAAGCCACCAGGACACCCTATGGAACAGACTCAATGGCCACCTAAGCATGGGATCACAGGAGGGTGGGGACCTGGGGCTAGGAGAGATGTTGAAGTCAGCTAGTCCTGCCAAGTGCAGTCTGGGGACCAGCGCCATGGGCATGACCTGAGAGCTGGTTAGAGATGCACCACCCTGGACCTTCTGAGCCCAAATCTGCATGTGATGAGGTCCCCAGGTGCTCCTGAGCACATGAAGCAGAGGGGAGCTCCCTGCAGTGCCCTGAGCAGCTGCCCCCAGGCCTCTGCCCTCATCCTTCCAGAGTAAGCTCTTTTGGGCACTTCCAGAAAATTCTTCCTTCTAAGGAGCTGAAATTGGATTCATAAGAGCATCCACTCATTATTCTAGCCCCCCTTTACCTTGGGGTCAATATCTCCCCCATATGACACCCCCCAAGCACAGGGGCAGGTCTTCGGTCATTTTCTGAGATAAACTAGAAAGACTATTTCTTCATAGTAACGTGGTGTCCACATGGTGTCTGGAGGCTACCGGGAGGAGGTCACCAGGAAGGGAGGATGTGGGTGGCCCGTACCTGTCCTCAGCAGTCCAGGGGCTGGTGGCTGTACACACACACGGCTGGAATCCCTCATTGGCAAGTTTTGGCCTCATGCAGGGAATTTGGAAGAAAACTGTAACCACACTCAGCCCCCCATCTAGGGCTGCTGGAGACCAGTCCCCAGGCGCATAACTAATCTGCAAATATTCTGTGAAAGAAACATCCTCATACCCATTCTGTAGATCAGTACAAAGCAACTCGCAGAGTCCAGCGTGCCACTCAGAGGCAAATGGAGCTCGGATCGGAATCTGGAGCTTGGCTCGGCTGCTAGGGATGCGAAGCAAAGCCATTTGTCATCAGTGAGCCAAGACTGGTTCTGAAAGTGAGCAGTTGCCCAGAGCCTGCAGCTTCCGTCAATGCCAAGCCGCACACGGGATGGAAATAGAGACGGAGCGGGAGCGTGCACCACACTTTGCCCACAAGAAATGCAACACATTTTCATAGTTGAAATTTACATAGTTCTTTATTCATGAAATTATGAACAGCTGCTATTTTGCCGCATTCCCAGGAAGAGTTGAAGAGGCAGCAGAGAAGAGAGCAGACACGTTAGGCAAACTCCATCTGCCCCTCGTGTCTAACACTTTCCTCCCTGCAGATCGGAGACGGTGGGGTTACCAGATGTCATCGCCTGCTCCGGAGCACCCCGAGATCCACGTGACCGTGAGCCGGGCAGCACGAATGACTACCTCTCAGGTCCTCTGAACATCATACATGCTCGGGCTTGTTCACTTCCCGCCGCCCTGAGACGGAGGCTCTTTCCACTGGATGCGGGTGGTGGTGGATTCACAGAGGAACTTCGGGAATGTCACTCCAGTCTGGACCGACCTGCATGTGCCTTGGCTTCCTCCTGGCTCAGGAAGGGGCTTCACAGTGTGAGAGACTGCTGAGTGGCCATCATGGCACAGGGGCCTTCAGGGATGCTGTGTTTGTGTGTGTGCGTGTGTGTGTGT
>JAJEJO010000583.1:44057-71510 GCA_020662805.1 Glaucomys volans | reverse complement strand
ATCGGCGATGTACTTGTAATTAGGGGAGTGAATCTGCCTTTTCTCCTTCATCCCACGGGCTCCACAGCCATGCGTTTTGCATTGTCTTTTGGAAGGTCTCTCCTTGGTGGGGCTGTCCAAAGCCCAGTGGCCTCTCCTCACAGACTCCTAGTATCAAAGTAAATCAAGACACACTTTCCCCTTGTCTGTCTGAACTGCACTCACCGCAGGCCAGTGGCTACTTATGAGGCTGGTTGATTTTCCAAAGCCACTCGGAGTGACTGGCACACCCTCCACTACCAGGGCTGACTGAGGGCATCAGACTGGAGCCCGTCGGCCGCAGAGCTGAGGCTGACACTGGAGTCAGGAATGGTCAGGCCTTACCGAGCAGCAGAAGGTTCTGTGGCCTTCTTACCTGAACCTGCCACAACACACCTGGAAATGGGGCCCACCGTTGGCCCCCGGGAGCAGGACCCATGTGCCAGAGCTTTGCATAATGCTTTACGTGTTCTGAACTGGCCTTCAACTAGACGGCCACCAGGGACACTTGGTTCCAGAGAAGGTGATAAGGACCCTGCCCTGGGACGCCATTGGGCTGTGGGGACTGAGTGACCTCACTCTCCTGCTGGGAGCTGAGAGGAGGGGAGAACGAACCCTGGTCTCGTTCCCAGCTCCTGAGACCCACCTGCTGCTGCGAGGGCAGATGAGAGGACCAGGCGGGAGGAGGAGGAGGGAGGACGGAGCTGCCTTGCGGGGTCTGGGTGAGTGACACCTGGGTCCTCTCCCTGGGGCTCGGCTACCAGCACCGCAGGTCCCCGTCCCCAGCCTGGTGCTCATTCTGCTCTGATTCGAAGCTGGTGGCACAGATGCCCGGGCAGCAGTCCGGCCCGGGAAGCCGCGCAGCGAAGTCTTTGCCATATGTTGATCCACATGTTCGAGTTTCCATAAATGCTCAGCGTGGTTTTACGGTGCTCAGAACGGTGGTGTTCGTACCGCTTCGAGGGGCTTTGAATTCAAATGTGCAAATGATTTTTTACAAGATGTGATTCAAGGACGAGCCACGGTCGGGCTTGCCTGCCAACGAGATGGAGGAGGCTTTGGGTGGCTCCCAGCCTCTACCTGGGACTCTGAGCCTCTACCTGACCCTCTGGCTCCGGGTCCCCGTGCTCTTCCTGCCCCAGGCGCTGAGGGCCCAGGGCCGAGGCTGGTGGGGAGGCCCTCAGGGTGTGTGTACCCCAGTGGACAGCCTCGCAGGCCCTGCGTGCCAAGTGTGACCAGAGGAACTGGGAGGGCTCAGGGGAGGGGTGTCATCCCGGAGGAGTGGGTGCTGGGTCAGCAGGAAGGGGAAGGAAGGATGGCCAGGGGAGGACTGGGGAGAACTGGGGAGCCAGGGACTGGGGTGGGCGGAGCAGGTTTGTGTGAGGGGAGCAGGAGGTGGGCTGGGCCTGGGGCCCCTCACCTCCCACTGCTGAGCCCTGCGGGCTGCCAGCTCCCGGCTGCAGGTGGGAGGTGTTCCTTCTGCCCACGGCCTCCTCCTCCCATCTGCCCACCTGGAAAATCCCTGCGGAGGCCTCAGAGCCCAACTCTGTCCTCCCTGACCAGGGCCTCCTGCTCCTGGGGTCCTGCTCTTGAGTCCCATCCAGGCTAGAATCTTGAGTCCTAGGGTCAGGCTCCTTGGGCCCTGAACTCCCCAAGGACGGGCTTGTCCTTCCATGCGTGGGACGGAGCAGCAGAGAAACCGCGGGAGGGAAGACAGAGTGGGGGGCTGGCTGGCAGCTTGTCCTTCATCCTCCTCCCAAGCCCAGCTCACTCCCTCACTCGGGCAGAGGGGGTCCCCAAGGAGAACTGTGACCCTCAGTGACTCACACCTGCCTGCCGTGCGCCGAGGGGCTGGCATGGTCCATCTTGGCCAGGCAGGCCCCCTCTGGGCCACCAGGCAGGAGGGGTGATGGATTACTGCTGTCCCAAGGGAACTGTCCCTATGGAGCGAGGACACTCATGTCTATGAGGCAGTCCTCTAAGGCCCACGGGGGGTTTCTGGGCCCCCGAGTGTCCTCAGCTCTGCCAGGTAGACTGTAGGTGGAAGCCTCCCGTCCCCCGCCTGGGGAGCTCCCAGAGTCAGGGCACCCCCAAGACTCTGCCCTCACTTGTCCAGATCTGTCCCTGCCAGCATCTCGGGCTTTGTGCGCACTGTGGGGTGAGCAGTCTCATTCTGGGGGAGCCCCGGGGGTGTGTCTGCATGAGGGTGGGAGGGGGCGTCTACTGTTTTAAGCAAAGCGTCTATGATGTTTGGAAATCGGGAACCTCCCTGCTCACCATGGGTTTTTTTCCCAAGGGACCGAGGGTCGAGGGGACGTAATCTTGGAGCTTCAATCTCCTTCAGGGGGATTCGTATAGATGTTGCCTGTAATTATAGGTCGATAATGATATAATTTATAGTATGTATATCATCATTTGTGAGTGACTGGCCAACCTGGCAGGCGGGAAGGGTACAGCCATGTCAGAAGCTTGTAAAAAGGTAATTATATTTCTTTCTGATCTAGCTTTCGCCTACCCGGTCAGATTGGGGTGTTGGGAAATGAGTGAACGGGGATCAGAGCCAGGATCGTTGGCGGTTCCATGAAGGAGGGAGGCTGGCCTAGTGAGGCCCAGCAGACTCCTTTTTGGGGGGTTCTGAAAGCAGGATCTGAGTCCAGGCCAGGGAAATTATGGGAAGGGACCCCACAGACACTTAACATAAAGAGGGACCCCCGCAAACCAGAGCCTGGCTGGATGACCTGGGTGGGACTGGCCTGTGGACAGAGCCAGAGGGGGCCCTGGTCCCTAAAGCCCCCCCCCGGAACTGCTGCTCTCGGGAGGAGGCCAGAAGTGGATGTTTCTCATCCTCCCGATGCCCCTGGGGGAATTGTGGGGCTGGAGATGCTTGTCATGTCTCCCAAGCTTGATGGAATCTCCTGGAGTGGGGCTCGCTTGGAGCTGGGTTGGGGTTCTGAGCGATGGTTGGGGGAGATTGGGTTTATCTGCCTCCATCACCCATCCTCAGTAATAGGCCAAGCTGCAGAAAGCCCTTGGCCTGGGCCGCGATGGTGTAATGTAATTACACTAATGATACTTTGTAGTTCCACACGGCCTTTCATCTCCGGAGCCCCGAGTCCTTTATAAACATTAATTAATTCTCATAACTCCGCGATGAGGTAGGTAAGTATCATCATCCCCATTTTACGGATCAGAAAGCCAAGACAGAAAGAAGGGCAGCAACCAGCGCCCAGTTCCCAGGAGAGCGACCCTCCCACCAGCGTCCACTCTGCTGGTGTCCCCACGTGGGGGGTGGGCCCCCTTCTGCATGGGAGAGCACCAAGCACCCAAGGTGTCCCTTGCAGGCCCCCGGGAGTTACATGTAGCCCCCTCCCCCCACTGTGCGCCCACACCTGAGCCTGGTGCTCCGGGGAGGTCTCGGAAGCCTGGGGACCCGCAGGGCTCTCGGCAGCTCCTATGGGAAGAGATTCTTGGATAGAGAATGCGCTCATCCTGAACCAAGGGAGTGAAACCCAGTCTGATCTCCTTTGGCCGTTGTACCTCTGTAATGGGGGCCTGGGTCTCTTGATCACCAACCACCTACCTCACAACCCAAATCACACTCAGTTCCCAAACCCTGTCCTTCGCACTATCACCCCCTAAGTCAAATGATACACCAAACTAAACCCACGTTTAATTATTGAATACCTGTTTGGTGCCATGGTATGGATTGCTCCCTTGGAGGGCTTCAAGAAGCTGAAAGACATTGGGGTATCAATTAAAAAAGATCTAGTTCTGCTCTAGGCTCTGTTCCTTCCTTGATAGCTGTGTGGTCTCAGGCAAGTTGCCTACCCTCTCTGGGCTCCAATTTTTTCACCTGTGGATGAGGATGGGGTGACATTCTATAATACCTTGTATCCCACTGGATAGCAAAGCAGCATCAGGTGGTCTCCCTTTCTCCTGTATCCACCCCTTCAGTCCATCCAGAGGTTTTCTAAACCATGAGCTATGATGTCACTTCGCAAACAAACTGTCAATCATTTCCTCCCCTGAACCTGTCACTTAAGGCTTTGTACTATCTGTCCCTTGTCCATCCTGGGACTCCCAGCCTGAACCGTGGGTTCCTCAAGACCCGACTTTCCCTTAGATAGGCTATGAACACGCCTTACTTCACAGCTTTGGCCATACCACTATCTCTTCTCTACCTATTTTCTGTTTGAGAGCCAACTACCCACTAGACATTGTGCTGGATACTGCACAATAATGACATCCTGTCATTCTTCAAAGTTCAAATTACCCCTTTCACATTCTAGGAAATAGTTGCAAATTTAAACTGCATTCTAAGAGGTCCATGTAAGTGTCCATAAAAGGAAGTTGATGATTTTGTTCCTCAGAATATGTCCTTGCTTTTAGATAGCAGGAAGTGGACCCAGTCCTGTCATGTGCTCAGGGTCTGGGAGATGGGAGATCATTTCACTGTTAGACTCAGTGGGGCAAGACCTTCCATCTGGCAAAGAGATTCTTCTCTGAAGCCACAAGGGGCCCACAAGCATACTGTCCAGGAGGGAGGGTTTGGGCTCCATATAAAAAACATTCTTTCCCATTGAAGCAGTGGTGGTGACTGTAAGTCTGAGGCTGAGGACGGGCTTTGTTTGGCAGTGTGAAGTTTCTCCTTGGAACTTCAAGGCTTGGGTGATGGTGGAGCCCCACATAGGTGCAGGCCAGTACAGGACAGAGGGTTGCTGGGGCAGGGCATGGCCCTGGCTTCCTCCAAGCCCTGCCTGGCCCCTTTTGCCCCTGACCTTGGGAATCCCCTGCAGAAACCAGAGGCGGCCGTGGCAGTGTGGTGTGACCTCCCAGCTCCCGCCAGTGCCAGCGCTATGGGTCCAGCTCCTGGTGGGTGTTCTAAAGAAAGGGACAGAGTGTTGCCTGACTTGTTGGACCGCATTCCAAGAGAACAGACTCCAGGAACGGAGCTCTGTCTGGGATTACGGGCCCTCCCCGAGTGCCAACAACTGGCTAGGCACCTTCAGGCCATTCACTGTTGACCTTCCCTCCTCAGTGCTGGACCCAGGACTGGCAAAGACATGGACAGCAGGAACAACCCCCAGTTAGAAGGCTGGGGTTGGAGACTCTGCTCTGCTCCTTTGTTTGCTGTGTGGCCTCAGGGAAGTTCCTTAACCTTTCTGAGCCTCGGATTCTGTGCATAATTGTGTCTGCCTCGGTGGGTGGCTGGCTGTGAGATTGTGCAGGAAAGGAAAGAGAACGGTAAACCGCAGTCTCAGCCACCTTAGAAGGTGGGAGAGACTGTTCTAAGATGAGCCATTTGAAGGAGCGGAAGAGATGTGGTGGCTGGTAGGGAGGGCGACGTGGGGAGAGGAAAGACCAGCTCTCCAAGGGCAAGGTGAAGGTGAGGCCCCACCTCTCTCCTGCAATTCCCAGGAACTCTGAAGTGTGAGAGGCAGAAACTGCAAACCACAGAGAAGACAGGCAGAAGAGGACAGATGTGCTCCCTGGACCCCGCAGTGAGGGAGCCTTCGCACACTCCGCCTGAGAGCCTGGGTGGGATTCATTCACTGGGTGGATACTTTCCTTCTTCTTAGCAGAGCTGGGGATGGGACCCAGGGCCTTGCGCATACTCAGTACAGGCTCAGCCACCAAGCTACACCCCCAGCCTAGCGGGGCAGTGCTCAGATGTCAATCATCGTTCCAGATGCTGAACAGACAACCCTAGACGCATGAAGCAAGCTCTCCTATCCCGGCCGAGGAAGAAAGAGTAAGGAAATAGCAATCGGTACAGTGCACCAGGAAGTGTCCCGAGTTGTGAAGGGTGACAAAGCCAGGGAAGCGTCTGTTTTAGAAAGGACTCAGGAAAGGCGCTCTCTACAGCTGACCTGAGGGCTGGGCTGGGGGCAGAGCGCTTGCCTGGCAGGTGTGAGGCCTGGGTTTGATCCTCGGCACCGCATAGAAATAAAACACTGGCCCATCGACAACTAAAAACATATTTTTATAAAAAGCTGATCTGAGAGCAGAGACCTGCGTGTCCTGCCCGCCCCCCGGGCTCCCCTGACCTGTGCACCTTGCTGGATCAGGACTCGTACCTGGAAGTTTCCTCGGCTGCGTGGGTGATGGAGGAGCTGAGCTGGCGTTCCTGGAAACCGGGCCAGCAGAGCCAGGCACCGGGCTAGCCAGGACTCGGCCGGCGGGCCCTCCTAGCTCCGGCCCTCCTCCCAGGCACACTTCCTGGGCTAAGGAAGACCACCAAGCCCACCGCTGGGGCCTTTGGGAGCAGAGCACAAGGTCCCCTGCCTGGGCCATCTTACTCTCTGAGCTGAAGCCACATCTGTAACATGGAGACAAGGCCTGCCGTGACCCTGCAGGGCTCCTGAACAGTCACCTCAGACTCAGGCGGGAGCAGTCACGGGAAACCCTTGGCGAGCCACACGGCGCTAGGACAGTATGGTTTTCACTGGGAAATGACCAGGATGCAGATCGGGCCCGGATGCCCTCCTGTGCACTCTCCGCGGTCTCAGGTCTTCCCAGGTGTGTGCATCTTGCTCCCGGGAGCCATCTCTGGTCGTTCTGATCCTTGTCATTCAAACTTCAAGATGCGTGGGAATCCCCTGGGGATTTTCCCCACTCTAGTACTGGGGATTGAACCCAGGGAAGCTCTACCACTGAGCCACATCCTAGGCCCTTTTCATCTTTTATTTTTGACCTGGGGTCTCACTAAGTAGCCCCTGCTGGCCTCCAACTTGCAATCCTCCTGCCTCAGCCTCCCGAGTGGCTGGGATGATAAGACGGCGCCGGCACATCCAGCCCCCTGGGGATCACATGCACGCACACCCACTGGTTCAGGTCCCAGGGGACCTGCATTTTTAACAAGGACTAAAGGAAAAAGTGACACCTTGAATAAAGGGGGCCCTGATGCAGCAGGTGGGGGGGGGTCACTGCAACGGCACCTGGCAGCGGGAGGGCTGGGCTTAACTCCAAGTACAGCATGGAAGGGTGGTTAGACAGCAGGGCTGGGGCCAGTGGGTGGGAAATGACCCAGAGGAGGCATGGGGGTGAGGGGCTTCTGTCTGCAATGGCCTGGCAGGCTTCCTGCAGGAGGCAGGCTGGGGGATCAGGCGTCACCTGGGGAATGGTGAAGGGTGAGGAAACTGACCAGACGTGGAGGGTGAAGGGATGTCACAGATGGTGAACCCGGGTTAAACTGATCCAGGAAGCTGAGTAAAATGGTGCATGCCTGTCATCCCAGTGACTCAGGAGGCTGAGGCAGGAGGATCTCAAGTTTGAGGCCAGCCTCAGCAACTTAGTGAGGTCCTAAGCAACTCAGTGAGACCCTGTCTCTAAATAAAAAACAAGCAGGTCTGGGGATGTGGCCTAGTGGTTAAGCACCCCTGGTTCAATCTCTGGTATGCACCCCACCCCCAAAAAATAAAAGGAAAAATATCCATCCAGGAGGATTCTTGTTAAACTGAACACTGCAGAGGGGACTGCCAGAGTCCACAGTCAGAGGCTGATCAGAAGGAGCACAGGAAGCCGGGCGCAGTGTTGCACGCCTGTAATCCCAGCACTTGGGAGGCTGAGGCAGGAGGATCGCGAGTTCAAAGCCAGCCTCAGCAACTTAGTGAGGCCCTAAGCAACTCAATGAGACCCTGTCTCTAAATAAAACACAAAATAGGGCTGGGGATGTGGCTCAGTGGTGGAGTGCCCCTGGGTTCAGTCCCCGTTCCCCCCCCAAAAAAAGAAAGAGCGCAGGGGAGGCCGAAGACAGTTTGGTGAAGAGAGCAGCTTGGTCCCAGGGGTGCTTCGGGCACAGGGGTGGCACTTGGAGCAGAATCCTGTGAGCACCTGCAGTTCACCATGTCGGAAGCCCAGTGTGACCCAGACCCTGCCTTTTTTTTAATTTTTATTTTTCTGGTGCTGAGGATTGAACCCAGAGTTGCTCAACCACTGAGCCACACCTCCAGCCCTTTTTATTTTTTATTTAGAGACAGGATCTCGCTGAGTTGCTTAGGACTTGGCTAAGTTGCTGAGGCCGGCCTTGAATTCGCAATCCTCCTGCCTCAGCCTCCCGAGCTGCTGGGATAACAGGCGTGGTCCACAGAAACTGGGCCCCTTGTCCCCTTTTGCTGTGGAGTCCCCATGGAACTTCTCGAACTTCTCGAGGACTCCGCTTCCGCCTCCCTAGCCCCCCCCATCTCCTTTGCAGTGGGTCCTTCCCCCGAGGCACCCACCCGTGACCGCACAACTGCCCTGCAGGGGCCGACCTCGCTGGACTCACGGCCTCCCTCAGGGCCGAGAAGCCCGTGCGGAAGGAACGGCGCTGGGTGCGGGCAGCTCCCGCCTTCCTGCCGAGTGTGCATTGTTCAAGGGATAGATGATTATTTTGAGTGTGATCATCCAGTTGTTTCCATAGATACCTGATCATAATGACTAATTAAACAAAAAGGTTTTCTATTTTATTATCTCTCTGATATAAAAAAAAAAAAGTCCAGCCTTGCATTCAGTTTGAATGTTCTTCCTCTTTGGAAACGTTCGTCATCCTTTGTGGCTCTGAGATTGCAGAAAGAGAAATTGGGTTTCTTTTTTGTGAATTGGCTTTCACTGTTTATTTCAAGGATGACAATAGGTGAAAGTCTCCTGCCATCACCGCTTCTGAAAGTTTATTTATTCAGCCATCCACTGGCTCTGTGGGTCTCGGGGGAGGTGGAGAAGACAGTCTAGTGGAAAAGGAGAGGGGCAAATGGACTCAGCTCAGTGTGACACTTGCCGGGAGGGAGGAGAAGGGAGCCCAGGACAGAGAGGGAACCCAGAGGTGTCACACAGGACTCCACAGCTGGACTTTGGTTTTGTTTTGAAGGATGAATAGGAGTTTGCAGGTGAGAAGAGTGCATGGTGTTGCAGGCCTGTGATCCCAGCCACTCAGGAGGCTGAGGCAGGAGGATCTAAAGTTTGAGGCCAGGCTCAGCAATTTAGTGAGACCCTGTCTCAAAATAAAAAATAAAAAGGGCCAGGATAGTGGTGAGTCCTGGGGTTGATCTCCAGTGTCACTGAAAAAAACATGAAGAATAATAAGGAAGAGGAGGAGGAGGAAGAGGACGCCGTGAGAGTTGATGGAGCAGTTAACCACAAAGACACACCCAGAGCTGCAAATATGTATTAGCTGCCTACTGTGCGCCAGGTGTGAGTCCAGGCCCTTCACACATGCCAAGCCTTTTAGCCTTTGCTACGGTCCCACAAGGGACAGATTTTTATGATTCTTCCCTTTACAACAGGAGCAACCGAGACACTGTGGATTTAAGTTACTTGCTCAAATTCGTGTGACCTGAAACTTGTGAGTGGCATTGCCAGGATGGGGACCTGGGCAGGTGGCCACAGAGCTGCAGTCCCTGACCACCTTGGCCACACACAGAGCTGTGTCCTAACACACCAGATGAAAGAGCAGGTCAGCAGTGGGCAGGGCATAAGCGGGGTTATTTGAAGACGGGGAAAGAGTCTTTCAGAATCAGAACCATCTTGCAGGCCCGCTCAGGAGCCCGGACACTTCCCGTGGACCATGGGGAGTCTTTTCAGAGTGTAGATGGAGCAGAAATGAGATCTGTTTTCTGTCCTGGGCTTTCCCCGGCTGGCCCGTGGCTTGGCGAGCAGAGATGTGAGGCAGAGAAGGGACCACTGGGAAGCTGTCATGGGAGAGGATGGGACCTGGCCCCTAAGTGGCTTCCCAGGGAATCCCACCTGCCTTCCCAAAACAAACAGCTTTCCGACCTTGGTCTGCAGGACAGCTGATCTGGCCACTGCCTGGGTCCCATGCCCAGAGCTTGCCGCCACGTGTCTGAGGGGGACTTGGGCAAGGACGTCTGTGCCTATCACAGGAGGAAGAAAGCCTCCCTTGAGGGCCAGGGAGGAGAGTCCTCTGGCCAGGAAGGGTGGCACCAACTATGTGGCCACCTCCCACGGCCAGCAGAGCAGCCTGGCCCTCTCCAAAGGTAGAGAGAAGCCCCCGGAAAGCCCAACCTCCACTTCTAACTGGGGGAGATTTGAACACAGGAATCAGGTTGGGTAGAGAGACTAGGAACTGTCGTGACACTGAATTGTCAAGCCCTTTTTACCTGGGGGCCGCATGGGGCGCTGCTGGATTTCTGAGTGGCCTCGAGTCGCCTCCGCTCCCTGCTCACTTGTGCACTGAAACTTTTTCTCATTCTTTCTCCCTTCCTGAGGCAGGGAAGAAATGGCCCTCAGTCCCCTGCAGTGACCTCGTTGTGACTTTTTTTTTTTTTTTTTTTTTTTTTTTTTTTTGCACTGCTGGGGATTGAACCCAGGGCCTTGTGCTTGTGAGGCAGACACTCTACCAACTGAACTACATCCCCAGCCCTCGTTGTGACTTTATGATACATTCAGAAATCTGTATGTGCTACATTGCTGGGGGGACTGCAATTTGGTGCAGCCACTCTGGAAAGCAGTGTGGAGATTCCTTAGGAAACTTGGAATGGATCCACCATTTGACCCAGCTATCCACTCCTCGGCCTATACCCAAAGGACTTACAATCAGCACACTACAGTGACGCAGCCACATCTATGTTTATAGAAGCTCAATTCACAATAGCTAAACTATGGAACCAGCCTAGAGGTCCATCAACAGATGACTGGATAAAGAAAATGTAGTATGTATACATAATGGAATATTACTCAGCCTTAAAGAGGAATGAAATTATGGCATTTGCAGGTAAATGGATGGATGCAACTGGAGATTATCGTGCTAAGTGAAATAAGCCAATCCCCCAAACCAAAGGCAGAATGTTCTCTCTGATATGTGGGTGCTAACCCACAGAAAGGGAGGGGAAGATTAAAAGTTCACTGGATTAGACAAAGGGGAATAAAGGGAAGGGTGGGGGATGGGAGTAGGAAGGATAGTAGGATGGATGGGACCTCACTTTCCTATGTTCATATGTGAATACGTGACCAGCGTTGCTCCACATCATGTACAACCACAAGAGTGGAAGTTATACTTGGTGTGTGTATGAGATGTCAAAATACATTCTACTATCATGGAAAACTAAAAAGAACAAAGAAAAGCAATTTTTAAAAGAAAAGAAGATGAAATCTGGATGTGCTGTGCATCCCGGGTTCTGACAGAGCTCTTAGAGCCCTTGGAACTTCCGGAGGGACAGGAGGACAGACTCCTGCTCACCGTGCCTGAGTTGAGGCTGATGAGGTGACTTGCTGGCCCCAGGGCAGCTTCAGGATGGCCAGAGGGACTAGCCAACATCATGAGAGGTGGGAACTTGGAGCTCCACCCCGACGACCCCGGGGAGAGGAGAGGGGCTGGAGTGGGAATTGATTACCAGTGGTGGACACTTCAGCCAGCCCTGCCCGCACAGGGCTTCGCAAACCCCCAGGTGCCTGAGCACAGGGAGCTTCTGGTTGGTGGCGCTGGGCACTGGAGGGGGCTGGTCCTTCTAGAGGCGGTGTGGCAGCAGCGCTCACCCCCTGGCACCCCCCCTCTGTGTGTTCCTCTGGCTGTTTTACTATCCCTTTTATAACAAAACAGTAAATCAGCAGGTGAAGTGTCCCCTTGAGTCTTGAGCCATTCTAGCCAGCTCTTGACTATAAGGAGGGCATCGTGGGAACCTCCAACCTTGTAGCCAAATTGGACAGAAAAGTGGGTGCCCTGGGCATCTGGGATTGGCATCTGAAGTGGGGGCCCCTGGGCTGGGGCATAGCTCAGTGGCAGAGAGCTTACCTAGCATTCTCGAGGCCCTGGCTTCCATCCCCAGACAACCCCCCCAAAAAAAAGAAAAGAAAAGAAAGCTTGGCAGTGGGCACTCCACCCAGATGGTCCTCAGGCTGTGGCTTCTGCCTGACTCCTGGTCACCGTCAGAGTCGAACTGAATGGCGGGGCACCCAGCTGGATCTGGAAAGTCAGGAACTCATCGGCATGGGGGAGCAAGCCTCAGACATTTGCCTTCGAAGTGTTGCAAGGATAAAGTTTGGAATCATGAGCGGCGTCTTGCCCTCTGAGTTGGGAGCTTCCCAGGACACAGTGAAACAGGCCCTTTATCTGGATGCCCCAGGCTCAGCTGTGTCCCTGGCATGGAAACTCCTCCAAAGTTCAAGGAGAATGAATGGAGCATCTCAGGATCTGCCCCAGCTTCCCACAGACACAGAGAAGACAAAACACTGTTAACTGTTGATAACGTGCCAGAGAAAAGTCAAAAGGACACGAGGCAGGCGTGGTGGCACTTGGCCTGGAGTCCGGTGACTAGGGAGGCTGAGGCGGGAGGATCCCCAGAGCCCAGGAGGGCGAGACCAGTCTGGGCAATGTAGCCAGATCCTTCTCGAAAAAATAAAAAGGATGGAATCATCTCTGTACACGATACACAGATCACGCTCCTCTCGATGCCGTGGGAAGATAGAAATGAAAGCTAAGGGTTCATGAGCAGTAGCAGAATCTGTCAGCGTGGTACCCTCAGCTGACAAATACCCTGCCCGCTCACCCCAGCAAGTCCCCTGCTCACGGTGACAGTGCGTACCTTTGTGTTGCAGGAAGATGAATGTCTTAACTCACCTTCAATTATCGGATGTGTTGGTCACGGTCAGCTACGGTTTCTTTCTTGGTAAGTGTGATTATTGGGAAAAAATGTGAAAATCAAAGTCTACAAGCTTGGCTCAGGCTATCTCCAACTCACGCACAATGTGGAGTATTTTAAATACAGAACAGCCTGACCCCAGGCCTGGGGGTTACCGAGCACACTTCTTATTCTTCAATGATAAAGTCCAAATGGAGGGCGCCCACCTAGCAAGTATTCCTTAGCACAATGAGGAAATAAAATGGTTTTGAGCCAGGATTCCACACATAGTTTGAAATTTGTGATAGATAAGCTAAAATTTAATTAATTAATTTGGGGTACTGAGGATCTAGCCCAGTGCCTCACACGTGCTAGGCAACCACTCTACCTATGAGCTACATCCCTAGTCTGAAAATTTATTATGTTTCAATTTTTGTACCAGGGAATGAATCCAGGGATGCTTAACCAGTGAGCCACATCCCCAGCCCTTTTTATATTTTATTTGAGACAGGTCTCGCTAAGTTGCTAAGGCTGGCTTTGACCTCACGATCCTCCTGCCTCAGCCTCCCGAGCTGCTGGGATTACAGGCATGTGCCACTGTGCCTAGCTCTAAAATTTATTTAAATGTCTGAGTAGCTGAAGGCACATCTGAAAACATCAAGTTCTCAGTGTTAGACTTGCAGGGTTGGAGAGAGAGTGAAAAATGATGCTCCGCTTCTTTTTGGAGCCAGTGTTCTGCAGAGAAAAATCATCCACGCAGCACAGGGAGTTTCTGTATTGGGGGCAAAAAAATCTCCGCAAAAATTCTGAAAGCACAAAAGAGGGAAAGCACATCTGAAATCATTGCAATTGGGGAGGGGGAATATTGATTTCCTGGTGAAACTGTCACTAACAAATTATTATCTGCTCACTCATAACAGCTTGAGGAAATGAGAACATACCTGAAATTCAAAGTTAAACATATTTTATTTCTTGGAAAACAGTGTTTATCCTGAGGAAGTCATGACAAGTATATTTCATCTGTGAATAAAGGCAATTTGGAGGGTGTTACCCGCAGACATAAAGGGGAACTGATTCTAACTTATGAATCCGTTGATGCCTATAGAAGTTTGCAAATTCAGAAATGAAATTAGCGGAAAAATAAAACCTGAAATGTCGTTGGGCATTGTAGATGAAATCAATGTTTCCTGATTCAATAGCATTGGACAAGGCCAGAGCCAGGCAGTGAAAGTAGTTTATGGAAAAAAAGTCTCAATTGCTCTCTCAATGATTGAGTCGCTGAGAGTTTGCTGGTATTGAAAACGAATGACAAGCCAGGCGTGGTGGCGCACGCCTGTAATCCAAGCGATTTGGGAGGCTGAGTCAGGAGGATCGCGAGTTCAAAGCCAGCCTCAGCAACTTAGCGAGGCCCTAAGCAACTCAGTGAGACCCTGTCTCTAAATAAAATACAAAATAGGGCTGGGGATGTGGCTCAGTGGTGGAGTGCCCCTGAGTTCAATCCCTGGTTCCAAAAAAAAAAAAAAAAAAGAAAGAAAGAAAATGAATGACAAAGACCACCTTATCCAGGGTCACTGCAGCAAATCAAAATGAGATTTCATCCCTGGGGAGCCAGATCTATAAACGAAGGCTTGGCACATGGATGGGAGCTTTGCAGGGGGTGAGGAGAGAGAACTGAAGCCGTCCGGGAGGACTGACTCATCAGTGTACTTCGTGAGGCTGAGTCTTTTTCACAGAAAAATGAAAAATCTGTGGCGTTCAATTCTTTGTTCTGAGCCATCCATTCATCTGGGAAAAGACTGGCGGTTTCCCAAAACACATGTAACCAGAGTGGCGGAGGAACACGCAGGACCCGGGGAAGTTTGCTCTGGTCCCACTGGGCTGTGCATCACCATTCACCATGGCTGAGCGGCTTCCAGCCACTATGGAAACTTGGGAAGCAGCCTGAAGTGACGATCAGACACACAGGTGGCCCATGAATCGAGCATCCCGCAACACGTGCTGAATGTTATAGGAAGCCTTTTCTTTTTCCTCCTGATGTGCTTCAAAGTGAAACCATAGACATGTCTTCGTTGCTTTCAAAAGTACAAGCAGATTTTCACTGTTCGTCATCTCGGAGAAATGATGACTATTTCAAAACCATTTGATAGAAAGCAAGGGAAGGGTGCCAGAAACCAATCTTGGGGGTTCAAAGTGAAAACGACAAGGAAAAAAAACTTCCCTTCAGAGAAGAAAAAACCTGGCATGAGTCAGGGTGTGTGCATGTGTGTGTGTGTGCGTGTGTGTGTGTGTGTGTGGCGGGGGGGTTGGTGGAAACTGAGACGGTGAAATTTCCTCTATTTTGTCAAATTAGCATCCAACCTATAAAGGCATTTATAAAATTAAATGCACACATTTCTAAGGATGACTATAGCAAAAAAAAAGTACAGTAGTCCCCCCCCATTCATGAGGGACACACTCCGAGGTTGTCCGTGGATGCTTGAAACCGTGGATACCTGAACCCTGTGATAAAATTTAACTTATAAATGGGGCACAGTGAGAGATTAACGGTAACTCAACATCAAATAGAATCATATGGATGTATTCTTTAATAAAAGTTAGTTAAAAGCTAGGAATCATGTACTTCTGGAATTTTCCCATTTAATATGTTCAGACCATGACTGACGTGGGTAACGGAAACCACAGAAAGTGAAAATGCAGATAAGCTACGTACCTTTAGAAATCCCTCTTTGGGTCTGGGGATGCAGCTTAGTGGTGCTATGTACTTTTAGAAATCCCTCTTTAGATCTGGGGGTGCAGCTCAGTGGTGCTATGTACCTTTAGAAATCCCTCTTTAGATCTGGGGATGCAGCTCAGTGGTGCTATCTACCTTTAGAAATCCCTCTGGGGTCTGGGGGTGCACCTCAGTGTTAGAGTGCTTGCCTCTCACCATAAAAACTTTAGAAAGAAAAAAAGAAGAGCAAAAGAGAAAAAGTCAGTGTTTAAAGTCAGTGAACCAGGAGCCTAGCAAGCAGGGGCCAGGTGCAGAGGGTGACATTGCAGCCTGCACAGAAAGACCTAGAACTTGATGCCGTCAGGGCTGCAGAGAGCGCAGCCTCGGCTCTGATCACAGTCTCGGCTGGTGGTTCCAAGCCATCTCCCAGCAAGTGCGCGACTCTCGGTTCTGCACATGGCCTTGGCCTTTGCAGACGCAGCAGCTGACCTTGGGAACAGCTGGCACCCAAAGGGAGGGAAGCGGAGCCGCTGGGTGGGGCCCAGAGACTGTAGGGCGCTGTCTGGGAGGTGGGTGCTCTTCAGGAATTCCCTCTCACCTGGAGAGGTGGGCCCGGGGGGCCAGGTTCCATATCTTCAAATCTCAGCTCCCAGGCCCCCACGCAGGCTGACCTGGTTTCAGTCGCAGGACTTGGGATCATGGGAAGGACATGGCAAAGGCAACTTGCTCTTTTGTGAAAATACTCTCAGGTTATTTAATAAACCTTTGGGGAGCTAGTGGACTGGGAAATCCTTACTGACTTCTCTTCTAGTCTGCTGGTGGAGAGGGTAGTTGTCCTGGGCGTGAGTGAATGTTGGTTGAACACATCAGATTCTGCTGGGGGGCTGGGGCTGTGGCTCAGTGGAAGTGTGCTTGCCTAGCATTTGTGAGGCACTGGGTTCAAATCTCAGCATTGCATATAAATAAACAAAATAAAGGTCCATTGCCAAATTAAAAAAAAAATTTAAAATCTGCTGGATGAATAGATAGGTGAATGAATAAATGAACAGGTGAATGCATGAATAGGTAATCCAGGGAATGAATGGATGAATGGGTGAATGAATGAACTAACTGGTGGATGAATGAACAGGGAATGAATGAATGGGTGAATGGCAGGTTACCAAACGCTGCGGGCTGTCAGGCCTGGTCAGCTGGAGATCAAAGGTGTCCCAAATCCTTGCCAGCTTCCTTTGCAAAGACTCACATTTTGGGTCCGCCTCCTATGAGCATGCTCCTTCCCACAGCTCACCTGAAACGGGGCCAGCAGGTGGGAGGACCTGTAGTTAAGGTTGGAAACTAAAACACAGAACCTGGGCTCCCAGCCCCAGGGCTGGCTTCTCAGAAGTGAGACGGAATTTGTAAAGCCCACCCACCTCTCAGGAATACAGTTGTCAGATCGAGCAAATAAAAATGCAGGATGCCTCGTTCAATTTGAATTTTCAATAAACAATAGTTTTTTGCCCCAGGAAGGGAAGCGAGGGGCAGGGTGGATCCAGGGGACAGTTTTGAGGGTACAGTCTCATATTCCTGCTGCACATGGAAGTGCAGACCCATGAAGTGTCTTTCAGTCTGTCATCTCACCTGATGGCCCTCCAGGAGGGGATTCCTGATGGCCCTCCAGGAGGGGATAGTCACCGGCCACAGAAGGATGCTCCCAATGATGACGAATAGGCTGATGCTTCCACAGGTGACACTGGAATGAAATTTCCCGCCACCTAGCGACACCCTAGACGGGGTGACAGGATAGCGCCATGGGCTGGTGTCAACCAGCTGCTGCAGGGCCACTTGCATGAAAGTCTAGCATGGGTAATTATGGGCTGTCCATAATGCCTGGGGATGATGATTAATGATCATTACGGGCTGATGTGTTCACCAGGCTCTTCATTGTTGTTCGAGAGTGTTCTACTCATAAATGGTTTATAGCAGTGTGCCATGTGACGCTGGCGATCACCTCGTGTGTGACTGTGCCCTTCCATGTTCACACCACAGTGGGGAAATGACCTCAGGATGCATCGCTCAAAACACGTCCCTGTGTGTTATTTTGTTCCCATTTTAGAGTTGAAGACACTGGGGCTCAGAGAAGTGGAGGGTGCCTCCCGACCAGGGGCGGAGAGTCAGGGCTCAGCCTGGAGTCTGGCCTCCGGTGGGGGCTCTTCCTCAACGTGGTGTCTCTCCTGGAGACCTCAGCAACCTCCAAACCTGTAGCCCCGGTGCTTAGGATCCCTATTCTCCCTCAGAGGAGTCATTCAGAGGTTTATTTTTTGATAGGGAGAAGCCACAGAGCTCAGTGGCTAATCAGGCCATCAAGAGAGGGAGGCAGGGAGGCTGGGTCTCACCCCAGCCCCTCCAGACCAGCCTGCTGCCAGGAGGCAGAGCTCCAGGGCGGCTTCCCTCTGGGCTAAGGTCAGTCATTGTCCTGGAGGTAACTCTTAAAAATGTTTTTTTTCCCAACATACATGTCAAAATATTTAGAAGAGGGTGCACTGTCACCTGCAATTTACTTTAAAATGCATTAGAAAAATCAGATGGATTGATGGCCGGACAGATGGACAGGTAGGTGGTGAAGAATCAAAGGTCTGGGGAGCAGACTCCAGGAGGACGTGCCCACTCCTTCCTTGAAGCGTTCTTTCAACTCAGTGGGACATTAGAACTTTTCATCATAAAATATTGGAAACAAATTTTCATTCATTAGAAAAGTATATCTGCTCCCGGAAACACTGAACAATATGGGCCACTGGACAATATGGGCCAGAGACGGCATGTGTCCCCTACCCACTGCCCGGCAGGGTGTCATATTCTACCCATTTTGCATCAATTTATTAATTACGAACCTGAGAACATGGTATATATATATATATATATATATATATATATTTTTCCATTTCTGTTTCTGTCACCCACCAGCCCCAGTCACCTGGTGCTGTGACAAGTCCCCAACATAAGTCACCTCATTTAACCCTCATGCCATCCAGACAGCACGTGCCTCCTGTTGATGACAGAAATCCACGCGTATCATATCACGGCTGCACAACACTCTGTGACACGGAGTTATTCAACTATTATTGGAAATGTCTTGTTTCCTGTTTTTACTTTGGGACCCCCTGGGGCAGAAGTCCTGTCCTCCCTGCCTCTCCTTCCTTGGGACAGCTTCCTCACTGGAGGGCTTCTCTGGTTCCCTGCAGGCTTTTTCCTGGTGGGGGGAGGATACTGGGGATTGAACTCAGGGGAGCTTAACCACTGAGCCACATCCCCAGCCCTTTTTCAAATATTTTTATTTAGAGACAGGGCCTCGCTGAGTTGCTTAGGGCTTTGATACATTGCTGAGGCTGGCCTTGAACCTGGGATCCTCCTGCCTCAGCCTCCCGAGCCTCTGGGATTACAGGACTATGCCACTATGCCCAGCCTGCAGGTACTTTGAGGTCCTTCTTGGGCCACCTCTTGGGACCTCAGAGAGGCTTCTTCAGCCTACCTGGGAGAGAGAGGGTTGTAGGGGAATGGGGGGGGGGAGCTGGGGATGGAACCCAGGGCTTCTCACATGCTAGGCAAACCCTCTATCACTCAGTGACACCCTCAACCCCCAAATTTATTTTTAGAGATGAATGGTATCATTCAAATCCCATTTCTGTTGACCAGGATCTCCACTTCCCAGTCTTTAGGAAAATTTTTGGATTCATTTCTCCATCTCTGTTTTAAACCTGGAATTTCAAATCAGATGGCTGCCCGGTGCAGGGTGCTAAAGGGCCTGGTATTGACGCCCAGATCTTGGCAACTCCACAGCTCTTTGCTCTGCTTTTCTGAGTGGGGGTGAAGCCCCAGAGACCTGGCCACCTGGGCTGGAACCCAACTCAGCCAGGCAGGTGGGGACACCTTGGGCGAACCACGTCTGCCTCTGAGCCGTTTCCCCATCTGTCCAGCAAAGGCAGTGGGTGGCTGTGGGTGGCGAGGCAAAACCCACAGAGGTGTGTGGCCAGGACCGGTCACACAGCAGGTCCTTCTCGTGGAGAGTGGGATCTCCGCCCTGGCCCCCAGCTCCCGGGGAGGCTGCCTGGACTCGCAGACTTGGCCCTGCTCCATGTTCCCCGGAGCCCAGTGGAATGTTTTCCCTTCCCTCCTCCTCCTCCTCCTCTTCCTGTGACTGTCTGTGGGACTCCTCCAGCGTCCTGGGCTCCCCCGGGGCAGCCCGAGCCCTCTCCCCGCCCAGCCCCTGCCCCGGGCCCACCAGGCTGTTTCCAATTTGGCCTCCATGCATCTAGCCCCTCAGATCACAGCCGCCTCTTTGATGGAACTAATGATGATCTAGGGCCCTGGAGCCCCGGACCTCCCCACACTGAGATAAATCCTGCCTCGGCACAGACAAGGGGCCTCTGGCCCGGCCTCAGATCCCCTCCTCCAGGCTGGCTGGCGGGGAGGCGCCTGTGGGAGCCCCCTCCTGGCAGGGAGTGAGGGCCAACGCTGGGCCCAGGGAGACAAGAAGCGGTTTCTCCAAGGCCCTGAAGAGGGTCCCACATCCTGGTGGGGGAGGGTGGCGGGCTTGTGAAAGAGCCATTTATATGGACGCCTCTCCCCCTTAAGACAGGGCACAAGAGGAGCAGGAAGCAGCTCCCTCGGGCCAGCTGATCATCAGGCTCAGTACCATGACAGTCCCAGCTTCTCCTGCAACACTGGGGACCCAGCTAGTTCCAGCCCCAAGGGGCTCACGGGGAGGGAGGCAGCTTGGTGAACTGAGAGGCGGCAGCAATGGTGGGGAGGCCTGGGGTGGTGGGAGCTGGGCAGTCTGGAAGGCTTCCTGGAGGAGGCAGCCCTGACCTGGGCCCTTGGGCAGACCCCACACTGAGCAGACTGCCCTTCCCAGCAAGTACAGAGTTTTAAAACTGTATTAAACACTAAACCGTAAAACCTGCACATATGCCAAAATTAAAAACGGCTTCTTTCTAGATTTTCAGATGGGAATCTTTTGCATCATTTCATCAAGGAAACATCTTCCTTTCTCTCTCTTCTGCTGATGTCACGTGACTGTGCTCAGGGAAAGTTGTCCAGCACCAACTTTTGGAGCTCTGGAAGGAAATGCGAGTGGGCATGTGCGTGCACTCCACAGGGGCTGGGAGATGCAGGGGCTGCTGGGGCCGGCCACAGTGGACTTCCGGTGCCAGGAGGTAGCTGGCCGTGGGGGTGTGCCTGGGCAGGAGGTAACCATGTATTGGAAAGTACAGCTGTCCCTGAATCATGGGTGGCTCCAGGGCAGGGACTGCCCCTCCAGGAGGTGTTCAGAGCAGGTATTAGTTAAGGCCTGTCCAGGGACAGAAGGGAGAGGGCCCAGGAAGTCACATGCAGAAATCTGGTTTTTATCTGGTAAAGCCTGAGGAGCTACCATCAGTTAGGAAGTCGACCTGCTCAGCCCCTCCAGGAAAACCTCTCTTTCCCCAGGGCCGCAGCAATCTGCCCGCTTCCTGTTCCTCAGCACCGTCCCCCCAATTCACCTGGACTGGCAGATATTTCTTTGAGCATGTTATGTCCCTGCGCCAGGTGGGGGCGATGCTTCCAGAGGCTGGGGAGCTGGTGAGGGGCAGCCTAGGGAAGCCCTCTCTGGAGAGGGCAAGCCCCAAGCCAGTGTCCCCATCCTCTCAGGACACCTGCCCCACCCCTAGGTTTCCTTAATCTTTCCCTTTCTTCTTCATCAGCCCTGTGCCGACTGCCCAAATTCTACCTCCCATTTACTTAAAATCTTAAAATTAATTCAGGCATAACGAAAGAACGCTCTGGGCTTTCTGGGGGAGTGCTTGAGCTGAGTTTGGGCTCTTCTCAAACCTTTTGAGAATCAGAAACAGACAGTGGGGAGGGAGGGGCTCACCGAGGCTGGTCTCTGGCTCCTCTCCTTTGAGGGGAGGACTCCAAACAGGATTTAGTGACTGGTGGGGGCTTGCTCAGTCACCTGCTTGGGTGGCTTCAGAGAACCCAGCGACCTGGACAGGGGCTCTAACCATCCCCACTGTGTAACCCAATTTTCTGAGCCCTGTTGCTCCTCGAGAGGCTCCAACTAGCTGACCATGTCCCTTTGCAGAGGCCAGGGCAGGGGTGGAGTCATGGAGAGGGGCCCAGCTCCGCCAGGAGCCTTGCTGGGAGCCAAGCCCTCTTAGTTTAGCCCCTTCCCTTGGCGCGTGTCTCTCTGGGTTCCCTGTCCTGGAAGCCCCACTCACATTTCCAGGTAAGAGCTGGTGGCTCCAGTCTCCTGTGACCTGGGAGCCCTGGAAGGCAGAGGCCAACTCTTTGCTCAGGGGCTGGGAATACAGTAGGTGCCTAATAAACGCTTGCACCAACCAGCTCCGTGCCCAGCGTTCTCTCTCAGTTCAGACCGGCAAGACCCTGGAGCGGGCTTTGGGGAGGTGGCCTGGCGCGGGGAGGGGGTGTGCCGAGGCCTCGTGGGGGGCCGTCGGGGGTCGTCCAGGGCGCTCGACCTTGGCTTCGCAGAAGGCGCCTGGGCCGTGGCTCCGCGCCTGGAGCCGGCCGCGCGCCCGGAGGAGGCGGCGTCTGCCGTCGGCGCCCATCACCTGAGCCGCACCGGGCGGGGAGGATAACAATTATTGGGAGAGGTTTAAAAAAAAAATCATTATCAAATAACTACAGCTTGAAAAAGTTGGCGGGCGGGACGGAAAACGCGGGCTGGATCGCGCCGGGAAGGCGCCGCCGCTCCGGCCGCCGCGCGGCGGTAGCCCCACGGGCAGGAGGCGCATCTGCAAGGCATTTGTGCGAGCTGCACCTCGGAGACCACGGTGCACGGGGGCGCTGGGTTCGCGCGAAAGGAAAAGCGCTCTAAGAGGCTTTTCTTGGGGGACCCTGCTGCACGCGGGCGGCCGCGGCCCGGTGGCGGGGAAGGGCGCCCCCTGGCCGGCGCGCGCCGAGCCAGCGCCCGAGCGGGGCCGCATCCCGGAGTCTTTCCCAGTCTGTACCACCAAGTGGCTGGACTCCAGGGTTCCTTCCAGCCGGGATATCCTGAGTCCTTTCTTGGCTCTTGTGATTCTATACCTGGTCCTGATGGGAGGGAAAGGACCAGCCCGTCGGGGGAGATGGGACGGGAGTCCTCCAGGTGTCCGGAAGGTCGCCAGACCCCTGTCCTCCATTTCCAGCCCTCTCTGCCAGTCACTCTGGGCTGCGCAAATTCCGAGGACATGCTCAATAAACACTTGTTGCAGAAGTGAAGGGGGAAATGAGTGACGTCTTCCAGCCATTCCCCAAAGCCTGTGTCTCCCTCTTACCCACTGTGCTGGGCAGTGTGGGCCCCTGCGTGACTTGGCTGTGGTGGTTTGGGGGCTGGCTCTCTTCTTTCTAGCAACATCTCCTGGCTGGGCTGCCCAGTCTGGGTGCCCCAGGGTTAGCCCACTAGGTGTTCCAGCCCTCAAAAGTCCTGGGTCTGGTGGGTTTTAGTGGGGCCACTGGGTCCCTCTGGACCATTCCCGAGGGTCTGGGTTGCAGCACACTGAAGTGGGGGACTCTCTGAGCCCCAGCTGGCTGTAGGAATCCTGCTTCTGGGTGACTTGGGCAGAGAACTCTCTCCTCCTCTCCGCTCAGTATTCGGTCATGGCCCCATGGCTGGTTGCTGTGGGATAATTTCCCCCGCTGGAACCCAAGTCAGCGGTCACTGCACCTGTTCCTTACACAGTGAGGACCTGTTGGGAGGATTTGGACAGAGCTTCCTGGTTGGTCAGATCTGGGTCAGGTTCAGGGGAAGGACAGGAGAGCTGGCTGGCCTACAGGTAATTGAGGATCAAGAGTCCGGACCCTAGTGTGTGGTCAGGAAGTGGGTGTCCTTCAGGTCGACGGGCATCTGGGGGCAGGAACAGAGGGGACGAAGGAGGTGCAACCTGGCAACACCAGGTGGGTTTGGGGCTCTAGCGTCTGCAAGGGGTGGGGATGGCCAGGTACAAACAGGGCCCCAGGTTGCCAGGATTCTGGGCAGATTGGCAAGGGCATGCCCATGGTGCCAGGAGGATGCGGGGTGGTGCCAGGAGGATGTGGGGTGCTTCTTAGAAGTAGCCACAGGGTCGGCCCGAGCTGGTACCTAAGGGCATAGAAAGAAAATCTTTGCCAAGGTGCACTAGGAAGGGGAAGGGTCCTGAAGAGGGACCAGTTTCTGCTGCAGTGGTCATGAAGGACCCAGAGTTCCTAATTCAGGGCCCACGCAAGCCCCTTACCCCTGCTGACCCAGCTGTCTCTGGCTGGCTGGGGGGCTATTTATAGCTCCCCTGGAGGGAGCCTCGTGCAAGCTGATTCACTTTCATTTGCGGGCAGGGCCCCATTTGGAGGCTCATTCCTGACGGTGGCAGGACAGCTGGTTGTGACTTTGGTCATTGACTGCTCAGGGCCTGTTTGTCCCATCTAGTCTGGATGCTGGTGGCTGTGTGAATGCCAGAGGGTCCACCTGGTCTGGCTTTTCTTTCCCATTTGCCCAAGAGGCTGACTCTGGCACCAACTGTCACCAAATGGTAAATAGCACAGCACAAAAGCCCCTAAGAACCTTAAGATAAGAGACACCCCTGGGGGGGAAGGAAGAAAAAGCCCAACAGGAAGCTGAGCGGGTAAACCGTCACTTGCATCACTGTTAGGTTACCTCCCTCTCCTGGGCATTGGAGACTGCTTTGGCTCCTGGGGTCAGCCCAGGTCACAGAGAGGAGACCTCCGTAGGCCTTGTGGGGATGGCTGGGGCCAGGAGACCAGTGACCAGGTCTGGTCTCTGAGAGAGAGATTTCTATGACCTTCTGGTTCCTGCCTAGTGGTCTCTCTATGTGGCCGCTCTGAAGGGCTTCCAGAGGGGACAAAGTGACCAGGGACAGAGACCCTGCAGTCAGACAGGCCCATCATGGATTCTTGGGGAAATCATTTGACCTTCTGCATCTACTTTCTAAACCATGAAATGGGGGTAGTCATGCCCCTGTTCTGGAGTTATTGAGAGGATTAACTGAGATATGCAAATGAGAGAGTGTGGGGCACCTGTCGCAGCCAGGGCCTATTAATGGCGCTTGTTATTATTTTCGGCCATGCCGAGCAATGCAATGAGGCTAGACCGAGGTGCATTTTGCAGACCGGAAACCTGGTGAGAAGAAACTCCCTCCAACATACAGGGCTGGGGTGGGTCTCCCAGAGAAGCCACCCCACCTCCCGCAGCCTGAGTGTCATCATATCCCAGGGGCCTGATGAAGGCGGAGAGGGAGAGGGACTTACACCCTTACAGTTTGAGAAACATGAATTGTGCCCCTTTGAATTCAATCCCCTGAGCATCAGTTGAGCACCCAGTGTGTGTGTGGGATCCAATGTTGGCGAGATGGCACAGCTGCCCGTTCACCATCTGGTGGTTGGGGGGATGGGAATGGGAACGGGTGATTCTAGGCCAGGCTGTGATGTGGGAATGGAGAGCAGAGGAGGTCAAAGAGAGAGGAGGGACCCAGATCTAGACTTCGGGAGGTGGCTGAGGGAGGGTATGGGGGCACTGGAGGAGCCTGGGTGCTCAGAGAGGCAGAACCAGAGGACAGGGGAGGAGGGGACGGGAGGAGGGTCCCCAGGGGCTTGGGCTGCATACCTGCTCCGTACCTTAGAGGCAGGGCAGCAGCGAACCGAAGCCGGTGACTCACTCTCCCCTGCCCAGCCTGGCCTGGATAGGCGGCAGACTGAGGAAGGGGCTTCCGGGCCACTCCTGCAGGTCCCTTGTGCCTCTTCTCTGGAGTCTGCCTTAGGCCACTTCTGTCCCCTTCCTTCCCACCACTGCCTCTTCTCTCCCTGGAATCTGCAGGAATGTGCCACCCAGTGTAGGTCCAAGACACCTTGGGAAGGTTCCAGGTTTCTCTAGACCTCGAACAGGGATGTGGGAAGAAGGGTCAGGCCATCCAGGTCTGTCCAGCCAGAGAGCCTGGCCTCCCAGGTCCTCTGAAGAGCTGTTTCCCTGGACAGCAGGCCCACACTTGGGCTCTAGCAAAGGGACCTGCCTACCTGTCTGGCCCTTCCTTCAGTCTGCTGGTCACTCCCAGGTCCCCTGCTCATGGGTAGTCCTCCCTGAGGGCCAGACCCAGGTACCCTGCTCCCCACACCCCGTCCCCTGCTCCTGTGTGACTCTAGGGCATACACAAGTCCCCATGTCCCAAAGTCACCTTGAACTCTTTCTCATCTCAGGAAACATCACCACCTCCCCCCGAGCCAGAGACCTGGGAAATGGTTTTTATTTTTTGGTACTGGAGATCGAACCCAAGAACCCAGGGGCACTTAACCACTGGGCCATATCCCCAGCCCTTTAGAAAAATATTTTATTTAGAGACAGGGTCTCCCTACATTGCTGAGGCTGGCAATGAACTTTTGATCCTCCTGCCTCAGCCTCCCGAGCTGCTGGGATTTCAGGTATGCACCTTGAGGCCTGGCTCTCCCTACCTTCCATTTCCTGTCTGATATCAAACTGTGGAGATCTCAACTCCAGAATACACCTGAGATCCAGCTTCCTTGCACCATCTCTGAGGCCACACCCTGTCTCGTTGCCATGATACACGGGGTCCCTTGCTCTGGCTCACCTTTCACCCTCTGCCCACTCAGCAGCGGAGTTACAGAAACGAAGGTCCAGCAGATCACATTTCTTCCTGCTTAAAACTTATTGATGGCCTCCCATTGGACTTAAGCCACAGCCTACAAGGGATATGGCTACTGGTGTTGCTTAGCAGTCTGCCTCACTAGGCTCCGAGAGGGTGGGGACAGTGCCCAGTTCATAATGAATGCACGGGTACATCTCAACAGCTCAGGCCAGTGAGGACACCCTCTTCCTCTCCCAAGTGCAGACCTTGATTGACAGAGGCTTGCTCAGGCACTGCATCCCTGAGATGGAAAGGGACCCTCCCTGTGGGCAGCTGATCGGAATGGAGCGTGCCCAGAAGGCACCAAGGCAGACATGGGCACTTCCTTCTCTCAAATCCACCCATCAGAGAGCCTGTCCACCTCCCTGGGGAGGGGGAAAGGGACCCTTCAGGGGTGAGGAATAAATGTTTCCCAACATATAGAGTCCAGCTCTTGATAGACGGTGGCCATCGTGTTCCTATTTCCAGTGTCGTGCGAGTTTCCACCTGGGTGGATGACATTCTTGCTAAAGTCCTTCTGTCATGCAGGGCTCTGAGATCCTCCACCACACAAGAGGCTTCCTGCCTCTCTCTGCACCAATTTGTGCTGAGAGAGGTGCTAGAAAATGCCATTTCAATCTTGATGAAATTGCTTAAAACTTTTGAAATCCACTTTCCCTTTTCTCACTTTCATCTCAGCAGGAATTAAGTCCCAGGAGAGTTTCTTTTTCAGCATGGGGTCAGTGGTGGCCTGACCACTGGGGCCTAGGCTTGCAGCTGCAGTCTCCACTTAACACTGGGGGAAGCTCTCAAGGCCTCAGTTTCTCAGCCAGGAAATGGGCGACCGCACGGATACTCCCTTCTGGTCCTCCTTTTCAGAGCTGATGTGGGAAGCAAATAAGCTAATCCCCAGGCGCAGTGGACAACCTGTTCCTCTTTGTGCTGTTTTCTTGCTGCTTCTAATGGGTCCAGTTCTTCTGGCCATAGTGATGGGTCCAGTGGGTGTGGTCACAGGCCACCACCGGGGCCTATCACAATTCTCCCCTGGGAATTTACAATCTGGAGCAGGGAGGGCACAGCCCCTTTTGTGTGCTGGTCATGGGGTTCTGGAGGAGGTGACTCTGAACCTTCCAGTTGTCACGGCTCCTGCCTCGTGGAGAGCGACCAAGCGTGGCCCACCAAGAGAGGCAGGCGGAACCCCGGCTCCCATGGACCCGATGGCTGGCTTCTCCCTGTCTGACCTATATTTGGGCCATGTGAGTCACTACATTCTCCAGTTTTGCTTAATCCTCTGTCACTTGCATCTGAAAAGTCCTAACAGCTGTCCCCCTTGGGAAGCTGTGCTAGCATGAAGTGCCGTGAGAACAGGGACTGGGCTTTGCCCCCTGCTGTCCTCGCAGAGTCCATGCAGGGCTGACCGCATGTAGGTGCTTATCAATATTTGTCAATGCATGTGCTCCATTATTACTGTCCCCAAGTGAGGCCAACTTCTGAGTTTCGCCTTCCTTCCTTCCTTCCTTCCTTCCTTCCTTCCTTCCTTCCTTCCTTCCTTCCT